>CM017900.1:23883449-23965949 GCA_008369825.1 Triplophysa tibetana | reverse complement strand
TAAGCCTATTGACAACACACACACACACACACGTGCCTGTATCTGTCCATCATGTGTCCTACTCCAGCACACAGACAGACACACATGTTAACACATGACAGATGATTTTATTAAAACCTGAACTCAGCTTTATGTTCTAAAGCTGTAATGATGTTCTGTTATTGCCATAAAGAAATGTCAGCACATCCTACAAAAAACATGTTATTATGTGCACAGAACTAAAAGAGAACAAATAGAAACGCATGGAAGAATGAATAACTAATGAACTCTTATAAAAATGATGACATGGGCCGGTTTCACGGACAGGGTTTAACTCGAGTCCTAAAGCAAAACACATTTACATTTATTTATTTATTCATTAATTAGATATTATTTGTAATAATGATCTTGCTCATTCTATGAACACAATGCACTGTGCTGTGTTTTACCTTTTCTGTTTTTCCTGTTTGCCCCTGAAAAGGTGCTTTGGAACAATACACATTGTGAAAAGGGCTATATAAATAAACTTCAATTGAATTGAATTTGGCAGACGCTTTTATCCAAATACTTTATCCTATACATTTATAGTTAGGCATATGCAATCCCCTGGATTCGAACCCACAACCAATGCTCCTACCACAGAGCTACAGGAAAGCTAAATAAAAGTTTGAGCTGTCTAAACTGAAAACAGCTTGAAATGAAAATACATCAGTGATATTGTTTTGTATCATGTTGCACATAAGTAATGTTTTTGGTAAAGCATGTGTGTAAAAACTACTTCAATTGAACAAAGGCCTAGTCTGGTCTTCATTAATCCCTGTCCGGAAAACTATCCCATAATGTTCAGTAATGTTCATGCATTTACAGACACAGAGATGAAATACAGCACAACACAAACAACAGTTCATTTAAAACTCAATGCTTCACTCCAAAATAAAATCCTGTCTCTGTTCAGCCAAACACAAGGGAAGATATTTAGAAGAATGTCAGTAACCAAACACATCTCATCACCATTGACTGTCATAGTAGAGAAAATCAATTCTATGGCAGTAAATGGGGGGAGTGAGATCTGTTTGGTGACTGACATTCTTCTAAATATCTTCCCTTGTGTTAAGGGTGTGTACACAGGTCTGAGGGTGAGTAAATGACGACAGAATTTTCATTTTTTGGGATGAACTGTCCCTTTAAGTTGTCGCCTCATTCTGTGGAGTCGCATTCAGTCCGGCCCCCGTCAATGCTTTTTAACTTTGACAGATGTTCATTGAGCAGAGACAGAACAGATCTCAATAAATCTGCTTCTCCTTCATCAACACACACGCTTGTATTCTCTCTCTCTCTTCAGAGCGCTGCAGCATGTGGAGAAACTCAAGGTCTCGGCTCTCTAAAAGTCAGAGAGAAGTCAATGTTTACACTGCCGTCTGTTTGCTCGAGTGAACGTCTGAAGAGCATCACAGATTCATGGCAGCTGGGGGTTGGGCTCTGTATTTTCTGTCATCAGGTCAGTAAACCTCATCTGAACCCTGTATTCCACTGACACGTGTGATCTCGTGAAATCCTCTGAGAACCAGGATGAGTCACGGCCACAACGACACCTCATACTGTTATAAAGATTCATGTATAATTAAAGTTTTGCAATTTTGATATTGATTAGAAGAAAGTTAATCCGTGACTCTTGACTGTATGTACGCACGCTTTGAGGACAAAAGCTAGGCAAAGTTTTCTTCATCAGGCTCTGTTGTTCTTTTTATTTGATCAATACTGAATGTCCTTGAGGTACATTGACATGAGCTTCAGTAAGAGGCGGATCAGATCCGATCAGATCAATATAGTCGACCGGCTCACGGCAGCAGAAGACGAGAGAAGAAAGGCAGCAGGAGAAATCCATACGGTGTGTTGGAGGGCCGCCAGAGCTCTGTTTGTTTAGGCAGAGCCGCACCCTTCATCTCAGAAACTCTCCTCAACATGTTTCTAATTTACCCACATCTCTAAAACACCAACTAAAGAAGTTTAGAATTTCACAAGAAAACTTTGTTCAAAGCAGGTTTTTCCTAATGCATTCGAAATCAGTTTGAAAAAAGCAAGCACGGCATATAAACACATGAACGACTCGGATGCTTATTGTGTAACACTCCTCAAGAGTTAAATGTTCCCTATGGTTTAATAAAAACATAAAATCATGGTAACCAGAAAAAACACCAGTTTAATCCTGATGTTTGTAGTGAAACTGTGATCACACACACTATCAACAGCTCACACATAACACACGACCACTACAACCACTTTTATCTTTGGTCATTTTCATCAGGGTTAAGTGATAAATTAACAATTATTAAACACTAGTACTCGTTACCTTTCAAAACAACATAGAAAAATAAAAAAAAACTTTACTTTTAAACTGTAAGTTTTACTCAAAGATAAATTTAAAGAAATAGCACAGCTGAAGCACTACTGTATAGGAAAGGGGTGTGCTTTATATACAGTTATATAAATATAATAGGGTGGATTTATACCACAAGAAAAGAGAGGATCTGCAAAATGTAATGCGGGACAGTAATTATATGACCTCGATTATTCTGTAATTGTTGAGGGCCAAAATTGACGATTAAGATTAATTTTCGATTAATTGCACAGACATTTTTAGACGGATGCTTTGTTGACATCTTCCACCATCACAGTTATGTCATCATCACTATAGCAACCGAGAGAATGAACTCTGACGTGGATAGGACTGATCTGAACAAACAGAGTTCATTTTTTACTTTATTGTAGTTTTTATTCTTATTTTTGAAAATATTTTTTTAATGGTAATTTAAGTAAAATCTTTCTGATTTTGTGCAATTTGTCATTTTATTAATTATTTTTAATGCTGTACGTTTCATTTATTTGTATTTTACTTTCAGCTTTAGTGTAGCTAAGACAATCATTTTGGTTTTCTAATTTGCATTTAGCTAGATTTTTCTTTAGTAACATTTAGGCCTTTACATCTTTTATTAATTTGATTTCTTTTTTTCTGATTTATTGCGTGCAGCCAAACAGTTACAGTCGATGGCGAAACGCCAGCATCGGGAGTGAACGAGTCGAGGATTAAGTGCAGTTTGTGTCCACACAACACAAGTGTGTTATTAGATCAACAATGCCAAAGGGAACGCGAGGAAACTCAACAACACCTGGAGACACACAAGACTGAGCTCTGGAGAGAAACACTGATCACTTTTTTCCCAACAGATATGAAAGCAGATGGCACGAGACGTCTGTAGGGAGAAACCACCCGGAGCTGAGGAACATCTCACATTTCAATCAGACATCACCCGTCCACACGGACTACTCATGCTTCCTGCCACAGACAACATTAAAATTCATCAAATTTCATATACAAAAACAGTTCAGGTCCTGGATGCTGATTGGTCAAAAACAGTGATGCATTAATAACTCTGTACAGCAGCCAATCAGAACCGATGGTTTCATGTTTCTGTTATATCATTAAATGATCGTATATTAAAGTCCTGCAAACTGGAAGTCGCATTCGTTTTAACTTCCGTATTTTCACGCACTAGATGGAATTTTGACTGAGAAGAACAGTGGACGTGGCTTTCTCTGTGATTTGATTGGACATACAAAAACATTTTGAAATGGACCTGGCAGCAGACTAACAGCTGAAGGGGAGGAGTTAACGGATGCTCCGCCCAAACCGTCTAGTCAATATAGGACTGAAGTGGGTTTTCAGATTTTAACAAAAGATTATAAGGACACATGAATTTTAAAAAGAGAATGACCCACACTGATAAACTATTTACTTTAAACACAGCAACATTTCATTTGAAAATAGGCATTGTAATTTTGAATTTCACAGGGACTTTGAAAAATTCTATTGTTTTTTTAACAGAAGCACTTGAGGTTGTGCTGGAAAGTGTCATTGCTCAGATGTGGCTCTTTCATACCTCAGGAGATTTGATGCCGTATACCATTTTGCTTTCAAGTATCAACAGAGTCTCAAATGATAATCTCTTTTTCTCAGGAGAAATATCTGACATACATGTGAGACCAAAGCATAAGTTTCCATTTGCATCTTATTTATATGAGGAATAATTAAAAGATTTAAAATGTGATTTTTAGAAAAGCACAACAGAAATAAAGGCGATTTGAACAAAAGAGCTGCAGATCAATGTGTGTTGCGACTGATGAATATGTGACAGATCTGCATTCCTGAGACTGATTTAATCTGGGCTAAAGCGAACACTGCTCTCACAGACACTTTCAATCAGAACTTTACTCAAAGAGCAAGAGACGACTTCAGCTCATTTTATAATAAGTGAGCCATAACATTGAAGTGAAAGGTTAGATATGTGCAAATGCAAATGTTTAACAGACCTTATAAAAGCAGAACAATTTTACAGGTATTTTAAGTTGCTTCACATTAAGACACAACAGACACACTGTTGCTCTGTGAATATATATGACCTATTTAAGGTCTGACCCCAAAACTGACTCGCTGAGAGCTTGACCTTAGAGCTGTGTGCATCTATAAACACATTCATATACAGTAGAAAGACAACAGCATCAAGAGTTTAGATTAAAGCTGCATCTGTTCTGTATAGGGCTGTGCGACATTAAAAAAACATAATAGCATGCTGAATAATGCGGTACGATATTTATTTTTCTATCTACATGAACTGAAAACTTATGGTCTTTAGACCACTTCTCAAGATGTAGAGCCTGGTGCAGTAGCACTTCCCGTATCAGTTTTATTTATGTTTTAAAGCGGCCGTGCAACGGTGTTTCATGCATTCTGACTTCTTTACAACGTTAAAGGTGCTGTATTCTCGTGCTTGACATGGTCAACTTGTCAAAAAACGAGTTGGGCGTATAACGTAGTATTTCTGTGCGTGATACACTCCCCCAGCGATCATACAGGTTTCGACATTTTTTTACCAAACATATAAAACTGTTTCATAACAACTTTTCTTAGTCCCTTATTGGACGCCCACACTGTCACAGGAGAGCAGGAGTAGGAGCATGCGCAGATAGAAAGCAAGAGAAAGAGAGAGCATATGTTCGTGAAGTTCATTTGTTTGTTTGTTCACTGCATTGGGTGATGAATGTTTTATAGACTGTGGATATAACGCTGGATTTGGAGATTGTTTGAAACTGATATATGGAGCAGTCCCAGCGCTTAAAGATGCCGGACATGAACCGCATGCGGTGAGTAAAACTGCTGTCATGTTTTGTTGACAATGCGTGCGGCCGTGCTTTGGTTCAGTCTACCCCTCCCCCCTGCACGCGCCGTATGTTTTCAGAAACAATCGTAAAGCTGTATCTATCTTTTATAAATGTGATCAAACTAAATACTCACCTAATATACGAAGTATGCAATTATACTCTATAGGTACTCAAGATTAATATGAGATTGGCAGAAACCCTGTGTGTTACGCCCGCTTTAAATCTCACATATATAATTGAAACATGGGGTGTTTGTTTGACATTCTGATTCGGTTAAAAATGTTCTGCAAGTTGCATTTTGTTTAACCATTGTGTGGTGTTAAAAAACTGAAACAGGAAGTTCTTATGGACCAGCTTTGGATCAGTGTCGTTTACATAACTTTTTGAATTCTTAAAAGAATATAGTTATTGGACATTTTCTATACTTCAATATATTGCACAGCCTTAGTACTGTATATAAATGTAATGTTACAGACAGAGATGGCACTGCAACATGTCCTAATGTACATTTTGTCAATAAGTGTTGAAAAACAACTGACATTTTCATATCAAGACAGCTCCAAATATAACTCAGTGTTATAAGCTTATCGTTGTGAATCAAAATGTACTTGCTTATTAAGTGATTTTTCTGTTCTTTTTTACCCTTTTAAAGTGCCAAATTGCAGTTTTAATGAGGGTTCAGCTTGAGCATTCTTCACACCTCATGCTTACATAACCTTGTGTGTTGTGAAATGGAGCCAAACAGCATTGCCTGCATGCAAAAGAACATTCCAGAACGGTTACGGCTTTCATATTTTATTATATTTACAGCACATAAAAAAATCCACCACATTGAGTAATGGATGGCTGCAGACGTCTGCAGAAAGTCCAGAATCATAAACCAGCTGGAAAAGAAACGCACAGAAAGGCGCGACTGACGGGGCGAGTCGGAGCTCAAAATAAACCTCGAGTTCCCTCCCACCATCAGCCCTCTTTAATCGCTCCTGTCCAGGAGGTCAGTGGGGTGCGCGAACGACTCATTCCACTTCACGGAGGGTTCCCGTGTCAAAGACGCAGACAGAGAACCGAGGCCGTTCATTTAGCGAACACGTGATTGAATCATCCCATCGGGGTAGTGTTGTAAGCTTTAATCAAAGGGGCGGGCGGTGCATTGGAGCGTACACTTCTGTCCAGAGGAACGTTTCACCAGGATAAAGAAATAGTGACTAACGTAAAGCAGGCGAAACACGAGAATACAGTGTACACAACTTCCTGAAGGCGTCCTTTAATCTGTAGGAGAAAAGTTAAAAATCATTTCGAAAGCAAAGGGTCGGCTCCTCCGTCGATCTGAAAACTCAGGTTAGTGTCGCCCGATGAGTTCACAGCAGGCCACCGGGGTTGGAATAAAGTGCTATTCTTAACGTGACATTAAATAATTAAAGCAAATACAACGGAAACGTCACGGCCTCTCCGACGAGCGGATGCGAAAAACGTCACATGATGTGAGACAGAAAACCAGCTGGACAAACCTACACAATCATCTCAGAGGTTACAAAACAGAATTTCACATTATCACAATCAGATGAAGAGAGACGCAGGAGTAAGACTTGTCATGTAGTATTGTGGTGTTGATGTTCATCCGTTCTGGGAATCCAATGAGGTGCGAGAGCGAGCCCGCGGCCGATGAAGGACACCGTCAGTCTTCAACAGCAGCACTTTCATCTAACAGGATTTTTTGTGTTTCGTGAATAAATACATTCGGATTTAGTGTCGAGCTACTTCTAATATAACGTACGTACTAAAAGAACAAACAGACGGAAGATGAAGAGACGAACGAAGAGAAGATGGGGGAAAATCGATGGATCGCTCTGAGATTTTCCAGCGTTCTCCTTGTGGCCCCTCAAACGCAGTTCACTCATCCAGTCCACAAGTCCGCCGTTCTCTTCCAACAGCCGCGTTTGTGAGGGGGGAAGCACCGTCGCTCGCAATATCCGTGGCAAATAAAGGCACTCTCTGCCCGGGGAGACTGCCACATCCGGGGAGCGCAGGCCCTGCGTGAAAGCCAAACCAGCACCTTCCTCTTCCTCTGAAACAAACACAGAGCACACACAAGTCAGTTAATAGAACAAAAAAGGTTGTGACTATGAAAACCGTATGAGCTGTATACTAATACAGCAAATATATGTACGTCTGCATTATGTGTATCCTTTATAAAGAAAGCAAACCCAGAATGCATTGCAAAAATACTGAAAAAACCCAACAGAGTGGAAAAACAAACACACTTCACTAATTCTGGCATTATTTAGTCTGCCATTGTATGAACACAAAACCACTGAGACATTTCTCAAAATATCTTCATTTGTAGTGTTCCACTGAAGAAAGACTCTAGATTTACTAGCACATTAGAGGGAATAATTGATGAGAAAATCATAATTTGGGGCTTAACTACACTCTTGAGAACATGAAATGTCAGCCATTTATTGAAAGCATGTATTTTGATTTTGTGTGGTAAGGAATTGGTGGTTGTGTATAAGTCGGGTCGAGTCTGAGACAATTCCCTGAAATCTAGTTAGACAAAACTGTGCATATATTAACCAAAGTGTTTAAATGAAGATGAAATGTCACTAAAAATGACATGTTGTTGAAAAGCGGTTCATCCCGCAGGACATCAGGGTGCTTACAGCTCACAGACATGACGTCTGACAAAACACCGCTTACATGACTAAAAATGGCTGTGGTGAACTACAAGTGCAAACATCAGCATTGGGACTGGCCTGGAAACTTCAGACAATATTGAACTAAGCTGTGCCGTATCATCTTCTCTAAACATCCATTGACTCGATGGAAACATGAAGCGTTGAAAAATGTTTTTAACCCAACCGCAAAAAAAACTATTACCAACAAACCTATCCTATAATGCCCGAATCGTGAAATATGTAGAAGAAGAAAAATATCAACATTGAAGAAATAGTTCCGCCAAAATAAACATTGACACAAAGGATACCAAAAAAGGACCCATGAGTCGCACATCATACACTTGAGTGAGCAAATGAAGATGTTTATTTATCTCTTAAAGACAGAAAGTCTGAGACGGGTGATATTCACTATTTAATACAAATAAGTGTGCTCAAGAAATAAAATGACTAATAATGTGACATTCTATCAAACATTGCTGAAAATTAGGATGTGCAAAAGCTGAAACCAACAGAGAACTCCCCCTCTTAGCGACAGAAAAACAAAACTCATCATTTGTAAAACGGGATGGTCAAAGTGTTCTAGACCACAATTTCAAACTAAATATTTTCATCCAAGACATGCTTTTTAAACCTGAGGCAAAAGAGAATCACATTTTTTTCCAGAGCGCAAGCCAAAAATATTGAGACAGAGATGAAGTCAAAGAAAGAGAAGAAGCTCACCTAAGTTTCGCAGTGGGCAAGTAGAGATGTGATTTCCGCGCTCATGTGTCCCACCGCCTTGGCAGCCTCCATGATCGCCCGCCGGTACATCCCTTTCTTTTTACGGTTGAACCGTGACCTGAAGAACTCACGGAACGGTGACAGTTTGGCAACCGAAAGTTGGGAGGTGGTGGGCGAGCCGAACCAGGACACTTTAGCTTCAGGCCAGGGAGCGTCGACCTCCCCTTCTTCCCTATTACTACCGCTAATACTGAGTATCCGCGCGGGCCACCAGGGGAAGCCGTGGATCTTTCCCCACACCACATCGCCTACAGTCACCGCGTGACCTTCCTCCGTCACGCACTTCGTCATGCTGCGAGTATGAAGTCGTACGGTGAGAGGCGGAACCGTTTTACTTTCCCCGTGAGAGGAAGACGACACAGAGATGTCCTCGCCCGGGGCGAGGTCGCACAGTTCAGGTGAAGTGCCGTCCGAACTGAACGACTTGGACTCATCAAGGCTGTCGCTACTACACACGGACAGACTCGACGAGTCGGCTTTCCTCTTTCGGAAGTTGATGAGTAAAGTCAGGTCGCCGTGACGCTCGACTTCATCCCCACATGTTCCAGACCACAGTTCTAGAGAATTCTTCTCGGCACCGTCCTCGGACTGCGACAGAGCAGAGCTTGGAACTCGGGGACTTTTCCGACGAGCACCACCCACCAGTTCGGCCTCGTACACCGACACCTGCTGCGTCCCGTCGCTGCGGGATCTTAAGCGTATCTTGGGCGACGGGGCGTCTGGACCGGTTAGCTTGGGGAGCTTGAGTTTGGGAATGGAAATGGTAAGGCCTGTCCTGATGGTGTCCATGGAGGGTTGGACATCTTTTTGAGGCTCCTTGGAAGTTTCTCTTTCTCCATGACCGTTCTGGAGCAGCTGCTTGGGGCAGAATGGTTTGACAGATCCATGTACTCTAGACGGGATCTTAATGACTTCACCTTTACCTTGAGGAGTGCTATAGGAGATCTTAATGACGGGACTGTGAGGAATAATGACGCCTCCTGGAATCTTCTCGTCGTCCTTCTTGTCCTTGCGAAAGCGCTTGTTATCGTAGCCCGTGGAGTCCTCTCTCCGTTTCGACTCTTTATTGCTGTCCCCATCATCCTTCCTCAGACTCTTGGCTGGGAGTGTTTTAGTGTCCTCGTCAGCTTGAGGCGCGTTCTCCTTCGTCAACGTCTTGGGCACCGTCGGCCCATCTTTGCTGTCCTCGTCGCTGTTTAGCGTGTTCTTGCATTTCTCGCACAGCACCTGTCGCGGCCTCAGTCGGATCGTGCTCATGGTCATCCTCCCTGGTTCTCGACCTCGCCTTTTCTTTCTCTTGATTGGACGAGGCGGCGGTTGAGGTACCCATTGGTTGTAGGTGTGCCGGACCCACATGGGTTGGGGGAAAGGGGCGCCCTCAAAGTACGGAGGGTACGTGGGCTGGCCCGGCTGGAGCGGGATGGGTACGGGAGCGGGAGGGGCCGCATCGGGTTCCGTGTTCTCATCTTTTGGTTGCTGTGTACGTTGGCCGGAAGGTTCGGCGGAAGGCTCTTCGCTTGAGACTTCGCAGTCTGGTCTCAATACAAGGTTCTCTTCTGACTTCCCAATGACGTCTGGAAGGCAAAAGAGCCCAGTCCTGCAAACACAGACAAATGGAAACATAAGAGCCAATCATGACCAAACACGTTTGACACAGAAGTGATGGAGTTTCTTGAGGCATGAGAACGGCCATTCGTAACAAAACCAAAACATCCAGCACAACACATCCCTGATGTTCGGTTTCTTGACATAAGCGTCAAAGCTCTGCACAATAGAGCGAGTCTGAATTTTCTGGGGAAAAAACCTTTATAAAGATGACACGTTTATCTTTTAAAACACTATAATTTGAACTGTAATAGCAGATTAATCGTTTCTTGACACTTGGTGAACCAGCCCCATCATGCAACACATACCCAGCACATGGCCACACAGTTTTCCTTCTAATCTTTAAAAAACACAGGAATCAGTTCATCTTTCAAACTTCTTAACTGTGTTGAACAACGTTCCGTTACTCACATGACCACACACTACCCGATAACAAAAGAATGAAGCAAAATGCTTCATTAAACATTGAACTTTTGTTCACATACTTCTTCCTCCGTTTCTTACTGTGACAGTATTTTAGATTCACTACAGTTAAGGTTTATGAAAATAACAGCACAAAGGCTTCATATCCCTACAGTAAAACATCCTTACATTTAAGATTCAGGACATTTATATGTGAAACAATGAAGGCATGCCGAGTGCACAGGTGTGTGATTCAGTACTGATGATGATGATGAAATCAGTAAAATATTAACAAGGAGCTCTGAGGCTGCCCTCGGTTAGGATCGACAGACAAAGAGACCAACGGATCAACCCGGAAGCCACCCCCCCAACCTCCACCTCTGAACAAAAACAATCCCATAAACCACCAGGGACACAGGACGAGGGCCAAGAGATTTCAATGTTTTCACATGCGGCCCTGAAATCTGATTGTGCCGGGATTATCAATTAAACCTTAGAAGGAAGTCCTGTGGGTCTAGAACGGCAGAAAGCCCTCAGGCAATAAACTACGATCATTTGAGATTCTTGATGTAAAAATAAAACGCCCACCCCTGAAGCTGCTGTCCTGAAGCCCATAATTACACCAGCCGCTCTCTGCAAACCTAAAGCTGCGTAGGGAATATATCAAATATTATATTACAAATGCTAATGACCGGTCGTAATTAACGACTTGATGTTATTTAATAATCCAAAACTATGCTTGGAATGAAATGCAGTGTACCCCAATGTCCAACAATACACAAACTCAATACATACACGCAACAACAAACAACCAAACATTTTTAACTGTAACGTTGTTGTTACGTCTCTAGAATAAGTTATTCTATACTCAAAGATATTTTGAAGAATGTTGATAATCAAACAGCACTGAACCCCACTGACTTCCATTCTGCGCACACAAAACGACAGAGACGTTTCTCAAAATATCTTCTTTTGTATTCCACTGAAGAAAGACTCGTATACAGGTTTACGAACACACAAGAGAGAATAACTGAAGACCGAATTCATGTGTATACCTGTTAGCTGTTATTATTATTGTGGATGCACTGCAGTGCATTATGGGATAGAGTGCTCCAAGCAGCGTGCTTTGTTGTGTTATGCACATCATTTTAAGATAACACAATTCATAGAGCATAAAGATTGAATCATGTAAACGGTCAGGTACGTTTCTCATCCCGCTATCAAACTAAGGAATAAAGGCCATCCGTGCTCTCCATGTCCAAGGACGCGGCAGATGACCTGCAGTGACTCACTGTTCCTGCTCCACTCAATAACATTCTCAACAGGACGTGACACATCGTGACATAACAGAACAACGTCATGAAGAATTTCACATTAGACAACATCTGAAAGAACCAAGGACACGGATATGATGGTGAAATAATGTCACATAGGAAAACAAGCTCACCATTATTCTTCCACCAACAGAGAAATATGATGGAAACTTTGGTCTTTTTCTGATGTCTGCTTGGGCGTAGGAGCTTAATAAAGTAAACGTGACATAAGATGCATTCGAGCTATAAATATCTTACTGTTTTTAAACACCTCACGAACCTGTGTGACACTCTCTGAAGCCCTCGTATTAAGACAAACACACACAATGACAAACAGAAAAATCACCTAGTGATGGTGTTTATAGAGACAAATGTTGTGTCAAGTGTCATCTCATCTGTCTTTGTCTGACACAAAGAGTTCCAGCTCTTTAAATGAACACTTCAAACTTAAACATTACATTTATTTGATGACTTATTTTACAAACACATGCATCTACTGACATGATCTTGTCATTTAATCATGAAAATAAAAAAGGTTAACATTGAGAGGCCTCTTAAAACCACCTGAGCCTTTAAGATGGGGCCTTTAAATGTTAATAAAGATTTTCCCACAATGCAAAGAGAAACACGTTCAACTCATTCACATGTGCAGTTGACAAACGTTTGACCTTTAAACTAAACTAATATCCAGATAGCCAACACAAGCTACAACAATGCCATCAGGGCCATTCGTCAAGAATAATGAAGTTTCACTCAAGAATGAAACACAGAAACATTAAATGACGTATTTCAATAATTCGCCACGATATATTTCATAAAGCACGTTCATCCGTCTTTCATCTCTATGGAAATGCACACATCAGATTGTGAGACTGATAAACAGCTTCATGAGGCTACATGGCTAACTACAAACACAGCATTAAACATCCACCGTCAAATAACACAGTTAAAATCACGCGATCCGAAACAAAATACCGTGATCGATACCTTTAAACGCGTTCACGGTGTGTGGAAGGAGATGCTTTGGCTTCTTCTCATTGTTTCACACACGGGCCTCTGCTTGTCTTTTTTTCGGCCTGCTGTTTGGGCCCACGCGAGAAATGATTCGATTTTCTCACAGAAACACTCATAAACGACACTCACTTTTTTTGGCAGTCCAGTAAAATGCCCGTGTAGCTTCTCTCTCGGTACGTGAGCGTCACGAGGAGCGTGTCGTTCACGATCTGATCGACGGTGACGGGGATCCGGGAGCCGGCCCGCAGCTCCTCCGATGCAGCCTGCATGTTTCCTGACTCGGGTGTCCGGCTTGGCGTCGCTCGATCGCGGCCGCCGGAGCCTCGGTGGTCTCGGCCTTCGCTGCTACTCCGCTCCGTCAGCGCTCGGGAGGCTCCGCCAGCGCGCGGAATGACGCCATCAGCTCCGCCGAGGCGATTACAACGGATCCGCCGCGGTGACATCACAGCCGAAAGACTGAACACATATACTGCATTTACTCCAACATATGTAGAGTCAACTATAAGAGACTAGACAACAGAACTACACACCACCACATTCAACTTTATAGCACATATAATACACTATATATACAATTTGACATATTATGGGAAAATTGGTGAAGGTATAGCATACATACATCCCAGTTCAAGTATAACATATATTACATATTATATATCACTAACATGTCCAAACACATCCATTATTCACCTTTAACAGCACACACACACATACTCACCTTTTAACTACTAACATATATACACTAGTTTATATAGCATACACATTATAGCCCACTTCAAGTGTAACACACATTCATAAATGATCGAATGTAAAGTATATGTTTACGCAGATGTTCACTTAAACTGATCTATTATTACAGCCTAAAAGAGATAAATCGACCTGTCTACGTTTACAACAACCTTTTGATTTGTTCTTCAATTCACATGAGCCTTAACTGCTGAAATGCAAAATTGTTCTACACGAGACGCAGGAATTTCATTTACCCAAATTTTATTTATACAGGTGCTGACACTTGGCTGTCTTTAGTGTTGTTTGAACCGTGTGTGTGTTTATGACATGATCAAAACATGCCAGTGAAAAATAACAGCAAACAAATCCCTCAAGCACCAGATGAGACGTCACATGGCTAGAGAACCAAACTGATGTGATATCAGAACACACAGGCAGTATTTTAACATTGTGACATTAGGCCTTTAAAATGGCTGACTGTGTGTGGAGACACTGATTCATGGAGAAATAAAACAGGATGGATGACACCTGCTGGTCAAACTGAGAACACTGGGCTTCAGTTCAGAATGTTGCTCTTTATTATCGAAATGCAGCACAGACCTGCTGTCATCTCTTGAAATATCTTCCAGACATTTCCTCTGTGCTCAAAGCTCCGGACATACGTCCTCCCCAGAACAAGAGTGAAGATGAAGATCTTTCTCATCTGTTCATGCCAAGCAACACTGCTAGACTTCAAGTCTGCACTATTACAGTAAATAAATAAACATTAATGAAGACAACATTTCTGATTTCAGCATTCTGGGATTACTACAGCCAGAAGAGGAAAAGCCTGGGGCCTTATGAAGTGTTTTATACGTAAAGTTTTTCCGTTTGATTGAGTTTTAATCAAAGATTGCTGTAAATGTGCAGTTAATAGAACATCTGGACTACACCGTGATGCTTTTGAGATACAGCCCTGTTGAAAAAACATTTTTTCCGGTTTGCTGGATTTAAGCTGGTCATGTGCTGGTCCTTAGCTGGTTTAAGGTGGTCGAACCAGTATCAAAACATACCTTACCCAGCATATGCTGTTTTTTAAACAGGTTTTTCTCTAATGAAACCTTGTATTTGAACATCTTCAGACTGTAAATGCGATAGCGATGTGTCTGTTAAAGGTCCAGTGTGTCATTTTTTGGAGGATCTTTTGACAGAAATGCGATGTAATATACACAACTATGCATTCAGTGGTGTATAAAGAGCTTACAAAATGAGGCGTGATGTTTTGTTGCCTTAGAATGAGCATGTAATGCTTCGAAAGGGAGGCAGGGGAGCCATTGGTTGCAATTCGCAGCGGCGCCACTAGATTTCACAGACTGGTCCTTTAAGACAAACTTGACTGGCACCATTAACAACCATAGTTAAAAAAAATGCTTTATAAAGTTCTCTGTTGTTTCAAACAAAAAAGAAAGTATTTGAAGAATAGTAAAGTCCTGGGGCACTTCTGACTACCTTTGTAATTTTTCGTACATTAGTAGTGAATGTATGCAAGGAACGGCTTTGTTACAAGCATTCTTCAAAATATTTTTCTCTGTGTCCGTCATAACAAAGACATTTCTACAGATTTGGTACGACTCGAAGGTTAGTATATAAAGACAATTGTTTTACTTTTGTGTGCACTGTCCCTTTAAAGCCTTGTTTCCTATTTATTTTAATAATCTCATTCTCTTACAATAATGTCAATTAATTCATAAAATAATGCATTGTTTAGACTGTATTTACACACCACACTTAGGTTGGTACATTCATTTTACACTACATAATTATTAGACACAAAAATACCCATAATGCATTGCTTATGGCGTTAATACAGCAATAAATAACGCAATGGCAACGCGTCTGGTTCTGGGCTTTGTTGTGAAAGGTGATTATAAACAGAGATACATTGCTAACGTGGCTAAATATAATATAGCAAATACGTTTAAATAGTGTGTGGTTGCTGCCTCATTCAATGTATAGACGACTTTTTTATCCATAATAATAATAATAAGTGACAGTTTGTACTGTAATGAAAGCATGTTTTACTTGCTAAAGGTGATTCATGAAGTAACATGAAACAAAATGTCTGTAATAGCAAATTAATTGAACAGTAAATTCTCCCTGAACTATTGAACATGATCAGTATGGTCGGAATGTTACGCAGTGATGATGATGATGATAAATAAATAAAAGAGAGCTCGCGCGGAGCGTCACACAGGAAGTCACTCGCGGACTGGGTAATGGCGGCCTCCATGTTTATGGTTAGCAGGCTGGCATCATATACAGAAAATCCGTTCAATGAGGACAAATAGTTCAATAAATTCAATTAAAATAAAACGCCAACTCGTTCCTCGGCCATGCAACGTGTTTATTTCCTTTTTACATTGGTGTTAGTTAAGTTACCCCACACACTACTAACCGGTGTGTTTAGGTTTCAGAAGTCGACAGGTGCTGCTCAATAACTGTGAATAATGAGATACAGTAACGCGTTAGGTGTGTAAAATCAATGTGAAATAATGTCTTAAATGATGGAAATTATAATAAACAACATGTTTCACATTCTTTTGTATCGCTCTTTCAAATTAATTTGAGTACACTTATTCAAAGACTTTTTAAGTTATTGCAACATGCATAATGCGAAGTGCACATTTCGAGCATTTATACTCTCCGATCACAACAACATAACAATGACATGTTAAATCACAACTATGTCTGATGTCTGTCTGTTTTTTTATTGAAACCGATTAAAATCTTATTTTTAAGCGTGGAAAGAAACACAAGGTAAACCGCAAACAGAATTATATGATTGGCCGATGCGGCTCACGTGATCCAAGCTAACCGTTGGTAGATGACCCGAGTTTAAAAGCACACAACATGACGTATCTGAGCGCGCGCTCATCATTCATTGTTGCGTCATAATGTCTGTTTGTTTTGACGCTGCTGCTCATTTGCAGATTGAACGACGAACGAGTAACATGTGAGTACAAACAGCGCAGTTTTCTTTAAACTTATTTTGTTCAAACTATAATTTTAGCTTACTTTATACACGATTTAATGTTAACGACGATATCGATTCACTGTTTACATGTAATATAGCATGTCTATGTTCGAAACTGGTCAAACTTAAACATAATAAAAATGCATTATATAGTGGGGCACAGAGTACTCGATTAATATGAAGGAATGTCCGTGTTTGTCTACAGATGTTTCGCCTGAATTGCGTTGAGTTTTGTTTTAGGCGTAACGCAATTGACAGACAATTCCCTTGTCAATCTTTTCACATAATCATATGTATATTATCCTTTTCCGGTTTTTAATCTTACTTTTTTCTTTTCTATGCGTTTTCTGTAACGCAGTTTTAACAGTGCAACGTTTTAAAAACGCTCTGGAGGTAAAACTCAAAAGAGACTGACTTGAGTAGAGTTTTGTCACTACAAAATGACTTGTAACTTGAAAGCCAGCGCTTTAATTGACTGTTTCTTTTGTGAAATGAAAATGAATGCTTTGGTTCACAAAATAAATGTTATAGATTTTCTTTATATGCCTTATTTTACTGTGATCATGACCCCAAACATCAAGACTCTTTTATCTTTTGCAGATGACGCATCAGAATCCAGACGACGACAAGCATACTGGAATAGTCCTTTTTGAAGAATCCAGCCAATATCATTTGTTCGGATTTTTTTCTGATCGGCAAATCATACAAGCTTACTGATATCTTGAGTCCAATGGCTTTAATTCAGGAGTCAGGTGACAGGGGGCCCAGCATCCACACGGCCCGGCCAAGAAATAGAGATCTTCCACATGTAACCAATCGTGTAAGGAAAAAGATGATTAGAACAATTGACACTGTGACCGATACAATACAATCATGTATAGATGTGTGAAAGTGGGGACACGCGCTTCAGTTCAAAATAGAAATGTTATACAGCGCATCATTTTCTTCATTTTTCTTTATTGTAAAAAATCTCTTTTGTCCTTTAACAGGTGGTAATCGAGTTCTCCCAAGGTCCTGGTCTTGCCAGCCGTGTATTCATTGAGGTGGATGTGTGTACTCCACTGTCTGAAAGAGAATTTGACGAGATCATTTCTTCGATAAGAGATGTAAGTAAACAAATTATTAGAACAAATCACTCTAAATCCAATGACCAATACAATACAATCATTTTTAAATGACACACACACTATAGATTGCCATATATGTAAGTAAAAATGTGGGAAAAACATACAGTAAAAAATGCGGTCATCATCATGATCATAATTCAAGGTATGTATTTTTTTGTAAGAATGTTCTTTTTGTTTATCATAGATTATACTTCCCCCGAGAAATGACAGGATGGAAGGAACCACTTCCTCAAGGGAGTCTGCGTTTGTGGTGAGATGGCGCAATGCGGTAAAAAATGTTAGGACCTTCTTCAGAAAAGCCTGGAAGCGATTGCGTAGTATCCGGGTTAAATGTTCTATCGTAATCCAGAGAGACTAGAATCACTAGAACAAGTTCTTTTCTACCCTTCACAAAGTTTAAAAAAAGTATACCAGGCATAAGTAAAAGTAGATTTTGTCACGTATACGTAAGTGATGTTAAAGTATATTATTAGCTATATTTTTTTAAGTACACTTATATAAATGTACTGGCGGTATACTTGTAAATGTTTGTAAATTTTTGCACGAAACTGCCGTTAGTTGTGATCAGTGTGAAATGGCTTTAAAAACGTAGGCATCATGTAGGCATGGTGTTTTTTGAGCCTTCTGTTGGTCAATGCAAGTTAGTTTTTAGAAGGTTTGTATTTGTTGGTGTAAGTTGGTGTTTTTTTTCGTTCGTTGGATCAGTTTGAGTTTGTTTTTGGCATTAGCTGGTGTTCTTTTGCGTTTGATAGGTCAGTTTGAGTTAGTTTTTTGCATTAGCTGGTGTTTTTTTGCGTTCATTAGATCAGTTTGAGGTAGTTTTTTGCATTAGCTGGTGTTTTTTTGCGTTCATTAGATCAGTTTGAGTTAGTTTTTTGCATTAGCTGGTGTTTTTTTGCGTTTGATAGATCAGTTTGAGTTAGTTTTTAGAATGTTGGCATTAGTTGGTGTTTTTTTGTGTTCGATAAATCATTTTTAGTTAGCTTTTATGTTGTGTTCAGACCAAACGCGAATGGCGCGTTTCAGGGCAAGTGATTTGCATGTTAAGTCAATGCAAAGACACGATGCACCTACTTGCGGCGCGAATGAGTCTAGTGGTTAGAGAGTTGGACTTGTAGCCAGAAGGTCACTGGTTCAATTCTCAGTGCCACCTGGAAATTACTGAAGTGCCCTTGAGCAAGACACCTTACCCCTGTTTGCTCTGCAGTGATGACTGCCCACTGCAGAGTGGGCAGCCATCAGAGTAAGTCGCTTTGGATAAAAGGGTCTGCCAAATAAATCAATGTAAATGAATCGCGCGATTCGTGTGAACTGAGCGTTCACATGCTTCACGCGAGTTAAAAAATTGAGCTTTGGCGAAAAATCACGCGGCGTTAACCAATCAGAAGCTTGCTCTAGCACTGAGGTGATTATGATGTTGCGAGCGGAGGCAGAAATCCCAAACAACAATGGAGGACAAAATCATCATCGTTGTTGTATGTGGATACCTGCAGCTGTAGGATACATCTTTTATCGAAACCGAAATAAAAAGGGTCTCGCGTGAAAGAAAGTGAGTGAGGAGGTCGGACAATCTGGCAAGTTGTCAAAAACGATCTTTACACAATTTAAGCCATATACACTAGTCAACATTTGAAGTGGATCAAAAAAGTTAATCAAAATTGTCGTAAGACAAGAACAGGTATTGTTCAAAATTCATGTATAAACATATAGGTCTGCTACTAATCAATGTTGTCATCAATGGGATTTTATTCCTCATCACTTTTAATGATCCCCAGATATGATTCTTTCTCACAAGGTCTGAATTGGCTTGTCACACATTTGTGAAAACAAAAGTTCACCAAAAAACTGTAGGTTGTACAGTACCTTTGTGAAGTCACAATGGACTAGAAATGCCTCTTAATGTCGTGCACAATGTGGTGCCTTTGGAATGCCTCGAGGAACCTGCAAAATGGTCATAATGGTGATGCACTGGATAGTATACTGTACTGTACTGTAGGCACTCTGTGTCAACCGTCATAGACTCAAAACAGGAAAGAAAGTTTTTACAGTTCAACAAAAAAGATGTTATTGAACATGCTACAGCAGATCAATAATCTCTGTACTGTAAAACAAGCATGAATTGCATGGTTTAACAAATGCAACAAACAAGTCATGAACAAAAAACAACAAATGTTATTCATTGAGAAAACCAGTCAGTAGGCAGTGTTACCCCCTCTGACATTGATCACAGCCTCACATCGCCTGTGCATGCTTGAAAAGAGGTTTTGGATATTCTGTTGCGGTATGGCTTGACATTCCTCCAGCAACGCTGTTTGCAACTCCACACGGGTTCTTGGAGGGACCTGACGTGCTTGCACTCTTGACTGTAGGTGCTACCAAATGTGCTCAATAGGGTTCAAGTCGGGTGACAGTGCTGGCCACTCCATCCTTGAGATGCTCTCCTCCTCCAAGAATTCCGTCACCAGCCTTGCTCAATGTGGGCAGGCGTTGTCATCCACAAGCATGGATGCGGTGTTCTCTTGCCCACTGCAGACGTGCCAGTTTGTGTGCTCTGGAAAGAGGCACCCTCACAGCCGGTCTTCTGGCTCTCAAGCCAACTTCATGAAGTCGTCTCCTCACAGTCTGAGTGGATACTCGCACCCCGGTCGCATCCTGAAGGTCATTTCGCAGGCTGACTGCAGGCATGAAACGATGTCTGCAGGCATGCAGGGTCAAGTACCGGTCTTGATTTGGTGTTGTGACCCGTTGCCTGCCTCCACAATGCCTTCGACTCGCACTACCAGACCTTCTGAACCTGTTCCATGCTCTGGAAATGACACTTTGAGACATCCCCACTGCATCCGCAACTTCACGTTGATTCATACCTCCTTGCATCATCCCAATGGCCCTGTTAAGGTCAAAATCCTGCAATCTTACAAAACGTGGCATTTTCAATGCTTTCTGACCACAACTGGAGCTTTTAGAGCCTTAAATGATAACAAGTTCCCAATTATGGACAGCTGTGACAGGTCAATTGGTACCTAGTGATAAACAGTCAAGCATGATTTGCTAAAGAAACACATTTTGAATTTAGAACAACCTTGATGAGAGGTTTTAATCCACTTCAAACGTTGACTAGTGTATAAATACAGGACTGGAGACCATGAGGCGAATTCGCGTCTGCAATGAAGTGAAACGCAAGTCGCGTTTGGTCTGAACACACAGTTAGAACTTTGGTATTTGTAGGCATTCCTTCTATCAGTGTAAATTGGCTTTAAGAACGTTCAATTAACTAGTTAAATTCTGTTGCGGGCGGCACAGTGGCTCTGTGGTTAGCACTGTTGTCTCACAGCAAAAAGTTCCCCGTGTCTGCTGGGACGGGAGGCTTATCTGTGTGGAGTTTGCATGTTCTCCCTGTGTCCGCGTGGGTTTACTCTGGGTACTCCGGTTTCCTCCCACAGCCCAAAGACATGCAGGTGAGGTTAATTGAAGAATCTAAATTATCCCTCCCCCAATTTGGTGCTCGCCATGAATGGCGTTAAGAAACAAATAAATATTTTTTTATAAACAAAATTTTAAAGGAGTGTTAAACTTTCCTTGTTCATTGATTTTCACTGTTTTATAAGGTCTACTTATGATGTTTGTTTGTTTTTTAATTAAAAAACGTCAAAATCAATAAGTAATAGGCTTTTCTCTACCCGGGTTTTGAGGCTGACTCGTCAAACGCTCGGATTTACTGGGCGTGCCGCATTGAAGACTTGAAAGTAAACGCCCACTGCTATGATTCGATAACAGTTTACGAATTTGTGAATTTGGTTAGATGCGTAACATTAGGTTACACATTTGCAGGACCCATCAAGCGATCTCGAACAAAGCAATAGTGACGCATCGTACAAACATGTTTACTCGCTTAAGATTGCTGCGTTATTGCTGTCAGATCCAATATTGACAGATTTTTATTTTAGTCTAGAAAATTAGAGCTGGAACGTCTTTAAAAATAAACTTCATCCACGCATTCCTAGGGTTGAGTATCGTTTAGGGGTTTTCGATAATCTACACTTTTCCAACGGTGCCGGTGCCTAAATCAATACTTTTAAAAAAGAGCCACAAAACACTGGAGGATGAAGTTAAAGATCAATGTTATTGATTTAAAAAAAAAACACAACACTGGGTCAGTTGTGGTCTAGTGGTTCGAGTGTTGGACTCCAGAAGGTCACTGGTAGCCAGAAGGTCACTGGTTCAATTCTCAGTGCCACCAGGAAATGACTGAAGTGCCCTTGAGCAAGACAGCTTACCCCTGTTTGCTCTGCAGTGATAGTTGCCCACTGCACCCTACTTGTAAGTCGCTTTGGATAAAAGCGTCTGCCAAATGAATACATGTAAATGGAAATCAACAAATTCACAATTAGAGTTTTAAGTTAATTTGAAATGAGCACGGACATTAACTAAAAAAACAAAACAAAAAAAACATTTACATTTACATTACATTTAGTCATTTGGCAGACGCTTTTATCCAAAGCGACTTACAGTGCACTTATTACAGGGACAATCCCCCTGGAGCAACATGGAGTAAAGTGTCTTGCTCAAGGACACACTGGTGGTGGCTGCTGGGATGGAACCAGCAACCTTTGATTTACCAGTTCAGTGGTTTAACCCACTAGACCACCATCTCAATCTCAAAAACAAAATGTATGAATGAATGTTTCTGTATACTGTGTTAGGCTATATGAAACCAGTCTTCTTTTTGATTGCACTTATGCTCTTGTTGTACTTATGCTGTCCTAATTGCTTCCATTACCTACCCCACTTGTAAGTCGCTTTGGATAAAAGCGTCTGCTAAATGACTAAATGTAATGTAAATGTAAATTAACATTTCTAGAAATAGTGTTTACTGTTTAACATGTTTACCCTCCAGCTACAATTAAATGCCCCACAGTATGTATAATTATATGCCTAAACAAAAACGTTACTATGTTAAGAGCGAGCTCTGTGCACGCAGCACGCGCTTCATTGATTTTAAATGCGCGCAACAGTTTTATTGTGATCGCTTTCATTACAGACACGTCAGGTGTGTCGAATTAACGTTAGTTTCACGGTTAAAGTTAAAGACTGCACCCGCTGATGAACACTGAACTCGCTGAGATGGAGGGAGAGAGAAGTAGTCGTTGATATTCTTCTGTGGAGGTGGCGTTCAACCTATCGATGATGTCATAGAAAGGTGCATTCCAAGACCTGCCGTTCGCTGAGCCTGGTGTTAATTTACATTTATGCATTTGGCGGACGCTTTTATCCAAGGCGACTAAGATTACACATTATACATGGGTATATTCAATCCCCTGGGATCAAACCCACAACCTTGTGTTTTTGACGCAATGCTCTTACCACTGAATTACAGGAAAACAATAACAGCTGTCATTACAGTAACGAGGGAGTTTTCAGTTCTTACACTTACAGGATGTTCGCTTGAGTACGATTCCCTCATATATTACAAAAACTCTGGTTAAAATTGATGTCTTAATTCATGACACCTGTAAAGAATATAGGGATGAACTTCAAAATGAACTTACAACTGTAACAATAAATGTGGTGCTAAATGATCATAAACAGAATGAGTGTGGTGTCGTCCTTCACTATGACAAAAATGGAGATCAAGTTTTTGTGAAGGAGGCAGGCGGGCTCTAGACTAACATTTGAGAGTGGTGGCACCAGCCCTTAATTTGGTCGTGGGGTGAGGTAAGAAAAAACATTAAAACCACATTCAAACATGTTTTATACATTAATAAATCTATTACAAATGAATAAAAAACATTGTTTATGATTTGTATCGTTTATACATAAACTCTGTCAACACTTGTCAAACCATATTAAAGCACATCTTAAACAACAAAATGATTGAATGCTACTTTACTTTATCTTTTGTGAACATTTAATGAGGAGGTTGAATGCTCTTCCACGCATTAAACAGTTGAACCTGCTGGCTTAACATGGTCAACTATCCAAGCAAAAATGAGTTGAACGTATGACGTAGCATTTCTGTGCTCGATTCACTTCGCCAGGTTTGTACAGATTCCCTTTTAGTATCGAGGGTTCTTGGTTACTAGTTAGACAATTCTCAAAGAAAAGCAGGCCCACGCATCATCCACCGAGCGAAAGAGCACGGCCACGTCTGAGCGTGAGAGAAAGAGCACACAGGTGTCAACCAGCCAGCGAGAGAAAGACCAGAAAGCACAACAATGCCGCTTCACTCCACGGACGGAAGTTCAGCTGTGTTTGTTTGCGCATTTCAGTAACAAATATCTTCCTTTGTGTTTAGCAGAACAAAGGAATTTATACAGAATTTAAATGTTTGGGTGAACTGTCCCTTTTAATGGGCCTCTTACATGCTTCAATAGGGGTCAGGGCCACCTATAGATAAGCAAATGGCTGAAGTTGGGGAGACGAGATGGAGCGACTTGATGTGCCACTCTCGCAATATGACATTTCTTGAGCATTCAATTTACACTGTGCAAAATAATATATTGATCCATTTGGCAGTCGCAGTAGTGCAACCATTAAGAAAAACTGGCCGTGTTGTGTTGCCACCATCTGGTCGCAGTCTTTGTTCTGTTGAACACAAAATGAGATATTTTGAAGAATTTAGCAAAGCAAATAGTTCTGGGCAACCTTTGACTACCATTTAAATTGTTCCTATTATGGTAGTCACCGATGTCCCAGAAACGTTTTCGAAAATCCTTGAGTTCAACAGAACAAATATATTTTAATTTTTAAGTGGAGTATTCCTTTAAAGAGAATGAAAACGATGTCATCACTTGTTTTCACCTTCATATCATGACTTTTTCTTCCGGAGAACACAAAAGAAGATATTTGGAAGAATGTACCCATTGACTTCTGTACATCCAAAATAAGTCTGTAAAATGACAGCATTTGTGGCTGATATGTCCCTTAAAAATCGTGCTCGTTGTTTATACAAAATGGTTACCTCATAAACTTAATACAATCCGTTAGTTAAGCCTAATTCCCTGAACAACTTTATACAGTAAAATGGATATGTTTGTTCAGTTATGATTCAACTAAACATTGTAGCATAATGTTCACTTTATATGTGAGCAGCCAAATATCAAAAAAACATTTCAGCTTCTGTTTCTCGATGTTTTTTTAATCCAAGGTGACTTTAAAGGCACTTCAAGTTTCTTCATTCATCGTTTGTGTGTTCAAACCTGTGATCCTATAGTCGCATGTCTCTCATCTTTCTTCAACTTTCACAATCCTCCACAAGATGTCAGTATTACACAGATCTGAAGGTGTCTGGACGTGTGCTTGTACCTGCCCACCGTTTCACTGGACTCCAGGAATAAATGTGACGTGTGATGTGCTGGTGTTTCTGGAGGCGAGCAACAACAAGATCTTCTTTAGAGCTCTATTTCAAAGTTAGACATGAAAAACTAAATAGAAACACTGTAGTGTATGTAAAGTGCTCAAATAAAATATAAAGCGTATTGCTGTGGTACTCGAGACTGGTATTAAAGTGATCTTTCACCAAAAATGGTGAAAGTTGTTCAAGTTGTTCTAAATGCGTGTAATTTTTTTTGTTCTGATGAACAGCGACAAAGATATTTGAAAGAATGCGTATAAAGAGACAGATCTCAACACCCATCCACTCCCATAGCAGGGCAAAATTACTTTTATTCATTTTTTTGTTCTGTTGAACACTAAAGATATTTTTAAGAATTTAGGACGGTTCTGGGTCACTTTTGATATCTTTCTCTGTTTTCATCAGAACAAAGACATTTTTACACACGTGGAACACCTCGAAGGTCAGTAATTGATGACATTTCATTTTTTTTGTGAACTGTCCCTTTAATTGTCCCTTGTTGCAATGAACCCCCATCATGCGGTCCAGAGAGACAGACCGCTGTTTATCTTGGGTATTTATATGCACTCTCCGTTTATGTGTTACATTTTTGGCATTTTTACTTGTGTTTGATGGATGATAAAAGATGGAAAACAAGAGTTGAATGTGATGTTAACTTCCTCTGCTTAGCGTTTGTATTTATTTACTTCAAAAAAGAAGATCCCTAAACAAAACACTGCTCAATGAATCACCACACGGACTTTTATTATTGTTTAATTATGTCTTTTTAGAGTTATCATTATCATTTTTAGAGTTTCATCATCTTAGAATGTGCTGTAGTAAACGAAGTACTTGTACAAGTTCAGATGTAGTATATAAATATAGTTCTAAACTAGTTGTGTACTGCTATACTTAAACTGTTAAAGGTGGGCCAGTTTAGTCCCAAGCAGTATTGAAGTAGTACACCTTCTATAAGTATACTACTCGTACATTGATAATGCATGTGTACTGAATAAACTTAACCTCTGTAAACCTAAGTACACTTATTTTTGTTAAGTGTACAGAATGACTTCATTCAGCGAACAGACATGATGAAGAGATTATTTCTTGGTGTTTTGATGTGTGTGTACCTCTGTGGTTCTTCTAATGTGCTGCTCTGTGACTCTGTGGCTCTGGTTTCTGTGACTCCACAGCCGCTCCTGGGCTCTGTGTTTTATACACAGACATGTCAACCGGGTGTGTGGGTCATGTATAGGACTATATTTACATTTATTCATTTGGCACAGGCTTTTATCCAAAGCGACTTACAAGTAGGAGAGCATATAAAGATTTGGTCAACACGCTTAACAGTACGGTGAGATTACAAGGCCATGCTACTAGAGGATTAAAGCAAGAGTAAGGAAAGGAGAGAATTAACAACTTTTTTTTGGACCGACAGAGTTCTGTCTGTGCACTACATGACAGGTTTCAAGTCTGAATATGAGCATGTTTTTTTTAAATATTGTATTTCACTATGTGTTAGCTGTTTAATATTCACACAAAGTGCGGTTTCATGGAATGAAGTACTTTTGTTTTGGTGACTTAATGCTTCATTCTACATCTGGTAGAAGTCCTGCGGTTTTTCCAAGAATGAACTCTAGAATGAAGTTGTGAACACACCTCTTCCTCTCCTCCAGAATCCACTGTTTCTCCTTCAGTTCTCTCATGGCTGCCAGTCTGATCTCATCTGTTCTGCTCCACCTCTGGGTTTCTAAGCAAATGCCTCTCGTGAGGGCGTTAGTCCTGGAAAACAGATGGATATCGTGTCAGATGTGACATGCTCGTTTCCTCATGAATCTACAGGTACAGCGTTTGGTGTAAACATCCACACACACACATTTTATTTGCGTAGTGGTTTTTATAATGAGATTGTTTTATTCTAACTATCACAGAAAACTTTTTGCATTTCTACATTTGTCACAGTTGTGATGCGCGCACACTCACACACTTTAATTGGAATAAAAAAGAATGTCTCGTGGTCATATCTCTATTGTCAGTGAAATGTACTTTATAATCATCTCTAGTATTTATTCATGTCTCGCTGATTAAATCCTGGTACCTGATGTTGGGGAGGACGAGCGGTCCATCTTCTCTGTCGTCCTCTGATGTTCCGGGCTGTTCTAAATCAGTCCTCTCCTTCTGGACCATCCTGTGCCGAAGCTCCTGAAAGTGACGGACGTCTGCGTCATCCACGCCTTCTCCACACAGATCCAGACTGAAGCCACTCCGATCAGACAACTGCAGCTTCTCCACCGCAGGAACATCTGAATGAAACATCGTCTCACCTTCACATGCTTTAAATACTCTGAGGTAAGACACAAGGATCGAGCCCATGTGAGTATTCACCCAAAAACAAGAGTGCTTTCTTTGTTTAGTGGACCAGTAAGGAATCGTGGAACAACCCCCCTGAAAACCCCAGCAGGTATAATGTGAAAAACACACCGAATTGAATCGCAACACCCATTGCATGGACAAATAGGCCTTTTATTTATTATGGTCTGTCATGTAACATAAAATAACAGAACACTCTTTACTGGCCACACACTGAGAGTTCCACCACTGTTCTCTGCACTGACGCAAGACTTCTGCCTGAAATGTGATTTACATTTCAGATGAAATAAAGATGTTAGTATCCTTCCTCAGTCACACTTGATCACATTAAAGCTGCGTTTATTTCTCGTTGCTCTAGAAGTCTGTTGACCACGTGCTGTGTCATGGGTTATTGATCGTTTTCATTGGACTGAAAATGCAGGCGTCTCGCTGCGCCAGAATCCAGCTGAGCGGCACATGGGTCTCCAGTGGAATAGAGCTCACACCAGCCAAGCAGAACCAGGGCAAGAGCTATTTTTGAGGCTGGCCAGGCTTTTAAGCAAAGATACAGATGGCAAAGCACAACACTCACACACATCTACACACCTCACTCTCGGGTTTATCAAATCACCTAGTTCAGCTGTGGTGCTGCGCAGATAGTAGAGGATCTTTGCCAGCCCCTGATTCACGATATGGTGAGGTGGAAACGTGAGAGGGCAGTTCCTCAGACTCAGGGCTTTCAGTGTGATTACATTACCTGCGGTGGAGAGAGAGAGAGAGACAGATAGAGAGAGAGAGAGAGAGAGAACATGTCTCACTGCAATAAACAAACACGTGATTCCTCCTTCACATCTTCTAGAACAGACTTTCAAACTTTATGATGCCAAAGACCCCCAAATGTGAGGGACCCTCTTCCAAAAACATACATTCATCAGTATATTTTTGATAAACAGTATGTGTGACATTATAAAGAGAGTAGATCACTTTCAAACGTAGAGTTATGTACAGTATGTATAAACCTGAAGAGAAACATTTTCAATTCAAATATATTTGTATTGAAGTGACTTTCACAATAAATCTTATTTTACTTATGAAAGAATACTGATTTGTTAACCCCAAAGAGTTAATATTAACATTAATTAAGAAACATGTTAAATACTGTTAATATATGTTTGTATATCTTTTACAAACCTTGTTAGCTAATGCATTAACTAATGTTAGTAAATGAAACCTTAGTGTTAAGTGTAAACGAACCAATCAAATCCATTTCAATCTATATATGTAGCAAGATTTATAAATATGAACACAGTGATATTGTTTAGACTTTTAAGATTTTGCTTTGTGCTTTTTTCTGGAGGTCCCAGGACATTTGAAACCATTTGTTCAAGAAAACCTAGACATTTGTTCTCACCCAGTTCTGGAGGTAGTTCAGTTATTGGGTTGTCCTCCAAAAGTAACGTTTTCAAGCATCTTGTAGACCAAAGATAAAGACAGTCTTTGACTCATTTAAAAAAATGAATTCTTATGTTTTCTTTTTAACTATGATCTTTGACTAAATGCTTTATATGAATTTGTTTATAAAGGAAAAGGTTCTCTTGAAACTAAGAATATTTCTCTGTCTGCAGCTGCGCAAACTCACCTGTGACGGCCAACACCTGCAGGAAGATTCGTGAGTTCGTTGTTTCTCAAATCCAACCAGACTAAAGATGTCAGAGAGCTGAAGAGGTGCTCAGGAAGACGAGTGATTTCATTACCTTCCAGATATAAACTCTACAACAAACACATCAGAGGAAACACGCAGTGAGTGACTGTGATCAATGTGAGCTCAAACTGTTGAAATAAGTCAAGTACTGACCTTTACATGTGTCGTGTTTAAAACAAACTCTGATATTTCCGTCAAACCTCTTCTGCTCATATAAATCATGTCAGAACGCAGATGCACTGAGGCGATGTTATTCACGACCTTTTCTTTACGATCTGTACTCGATCGGTCATCGTTCATTACTTTCTTCTGGTGTGTCATCAACAGTGTTTAACGGATCATTTCTCACGTACACTCCGACAATAAATGTTCTTTACACAGCTCACTTGTGAAATTATTTTAAATACGTTGATTCTACCGTTGACGGTTTCCTAACATAAGCCGTATAATTCACGTCAGCTGTAATGTTAGTCGTTACCATAGAGACAGCGCGCGAAAGCGAAAGCAAAACTACGGTTCACGGTGGGGCCCAAACACCCACGCGCGTTTGAAAAATACCAGGGCGCGTAAACCGATATGGATTTTATTAGTATGGTAACACTTTAAATCAAATGCATTTTTAATCAATTGTTAATATATTGACTAACATTTTTTTAGAGAGAAACACATACAGATTTCCTAATGTGTGTTAATATCGATGCAAATCGATGTTACGGAGACAACTTGAATGCTTTTAATATCGATTATTTCGAGAAAATGAACTATAGTATTGCTATAGTAAACATTGACCGAAGATTAATAAGCGTTGTTCCTTGTTCATGTTGAGCAATCTCATCAAACCGTCATGTTGCTCCGACCAAACTGACTTGAATTTACCGGAACTCGTAAATACAAATATTCTAAGAATGTCACAGTAGCTTCGTTGTACTTCCGTTCTGTAAGTCATATATTATCCATTCCCGTTAATTATGTCTTATCTTGTCTTGCCTTATATAAAATATAATTATTTCCAAAGTAGACCATATTATTGTTATTACTATAAATATGTTTTTTTTCCTAAATAAAACCAGTTACTTGAGATGTGATGGTAATAAGAACCTATTAACATTCTCTCTCTCTGTAAGATAAATAGAGATGCACAGAGAGAGAGAGAGAGAGAGAGAGAGGAGAGGAGGAGGAAGGGGCACAGGGAAAGAGGGAAGGAGAGAGAAAGAAAGAGACTCACAGGGAGGGGGAGAGAGACCGAGAGGGAGGGGACAGAGAGAGAGAGAGAGAGAGGGGCTGATACACTCATTGGTGAAGCTGAAACACATCATCAGGAGCTGCAGCTCGTGGTTCAGTAGCACGAGACACATCCAGCTCCAGGTTTCTCTCTCAATGTGTGTCTGATTCTCTCTCTGGAACAGATAAAGTGCATCAGAGATCAGATTGGATCGGACCGGACCGGATCATCAGTGTTGATCAGAGATGCTCGTGTTTTAGAGGCATCACGCATCAGTTTCAGTGGGACTGAAAGGAATGAGATCAGATCATCAATGTTTCACTGGGGCAAGTGGAAGAAGAGGATGGGCGCCAACAGTTCGTCCAAGAGACCGGTGTTCGACGATAAAGAGGATGGTCAGTCTCCACATCAGCATCACTATTAATGCACGAACACGCACACATCACATACATGTGCAGTTCATCAGAATTACACAAACTGCATTTTTGCTTGGTGAACTCTCATAAATCACATGCTTCATATTTAATATCATTCATAGTTTACAAACTGTAGTCATCTGCAGACACAAACACACAGAACAGTTTCTGTTTCTCTCGATTGGATTTGGCCTCTCTCAGTGAGGTGCGTGTCGAATGAAATGCTCCTGTGATCTTAAAGAATTACAGATGCTTGTTCGTATTCTCGTGCATTTCTGCTTTATCTGTGGAACGGTCTGTGACGGTATTATTATAGAAAGCCAGATCATAAAACTGAGATGATTATAGGAATCGCTCATGTCGTGTTGTTTGTCAAAGTTGCTTTTGAAAATAAACTGCCAGAAATGTTTTCCATCTTTTGTCTGTCACCTCTTTAGGACGCATTACATTTAAAATCCAATTACTGCTGCCAAACACAGAGGTTTTCAGGAATAAAAATCAGCCAATTAAAATCATGTGCCGTTTAATTGGTTCATTAGTGAGGATTTGAGGAATCCGGGGGAATTATACCGCAGTATTACAGCACATGAATTCAACTGTAACTCTTTTTTTTGGCAAATGAGTTGATCTGATGAAACCTGATGAGTTATTTCATACGATAAAACCTGAAGGACTGTGCTGGGCGTCTCATGATGACCCATTTACAGTATAGACTGAAATCACTTTAGCGCTTCTGTAATGAAGGTGAAAATAATTATTGTTGTGCGAAACCGTCTTTTATTTACACGACAATGAGAAGTCAGAGTTTCATTAGCGTGCGTAGTTCATGTTTCATGTCAATGATTTCAGTTAAGAAGTCAAATGCTTCATACAATCGGATGAAACGCTGAGAACTGATCCGTATCATTTGACAATATTGTTATGTATTAGATTATGCAGAGGTGTCACGTACTTTTACAGAAGATATTCATCTTAATAAAGTGCTGCATAACATTTTAATATTAAAGGTTGTGAGTAATGACATCCGGCCATGTGTTTAAAAAAAGAATAATAGTCAAATTATAAATGAGCATTAACCAAGATGAATCAATGTAAAAGGATTGTTAGAGAATGCATTTCTCCAATGTTGAGATGTATTATTAGGGGATAATATTATTAAGATCAGTAATTCTTTGGGACAGATCTCAGGTAGAATTTCTCTGGCCGTCTGCTTTTCTCACCACCGCTCCAGAAGATTCTCACATTTATAATCGATGTGTTATTCCTGCAGGAGCGGTGGGTTTCTGTGACGTCATGCACACGACCTCTTTGATGCTGTGTAGACAAAACCGGTTCCTCCTCATGACACACACATGAAAGAGAGTCTCTTAGTAGTGCTCGAGTTGTGTGTTCTGCTGGTTTGAGTCATAACGAGAAATAAACATGCTCGTATTCTGCCAAATACGTTGTTATTTATTCTGTTAAACACAAAGAGATTTTGATGGTTCTCTATTCTATACGTTATGTTTAATGCATTTAAAGGAACAGTTTACTCTTAAATTATTATCATTTATTTATCGTCGTGTCAAACCTGTATGACTATCTTTCTTCAGCAGAACACAAACATAGATATTTTGAAGAATGTTGATAAAACAATACTGAACTCCATTGACTTCCTTTGTTATGAACACAAAACCACAGAGACATTTCTCTAAATATCTTCTTTTGAGTTCCACTGAAGATAGACTCACATACAGGTTTACAACCACACGAGAATGATGAGTGAATTCAGACTTTTGGTTGAAGCACCCTTTAAGTGAATGTGACAGCAGAGATTATCAGTGAATAATGACTTGGGTTTGTTCCTCACACCTGGGCTCACTTCACCTGTCACACAGAAGAGAGCTGCGCAAATTCCTCCTTTGAGAGAAAAACATCCAATTGGTTTGAAACATGTTTGTGAGTTAATGGTGATAATAAAAGGATTAATTTCTCTGATGAACTACAGCTTTAATGTGAATCAACTGGATGTGAGAGTGTTGAGAGATTAGCGCTTGTTTTTGAAGCTCTCGCTCAGAACAAACAGCGGGTGACATCATGGCTCAGGACATTATGTTAGAAGAGCAGGAGCTCATGTTGACCTGGTTAAAGAAATGAATGATGTGTAGACTGAAGCTCCCTGCGGCTGAATCCCACGCTGTAGACCCCTCACATCTTATTGAAATCAAACACGCATGAGCTGAGACACAATACTTCACTGTAACGTGGAGGGATTTCATATTTCTTTAATAACGCTGCAGATCTCTCCGCTGCTGTAGTAAGTGTTTCCTTCACCTCTCATGTCTCCTTGCTCTCTTGACATGAATAATAGATCAGGGTGATGATGCAGAGCTATGTGATGGAGTTTGTTGACAGTATATGACTGTATAGACACTGTACTCTCTTTTCATTTTTGATGCGATGATTCATTTGCTGTCTGATGGGGATCTATTTCTGTGAGACCACAAGCATACCACATTATAATCAAGAAACCTGCACAGATACTGAATGCTCTTCACATAGTATTTGACTATAGAGAGAGAGAGAGAGAGAGAGAGAGAGGGAGAGACAGGGAGAGACAGGGAGAGAGAGAGAGACAGGAAGAGAGACGGGTAGAGATGGAGACAGAGAGAGAGAGAGAGAAAGAGAGAGAGAGAGAGAGAGAGAGAGAAAGAGGAAGAGAGAGAAAAAGAGAGGTAAAAAGAGAGAGACGGATATATAGAAAGAGAGAGGATAGAGATAGGAAAAGAGAGTGAGACAGAGAGAAAGAGAGAGAGAGAGAGAGAGAGAGAGAGAGAGAGGAAGACACAGTGAGACAGAGATAGGAAGAGAGACATAGAAAGAGAGAGAGGAAGAGAGAGAGAGAAAGAGAGAGTGAGACAGAGAGAGGAAGAGAGAAATAGAAAGAAAGCGAGGAAGAGAGAGAGAGAGAGAGAGAGAGGAAAGAGAGAGAATGAGAGATTGAGAAAGAGAGAGAGGAAGAGAGAGAGAGGATAGAGACAGAAAGAGAGAGTGAGACAGAGAGAGGAAGAAAGAGATAGATAGAGAGCGAGGAACAGAGAGAGAGGAAAGAGAGCGAGGAAGAGAGAGTGAGACAGAGAGAGAGAACAGCAATGGATTGAAACCTAATGAGGGGAAGAACAAGACAACGAAAATCTCACTCTGAGATCTAATGAAGATGTGAAGCTGGGACACAGATGTTAACATCTACACAATGTTCATTACTTTTAACATGAACATGATGGTTACATTTTTATTTTTATATACAGTTGAGCTCAGAAGTTGCGTTACACTTGTTTTTTGGCCGTCATTTTGAGGGACAGGCTCCTAAAAGATCCGTCACAATCTATTATTACCCGTCACTAGGGTGCAAGGTGATGTTACGTACTAATTAGCATGTTCGTGACGTCATCGCGCTGTACTTTCGTTTACTCTCTGAATTTACTGTGTTTTAAAAAGTACATAACATGAGATCATGAAAATGACATTTCATGCAGTGTGTAATGTTGCCGTGTTTGAAAGATAGCAGTCTGTCAAGTTGTAAATCTGAAGGTGAATAAATAACAAAGTGATTGGCTTGAAAAAAGGGAGTCGATTCTGATTCATGCAAACGAGTCGTCACTAGTCTGATTCATGAACGGCTGCATATTTACGTCACTACATATAGTCCCCGCCAATGTTTTGCTAGGACTGCCCCTTCACTCATGTCCTCCAAACACTGTATCACGTGAGCCTCATTCGCGGTAGACCAATCACAGCTGACTAGACCATCTGACCAATAACATCACACCAGGCTAGCGGAAAGGAGGGGATTAGACAGAATCACATATGAATCACAGAACGAATCATTTGAGAGTCAGTCAAGAAGTAAGGTAAGAGGAACTGCCGTTTATTACGAAATGTATATGTTCGTATATCCAGTCAGTAACAATGACAGGTGCTTGTAGAAGTCGTTTTGTAGTCACTCACTAACAAGTAAGCTGCGTTTTGGACATGAATGTCCTTCTTCTGTCGCTCACTGATCGAAAAAGACGCCGAGAGAGACAATTTTCCACACACTGAAAGCTAATGCTAGCTAAGACGCTAGTTGCTTTTCTGAGGGAAGGAAAAATGTAACGATTTTTCAGTCACTGTCAAAAACAATCTGTCACTGACGAAGAATTATCGGTTAACGCGAGTAATGAAAAAATAACTTTCTAGATTGTATGTTGAAGCTCTTTATCTGAATTGAATTGTAAAAGTTAATTGAATGTGTTGATTTTTGACTGTGTTTGTCAATCGTGTGTTTCTTCAGTCAAGTCAAACTCAAACAAATATGATTTCTCCAGGTTGTCTTATCTTTCCTCTTACTTTAATAGCCTACTTGCAGCATGTAAGTATTTTAATATTAGAAGGTTTATGTTATCATATTATTGTATCATATAAAATGATTAATTCATTACTATACTCTGAGTTCTGCCTAGTTTTTCTGAAAGTAGTATGTAAAAGAGACTCACAGTCCGAAGACAAGCGCAAGAATAAACAAACCTAAAGACTAAAAATGCTCATTTTATAGATCATTTTTCCCTTCAGTTACAGATGTCGTGATGTATTTTATAGAATTGCCAAGCGATTATATCGATTATCACAGAATCGGCGCATTTTGATATTATCGTTATCGTGAGCCCTGTATAGCGTATCGAATCGTATCAGGAGGTACCCCTGCGATTCCCACCTCTCAAAAATGCAAACTGAATTTTGGGATCCAGTTATCAACTTACTGCATAAAAATAGCCGTTCTGTATTTGTATTCTAGCCTTGAAAAATGAAATTAAAAACATCTGTCTCTCGAGATCGAGAATGAAAGGTCACATTGAATGCGTGACATTATGGGATAGAGTTTTTGTGTACTGTGCTCTGTTCTGCATGTGTTGACAAATGTAGCAGGTCATCGGGGAAAGAAAATCAGCATACAGTGAACAGAACATCTATAATGCAGTAGTAGCCGGAGGACTATAGATAGATTATTTTGTGTTAGTCATGTATTATCATGAGCTTTGTAATAAAACATCAGATATGTGTAATACCTTCTCATGTAGATAAATGTGTGTTTCTGTGAGAGAGATGAAGGGGTTTCCACACGTCGTGGTTGGTACAGTATGTGGGTGACATCATCATCATGTGTCCATCCTCAACGTATGACGTCAGAATTAAAATACTCTCCGTGTCTCACTTTTTTTATTGGCTGTTCTGCTGAATGACTGTGTTTGAGTGGTGATGTCGTCATCTGAGAATCTCACGCTGGATCTGGATTAAGTTTGTTTTGTGTCTCTCTTAATTTTACTTGATCTAAGTTGTTTACACTCTTAAAAAAATGTTCTTCAGAAAGTTCTCGGAAGCCATAGAAGAACCTTTTTTCTTCTAAAGCTTCCATAAAGAACCTTTAACATGTGAAGAACCTTTGTGGCACAAAAAGGTTCTTCAGATTAAGGAAAGGTGAGAAAGAGATGGTTCTTATAAGAACCTTTGACTAAATTGTTCTTTATGGAAACAAAAATGGATCTTCTACGTTCTTAAAAATGAAGGTGCTTTTAAAAGGTTGTTCACAGGCACAGTGATCTCATGGAAGAACCATTTGTGGTTCTACAAAGAACCATTCAGCCAAAGGTTCTTTAAAGAAGCATCTCATTCTAACTTTTTTGTAATCTTAAGAACCTATTTTGCCACAAGGAACCTTTTGTGAAACGGAACGTTTTTTCGGATGTTAAAGGTTCTTTATGGAACCATTTAGATAAACTAGGTTCTTCCTTTTGAAGCACCTTTTTTTTGCTTCATTATATTTTGCTTGATTCAGTTCATTTCTTGAAGCATCCGTTCCGCACATCCTCGTGTTGCTTCACTGATCTGCTGTAAGTTGATCTACAATATATTACAGCAGCAGTAAAAACCCACTTCATCGTCAAGGAAATCTGTTGGTATAAAAGTTACATTTGCAATGGTTAGTTGAGCAAATTCAATGGTTTTGTTGTGCACACAGTCCTAAATTACAGAAAAAAGTAATTCATAACAATCTTTTCACACAAATATGATATTTGTCAATAAAACCATTTTGTTTCACTCAGATGGGGCATCTGTCATCCAAAGGTGATGCAGGGTTCTCAGATGTTGTGATTGTGAGAGAGTCCACGACGAGCAGCCCGATGTTTAACGGATTAATACTGTACAAAGATCATAAATGAATGATGTGGTAATGGTGCCGCTGGAGTTATGAGTCACTCGTGTTAGTTTTCACAGCTGGATAGAGCTATATGATGTCATGAGCAGTGACCCCTGTCCAGTGCCAATCCTAGACGTCTGGGGGCCCTGAGCAACTTGTGCGAGGCCCTTGTACAGATAATTAAAATGAGATAAAGATCTAAACATAACTGTAAACTAAAATATTTAAATAACTCAATTTACATACTTAAATGAATGAGGACTGTAAGAAAAAAACATTAAACTAGGGGTTAATTTTATCCATAAAACAATTTATTGACCTTATGTGTGGCTTTCTAACCATCTAACTGTTATAAATTAGGCTAGACATACGAAAACACATCAATAATTCTCTACAAATGACATGTTAGGGTCTATCACGGACAAACCAAATATAGTAGACAAATACTGAATATGTAAATCTGTACTGGATATTTGTTTTGTAAGTAATTCATTGCATAATTTGTAAAATGTAAATAAGAATAGTAAACAACATGTTTTTTGCATTGCTTTTGCATTTTTTTTCTCCGCCCAGACGGATAGCTCCATTTTAAGCAATAGTCATACGTGAAAACACATACCTATCACCAAATCATGTATGTTACTGTAATTAAATAAAGGATATAAAGGATTTTTTGTACGATTCCTCTAAACTTGAATCCGCAAATGATAAAAATTGTGTCTTGTTTACAATAGTGTTTTTGATACGTTACTCAAGGGGGCCCGTGGTGGTGCAGGGGCCCTATGCAATCTGCGCAGTCTGCATAGTGAAGAGCAAATGTAGACGTTATCTATGTGTGTCTCAGATATTTCTCCTGGGAGTCAGAAATGTCACTAATGTGTCTGTCAGTAGAATTTTGAGAACAGATGTCAACAATGTGTCAAACTGAGCTCAGATTCATCAAGTCTGCAATCAAAACTCAATGTTATTAAAGATCTCACATCTACAATACATTCATTTACACCTCCAGACTCTTCATGTGTTTCAACAACTACACTCTCAATTGATTCTCTTTTATTACTCCAGAGCCATTTTATGATCGTGCTTTTCCTCAGAAGTGTTAAATGTGGACCTAAACGTTATCTAAGTTAAACATAGACTGTGTATTTGACTTAATGGCACACAAACCCAGCGCTGCCGGTGTCCTTCCTGACATTTTAATTCTTATAAATAGAGAAAATAAGCACATGTGCGATGGTCTCACACATTTGAAAGCGTGAGTGTTTTGAAAGCGAGCCATTAAACTGTATTCATCCCTCACGAGCACAAAACAATGAGCTAATTACAGTAAACACTCAGACTCAGATTTATATCTGGACACTTGTGTTATACTTTAGTCAAAAGAGTATTGTGTGTGTTGTGGATTCTTTATTATAACTATATTTTGTGTTTCATAAGCCATTTGACTGACTTTCTTCTGGCTTAAATTTCAGTCATCAATTGACTTCAGAAGATGTGTCCCATAGCAGATTAATATGTGAAATCTATTCAAGAAGCCTTTTAGGAATTTAAAGGTATATATATAAATAAATGAATATTTTAAGCGTAATATTTTTGAAATTTGGTGCATGATGCTGGGATCTCAGACACACTGTGTGATGAAATGATGATATGATTCATGTGATTCATGTGTCGTGCTCAGACATGTTTCTCACAACATTAAAGATCAATGACATGTGTCGTGTAATCCCTGAAGATTATCCTTAATATTCTGTTGTTCCTCTGGTTTAGCACACCAGGAGATCAGGATTTACTCGGGGTTTAAACGTCAAGTACTATCACAGCTGCCAAAACGGACTTGAGAAAATACCAGATTTCCAGACAGTTATCAAATCTCACATTTTAAGATGTGTTCAAATAGTCGATAGACGCACATCTTTGTGATTGATTGATTTATTTCAATGTACGGTGGTAAAATAACTGACATCTGATTCAACAGAATAATTTTCAACTATTCAGTTTTCTAACTGTAGATGGTTTGTGTTCTTCATTAGAAGCATCAAAGGTTCTTCACATTGATAATGGCAGAGTTGAATGTCCTTCCGCTAGTTTTCCTCCTGAAAAGCCCATGCTTGAAGAAAAGGACCCGTTTGAGACAGCCGTCTGGTTGTTTTCTGCAGACGGTTGTATTGATCATCAGCAGATTCCTCAGCACATGCTTTTCAGCTCCAGGGACGCCGAGATGTTTCAGAATTTGTCTTCAGGATCTTAGTCTTTTGTAGAGGAATTACTGAGAAACCTTTCATGCTGTTCGTTGTGTCTTTGTTTTTTTTTGTTACTGACGCAGTTCTAGAAATACAAAAAGATTTCTAAGACGGGAAACAATGGATGTAAGAATAGAGAATTTTTTTAAAAATCACAGACCTTTTTGTGGAATTATTTTAATGATTTCATAACATTGCAAATATGTAAAGTCACCACATGTGAACAACACGTCAGCATCATGTGAGTTTCTCTGTAAAGGTTCAGTGCTTTGTGTCAAAGATGTTGTTGACATGTTGTTGACATGTTGTTAGAGCAGAAGAGACAACCGTTGAGCTGTTTCCTCAATGTTGATGCTGTTTGTTTTCCAGTCAGATGTGATTCACTGCAGATTACCCATCATGCATCAGTACAACACTGTTTGTGCCCGAGGGCCGATTGTGCCCTTGAATTGTTATTAATAAAGAATTATATATTCAAATTACATGACATGTATTATATATTACAATTTTAAGACATGAGTTTACATGCCAAAATATGACCGAATGTCCAAACGAGTCACAGTAGAAGTTAGTGTGTTTGAAGATGTGGGTTTGTGTTTCTACACTGACAGATTTCTGCAGTGCGCTTTGAAACATCATCATATTGTGTAGATGTAGTGTTTGCATCACATCTGTGTGTCCTCATTAACTCTGAACCTGCAGGCGTTTTATGACAGATGACACCATTACACAACCGCTTGAAGGTTCTGAAGGATCTCTAACAGCTGTGTTTTCACGTATGTGTTGACCATGTGAGTTTTTTTTTCATAATATACCCAGCATGCACGGCAGCGGCTCATTGTGCTGAACTCTTGGCTTCAGGCCGGGAGCTGTTATTTAAGGTTTTCACTGTTCCTAAAGCACTTAAGTGTGTTGTGTGCTTGAAGTGAGGACACGTGAACCCGTGATAAAGAACACAACACTGCAGCACTTCATCTTAATGTCTTCTTCAGTGCTTCTGTGGGGCTGTAGTGAAGAAATGAGAGCTAAATATAACATCACAAAAAGAAGCATACTTCAGATTCATTTAAGGTTACTTCTGTAGTAAGTATACTAATATCAGCGCACTTGTATAGTTTTTCCATAAGTGCACTTGAAAATAAACTTGTCACAGGTATTTATTTAATAATCGTCTCACTGCAATTATTTCAGATAATTGAATTTTAGATCAAATCAACTTTTCAAATCCGCCTGTCTTAGTACACGATACAACTACGTCACGTTTTAAATAGGAAACATATCTAAACTCTTGCTACGCAATGCTACGGGTCTAATTGGATTCAATGATCTATGCTAAGCTATGCTAAAAGTGCTATCGCCAGACCCGGAGATGGGCTGAAGAGATTCCCAAAACGGTAAAATTCAACTCAAGGATGTATTTTCTTCATTAAATAAATTACGAGTCATTAATACTTATATTGACAAAGTCTTAAAACAGACAATTAACTGCCATAATCACATGTTCAATACTTGTATTACATGTTTTAGGTTTTGACTTTAACTTTTATACTTATAAAAGTTAATACTTTTAAGTTTTCTTGAAGTGAATTTAGCGTCTTAATTAGTTATATAATATTTAAGCATTTTAATAATACATTTGTTTCTATTAAATATTTAATAGCTTTAAGTCAGTGTGGTTCTCAACAGGGGGGCACTCAAGGGGGCCCAAGGTGACTTCAAAGGGGGACTCAAAATGACTGAGAGAGTTGAAATGCATGAAAAATGTGTTCATTATTTGGACATTTAGAAATATTTATTGGGCAGATATTGAGTTTTTATGAATGGGAGGGGACCCTTCGAAAATTCTAGAATACAGTGGGGGGACTTGGAGTCAAAAAGGTTGAGAACCCCGGCTTTAAGTGTACTTGAAGTACAATGAGTAGATGTATATCTCTATCAAAAAATGTAGTAAATATACTGACGTACAACAGATATTCAAGACAGACCTCAGACCTTCCTGTCAGCATAAGTCAAGTAGAATTAACCCTTGTCAATCAATAAAAAAACTCACACTTAGGCTGAAAATTGACATAAATGTCGATGTATTATATATACATATTTTTTTACCTTTTCAATTATGTTTTTTCACCCCTAGAATCAGTTTTTATCATCACTACCAAACATTCATTCATTTTGAGAAATGTAATCCTTCAAATACCCGTTTGTTTACATGGTGACCCTGTAGTTTTGAATAATTCTAGTTATTTTTCATATTCTTAATGTGAAGCTGATTTTTTTTATTTGTTATTATAGTCTTGGATATGTTAGTAATCAACAACAACACTCATTTTAATGCATTGTTATTTTTTGAGCAATGTAAGATCACAAAACTAACTCACACTTAGGCTGAAAATGGTCATGTCCAAAAACAATCTTTTTTCACACTTTTAATTACTTGCTTTTTATCGCTAGAATCAGTTCTTATTAGAACCACCAAACATTCATTCATTTGTAGAATTTTAAACCTTTAAATACCAGTTTGTTTACATGGTGACCATGTTGTTTTCCATGAAAAAAATGAATGATTCTAAATATTTTCCATACACATAATGTGAATCTTTATTATCTGAATTATTATTTTATAGAGCAGTGTCAGATTTTCTAAACAAAATCATTCAAAATGGATAAAAATGTCCAAAATAGCGCACAAGGGTTAAGTCTAATTCTAGTAAATTTCCGAGAAGTATCGTTTTTTTGTTTGGTTTAAAAGAGCTGAAATATAATAGCACTCTTGAATAAGGTTCTTTGTTTGTAAGGGAACACAGTTGAAGCCCTGAAATATCTGCAGAATTGTCCCGAAGTCAGTTTATTTTCTAGCACCCTGTCAATTGTGCAGAAAGTTTTATAAATAAATGGCATGAGAAGAATGTTTCAAGACTTTCTCCTCCCGAGAGTACTGTCATGTGTGCTCTGTCATTAGTTAGAGCGCTGTGTGTGTGGCGTGTAGACAGGAAGACAGAATAATGACTTCCTGTGTGTGGGTTTGTCTCTCTTCCCACCAGCTCTGAATCTAATGGCTCGTCGTGCTGTCTTGAGAATGTAATGTAGTGCTTTAATGCAGTGTTTCTCAAACTTTCCTTCTCTCTAACTCACACGTATAATCACACCACGTGTCTTATGTAAGAATATAAAACACCTCACAACAGCATGAGTGTCTTCTGCAGTACATGAAGTGTGTGTCTGTGCTCGATCACATCTGATCACTGCGTTGGGTATCACGGCTCTCTTCTCGTTGGTGTGTTGGCATTAGAGCAGATGAAGCGATGCCAAGAGCTGCAGTTCATTCCAGCTCCTGTGAGATGCTGATTCAGCCTCATCTGCTGATGGTGTTTGTGAGAAAACCGCCGAACAAACAGAATGATTGGGTTTCACTTTCTGCGTGTTCAGCTGTAATCTGCAGGAGATTCTTCTTGTCTGTGGGTCATATAGTATAGGACAGAATTTTACAATCTAGAATTACTCAGACTGTATGTGCATGACTGCATATCCTGAACGAGCGTGTGTGTGTGTGTGTGTGTGTGCACCTGATCCCCACAAAGATGGCAATATCCAAAATCCTTGTCCTTGAGGGGACACTTTTTGGTCCCAATGAGGAAACAAACTTATAAAACATACAGATTTAACTATTTTGAAAATCTTAAACAACAGAAAGTGTTGTGTGATTGTTAGGTTTAGGGAATATGATATGTTTGTACAGTATAAAAATCATTGCATCTCTGGAATGTCCTCATAAAATATGGAAACCCAACTTGCGTGTGTGTTTATATCACTAACAGACAGTGTTCTTTATTTATGTCAAGGACTGTGTTTTAATTAAAGAAGTTAATGGACTCTGCAGTGTTATAAATCAAATGACATATCGCTTGTTGCTCCCTAACTCTTTGTAAGTCGCTTTGGATAAAAGAGTCTGCTAAATGACTAAATGTAAATGTAGATAGAGTTGGCAGCAAGTAGAACACAATGAAATATATCAAATGTGACATCAAAGATTAAGAACCAAACAGAGAAATTCATTATTGGGACGTTATTTGTGGGCTGGCGCATTTTTGTTATTATCTTTTTCCTTGAGCTTTGGTTTGTTTCTAGCCGTGCCACACTACTGTCAAATATACTGTTGAAAGTAATATTTCATAAGAATGATTTCTCAGACCTGTCTGTCATTTTTAAAGATTAGGGGCGATTTCCCTGACATGGATAAGTTTAAACCAGGACTAGGTTAAAATAAGATAAATTAGGATATTTAAATTGTTTTAAAAAACACACTTTACAAAAAACAATACTGGTGTGCATCTTGTGACAAAACTATCACACAGATATATTTTAAAGATGGCATATCACAGGCAGGTTCTGCCAGTCTCATATTAATCTTGAGTATCTATAGAGTAGTATTGCATACATCGTATCTTTGAAGAGTATTCAGTTTGATCACATTTATTAAAAAGAGATACAGCTGTACCATTATTTCAAAAAGAACAGGAGGTGCTGGAGGTGGGACTAGTGTGGGGAGAGTGGGACAGAACTACAGCACGAGCACACAACACAACATCACATTAATCCCTTCATATTTTCTACATTATGCACGCACACACCGATCGGCAACAAAACACAGTTGCATGACTTAGTTTGACTTACTGCGTGTAGTTACAGTATGTCCGGCATCTTTCAGCACTGGCCCTTTACCATCTATCTGTTTAAAACTATCTCTAAATCCAGCGTTATATCCACCGTTTATACAACATCCGTCACTGAAATGCCTTGTCGGTTGGCTCTTTCTTTCGCCTTGCCTTGCTTTTGGCCAATGAAGGGAATAGGATCCCCGTGACAACACAGGGATTTCAAATTTGACTGCTGGGGAAGTGTATCAAGCACAGAAATACTACGTCATGTGAAGAAGTCAGAATGGATAATATAGTATGAAAGCTCGTCTTAAAGAGATGTCGGGGTTTGCCCTGTCTGGGAAACCGCCCATTAGAGACTAATTAAAGACTCATTTTTAGCTCAGCTTTATCTACATTGTTTCTCACCACAATGTCACAGTATCATTAGCAGAATCTCTTATCATCAAAGATTCTTTCTGATGTTTGTTTGTTTGTTGATCATTTTCTATCTTGCCCGAGTCACTTCACAATTCACTTCACATCATAAATGTAATTTTATAGGCTCGCAAGCTGAAACTTCCCAGAAAATCTTTAGGGTTTTAATGGGAATTCATAAGTCATATGTGCTCATACTATTAAAAATACATTACCCATAATTCAATCTTCTTTACAGAACCAGTGATGCACTGAATGAGAAATCCACATAATGGGACAAATTTAATTTCATGATGCATTTGAAAGAAATGTGTATTAGAAATATCACGAGTTGACGTGCTGTGATAAACAAACAGACTTCAGTGAGAGAAACACAAACACTGACACCGCGTGTGATAGGTCGAATCGATCAAGCGCTCAAGTTTGTTTTCTTGTTATATGACTGTAGTTTCTCATGATATGATGCATCGATTCATGCGCCGTGAGGGAGAATCAGAGAAATAAACTCTGAGACATTGCGGCTCGTTCAGGGCGTCTGTCAGATTGGGGTTTTGCTGACAGCAAACAAGTGAATTCTGCTTTTTTTAGAAGACAACACCGGTGAACACAAAAGGAGAGAAAATCTGTAAAAGTATTTATATGTGTATTTCTAATTTATTTGATGGGACAAAACATGATCTTTAATCTTAATACAAATCATTGTGCAATATTAATCTACTTTTTCTTTTTTCTTTGCAGTGAATTTCGATCACTTCCAGATTCTCCGAGCCATCGGTAAAGGGAGCTTTGGGAAGGTGAGATGATTTTTGACATCGGTTACTTGAGTAAATAGAAGCAGTTGGTCGTGATGGTTATTGATCAAATAAAGCAGGAAACAGATAATGAATGAAAGAGGCTCATTTGTGTGAGTTTGATTTTGATCTTTGTGTGATTGAAATCAATGCTATGGGGAACGACACCCTGGATAATTCAGACGGTGTGTAATGAGAGTCAGTGATTGTGTTATCTGAAACGGGACGCTTTGAGAGTCACCGCCGAAGTAATTACATTTTCATTTTTCTATTAATCTGCACGGCGGCGGTTAATTAATTTAACACGTGTGAGATTTAAACTCTCAACAGACTCGAGGAAGATGATAAGAATGAAACCGTGAGCATCAGAAGAACTCTCATCAGAATCATCTTCACCTTTTTCTCAAATTTGTCTAATACCGAGATATAAAACCACAAACAGGGTTAAATCTAAATGACGGAGAAACATTACTCTGTTCAATTCATGTAGCGCTTTTCACAATTTTATATTTTTGAAAAGCAGTTTTTTAGTAAAGGTCAGACAGTAGAGACAAACACGAAATGAGGGTTAAATTAAATACATAGTGTAAAGAAGTTCAATAAAAGGAAGGAGACGGGAACCGGCAGACATTTTAAACATTTAATCAAATAATAACAAAAGTAAAAAGACAGCCGGCAACCCCTCACGGACGACGGCCGGCAAATAAAACATAAATACAAACATGTCCGGGCCTGGTCCTCTCTCTTCGACGGTCCTGTCGCTCGTTCTCTTATATGCTCCCAATCTTCTACGTGATTCCAGACAGGTTCGTTCACAGCTGGCGCCCATTAACAATTACTCACCGGTCTCGAAACACGGTCTCGCCCCGCCTACTCCACTACACATAGAATTTTGTAGTTTGTGTTTTTGCATTGTTTTGCAAGATGTACATTCCTCGTGTGTTTGGTGCAGAATTCAGGTCCGTCAGTTCATGTGTGCAACACCCTAAAATGTCATTGTTGCATCTTTTAATATGTTCATAACTTTTAATAATAACTTTTTATCAGTGGGGTTCATTTTAATTATAAAAGTCTGAAATTTCAGTATTTGTGGAAATGCATATTTATGTATAAACATGCATCTACAAAAGCAGTCGTGTTATTGTCCTGGTCTTTTATACAGCACATCCGTCCATCAGATGAAGATGTCTGAAGAATCATCAATGGTTTGTTGCTCTTATGTGTCTGTGAGTTTAGTTTTTGTGATGAAATGACTCCGTTTGTATCTTCGTTCACCTCAGGTCGTATGTGTTCTGGTCTCATCATTCTGTAAATTCACCTCTTTGATCTTCTCAAGTGGTCTTTTAGGACACACGTTGACGCACATGAGCAATACATGACAGTATATTCCAGATCGCATCCACGGCAGTTCGACATTCTTTTCTCCGTCTTCATGTGGGCAATAACCATAAAAATATGAGAAGTGCCTTCAGATGGCAGATGCTTTCTGACGTCGACTCTCATGAGGTTGGATGAGGAGAGAGAGAGAGACAGAGAGAGAGAGAGTGAGAGACAGACAGAGAGAAAGTGAGAGACAGACAGACAGACAGACAGAGAGAGAGAGAGAGAGAGAGAGAGAGAGAGAGAGAGAGAGAAAGTGAGAATTAGGACTGTATCCTCTGATCATTAAAATACAAAAAAGAGCTTTAAAATTCTACACGCACCTTAAGAACAGCGACACAGACACACTCCATCACAAAGCCTTAAGACATCAAGAGCTGAGCCCAGAGAGAAACCCCTTCATCCAACTGATCTCACAACTAACTCTACAACCCCAAACATGCCCAAGCCGACCCCAAACCCCCGCCAGACTAAACCAAATGATCAAAAGACAAAAAAGAGAAATATCTCAAACACTGGACAGAAGCAACAGCTCAGCAAAGTAAACTGGAATGCTATGTGTCACTAAAGAGAGAATATAAAGTGTCAGAATACCTCACAAGCGTATCAGATCCTAAACTAAGAAAAGTGTTGAGCATGTACAGACTCATTGATCAGCAGCTCACTGTAGAGACGGGCAGACACAGACACACATGGACACCGAGAGAAGAGCGACTGTGTCCACACTGCACACACAATCAAGTGGAAACAGAGCTGCACTTTCTCCTCTCCTGTCCCAACTACACACACATCAGAGAAACATTCTTCCCCCAGTTTACAAACTTACACAAAGACTTTGACCAGTTTCAACAAAAGGACAAGATCTCATACATACTGGGAGAAAACTCAAGAAGCTCAAACCTGCTCAAGATATGTCAAGTCCTGCCACGAGCAAAGAACAAGCAGCACAACACAAAACAACACTGACAGAACAACACACACAAACTGACACTATCACCCTCATTGAGAACTTTAATTAAAACTCTTTTTCTGTTTATATTGAGATGTTTATATATATATATTTTTACTTATAGACTTTTAATTTTATTCTATCTTATTTTTTATCTTAATCTGTATTTGTGCATGTTTATATTTAATCTTGTGCTTTGGCAATGTAAATTTTCTTTTATCATGCCAATAAAGCTCCTTTGAATCTTGAATCTTGAATCTTGAGAGAGAGAGAGAGAGAGAGAGTGAGAGAGACTCAGTTGTCCTCCAGGATGAGAGAGAGAATGCGAGAGAGAGAGATAGAGAGAGAGAGAGAGAGAGAGAGAGAGATAGAGAGAGAGAGAGAGAGAGAGAGAGAATGCGAGAGAGAGAGAGAGAGAGAATGCGAGAGAGAGAGGAGAGAGAGAGAATGCGAGAGAGAGAGAGATAGAGAGAGAGAGAGAGAGAGAGAGAGAGAATGCGAGAGAGAGAGGAGAGAGAGAGAGAATGCGAGAGAGAGAGAGAGAGAGAGAGAATGCGAGAGAGAGAATGCAAGAGAATTCAAGAGAGAGAATGCGAGTGAGAATGCGAGAGATAGAGAGACTCAGTTGTCCTCCAGGATGAGAGAGAGAGAGACAGAGAGAGAGAGCAAGAGCAAGAGAGAGGAGATAGGAGAGAGAGACAGAGAGAGACAGAGAGAGAGAGAGAGAGAGAGAGAGAGAGACAGAGAGAGAGAGAGAGAGAGAGAGAGAGTGACAGAGTGAGGGAGAGAGTGAGAGAGAGAGAGAGAGAGAGAGAGAGAGAGAGATAGAGAGCCTCAGTTGTCCTCCAGGATGAGAGAGAGAGAGAGAGACAGAGTTAGAGAGCAAGAGAGAGGAGATAGGAGAGAGAGAGAGAGAGAGAGAGACAGAGAGAGACAGAGAGAGAGAGAGAGAGTGACAGAGTGAGGGAGAGAGAGAGAGAGAGAGAGAGAGAGAGAGAGAGAGATAGAGAGAGAGAGAGAGAGAGAGAGAGAGAGAGAGATAGAGAGCCTCAGTTATCCTCAAGGATGAGAAGAGTCTTTAAAACACAGCATGTCTGTGAGTTAGTGTGCAGTAGGAGAGAATATTAAACCCTGTCTTTCCTTCTTCTTAAAGAGACCTCATACAGATGCTATAAAGCCCCCCGAGGGTTGAGGAAATCCTTGTGTTTCCCACAGAGAAATTTAACTCATGTCACAAACACACTTCACATTCAAACACACACATAAAACACTGCATGTTATTAATTGTTATCTGTTTTAACAGCTCTGATCTGTTTATCACTTTGTGCTCCTGTGGCTGGGATGTATGGTTGCTTAGTAACTAGTGGTTTCACGAGCAATATTTAAAATGTGAGAGATTTAAAGTCCTCTTGAGACCCAGAGATTCCACCAGAGGAGTTTGGTGAAGTTCTCATGACCCGCTCGACCGCAGAGCATCTGATATTTCATCTTTCACTATTATACAGTGAGGAAAATAAGTATTTGAACACTCTGCTATTTTGCATGTTCTCCCACTTAGAAATCATGGAGGGGTCTGAAATTGTCATCGTAGGTGCATGTCCACTGTGAGAGACATAATCTAAAAAAAATCCAGAAATCACAATGTATGATTTTTTTAACTATTTATTTGTATGATACAGCTGCAAATAAGTATTTAAACACCTGTCTATCAGCTAGAATTCTGACCCTCAAAGACCTGTTAGTCTGCCTTTAAAATATCCACCTCCACTCCATTTATTATCCTAAATTAGATGCATCTGTTTGAGGTCTTTAGCTGCATAAAGACACCTGTCCACCCCATACAATCAGTAAGAATCCAACTACTAACATGGCCAAGACCAAAGAGCTGTCCAAAGACACTAGAGACAAAATTGTTCACCTTCACAAGGCTGGAAAGGGCTACGGGGAAATTGCCAAGCAGCTTGGTGAAAAAAGGTCCACTGTTGGAGCAATCATTAGAAAATGGAAGAAGCTAAACATGACTGTCAATCTCCCTCAGACTGGGGCTCCATGCAAGATCTCACCTCGTGGGGTCTCAGTGATCCTAAGAAAGGTGAGAAATCAGCCCAGAACTACACGGGAAGAGCTGGTCAATGACCTGAAAAGAGCTGGGACCACCGTTTCCAAGGTTACTATTGGTAATACACCAAGACGTCATGGTTTGAAATCATGCATGGCACAGAAGGTTCCCCTGCTTAAACCAGCACATGTCCAGGCCCGTCTTAAGTTTGCCAATGACCATTTGGATGATCCAGAGGAGTCATGGGAGAAAGTCATGTGGTCAGATGAGACCAAAATAGAACTTTTTGGTCATAATTCCACTAAACGTGTTTGGAGGAAGAAGAATGATGAGTACCATCCAAAGAACACCATCCCTACTGTGAAGCATGGGGGTGGGAGCATCATGCCTTGGGGGTGTTTTTTCTGCACATGGGACAGGGCGACTGCACTGTATTAAGGAGAGGATGACCGGGGCCATGTATTGCGAGATTTTGGGGAACAACCTCCTTCCCTCAGTTAGAGCATTGAAGATGGGTCGAGGCTGGGTCTTCCAACATGACAATGACCCGAAGCACACAGCCAGGATAACCAAGGAGTGGCTCTGTAAGAAGCATATCAAGGTTCTGGCGTGGCCTGTCCAGTGTCCAGACCTAAACCCAATAGAAAATCTTTGGAGGGAGCTCAAACTCCGTGTTTCTCAGCGACAGGCTAGAAACCTGACTGATCTAGAGAAGATCTGTGTGGAGGAGTGGGCCAAAATCCCTCCTGCAGTGTGTGCAAACCTGGTGAAAAACTACAGGAAACGTTTGACCTCTGTAATTGCAAACAAAGGCTACTGTACCAAATATTAACATTGATTTTCTCAGGTGTTCAAATACTTATTTCCAGCTGTATCATACAAATAAATAGTTAAAAAATCATACATTGTGATTTCTGGATTTTTTTTAGATTATGTCTCTCACAGTGGACATGCACCTACGATGATAATTTCAGACCCCTCCATGATTTCTAAGTGGGAGAACATGCAAAATAGCAGAGTGTTCAAATACTTATTTTCCTCACTATATCAATGTTTCAAACCACTGCATCTGTCATTAATGTTTCTTTCTGTTTGCACTGAATTGTTCAAAGTCTTGTGTTGAATAGAAGAGACTTTATTCCTTATGTGTGTTTTATTCCTTGTGTGTGTGACCATTCAGCATCTCATTCGGCCTTGACAAATTCTTCAATTTCACAGTATATTCAAATTTGTACACTCAACGCACGATTACAAAGTCTTCTGCCTATGTACAATCTGTCAACGTGGTATCCATCAAAGTACAACCAGTATTGCCTGTTACATCACAATCAACAGGAAACAGTTGATCCCATTTTCAATGGATGCTGCTGTTATAAAGGACTGTATGCGGGCAGACAGGGTCGTCTGGTCGATCTGATGGTAAGGATTTGGGAACAATACATAAAACAGTCAGATTTACAACATACTGCTGTTTTATTGAATTGGTCACATCAGAACATGACATTGACAGAGATTATTTTAAAACTTTTTCAAATACTCTGTCATTGTGATGGTAAAAGAGGATCTGAACTCTGTATTTGTCATTGAGGTTGTTTTGATCTGTATTTGGAGACCTGTTATCTTTCCAAACTACTGAAATAGCAGCTGTTGGTTGAAGCTATCCATCAACTCTTCTCTCATTTGAAGATCATCACCTCAGTGTTTGGAACTTTAGGTCAGAAGAATGTGATCAAATACTGCCGTTGAGTGGACTGCAAAAAAGAAAGCAAAAACAATTGTGTTGAGTACGCTGCAAAAATGACATTTTTATCAAGCATTTTTGTCTTGTTTTTAGTAAAATATCTTAAACTTATTAGATCAATTACTTGACAAGAAAAGTGACCCAAGATAATTAGTCTTGTCTTATGAAAAATAATATAAGAATGAAGAAAGTTCATGGTAAAAACAAGTAAAACAACGGGAAGAGTAAAATACACTTGAATTTAGTTTGACCTTTTTCTAAAGTACCTAATTCAAGTTTGTTTTTCTCACCCCGTGGACAGATTGTTTTGTTTGTTTTTAGCATAAACCTACTTCATTTCTTAAAACAATATCAAACATCTCAGGTCACTTTTGTAGTCAAAAAATTATATTTTGATATAAGAATGTATAGATATTTGTACTACAAAACAAGACAAAAACACAAGAATGTCCTTTTTTAAAGTGTATAGAGTGTATGCAAATATGGAAATGAAAATGTTTCGTCTCCTTGATGGTAAAATGATATGAATCAAAGCAATTGTGAAAGTGTTGAGTAGTCGAACATCCCAAGTGTGTGTGTGTGTGTGTAGGTTTTTTATTCTCATCTGATGACACGGCGTCTAACTGTGTTCTATGTGGAGTGATGTTGTGTTTGTCGGGGGCAGATGGGATTAGATTTCCCCGGGCACCAGCGGAGGTGAGGGGTGCCGTTTGTAATGACTTGAGCTTCATAAGAGCCATCAGCCTGAAGGCAGGAGAGACGGAGACGGAGAATTGCTTTCTTTCCTTCAGAAGTGTTTTACAGCACGTCTATAATACAGCCTGTGTGACCTGGATTCAGACTGAATCTATTCTCCATCACGCTGTATACCTGCATGTACAGTCGTGGCTAAAAGTATTGACAGTGACATAAAAGCTTTCCTGTAGCTCAGTGGTAAGAGGATTGCTTTAACAACGCAAGGTTGTGGGTTCGATCCCAGGGGATTGCAAATACCTATATAAAATGTATAGGATAAAGCAATGTAAGACGCTTTGGATAAAAGCGTCTGCCAAATGCCTAAATGTAAATGCAAAGTTTCTGCTGAAGCTGTCATGTTGTTCATTCACATTATGCAGACTGATCAGATGCATTTTAAATCAATTTAAAAGAAAGTAACTGCCCATATGTCAATCCCATATGAAGGACCTGCGGTCAATCCTCAAAAAGTGAGTGAACAAGCAGAAGCCCACAAATTGTGATCATCATCAGTCAGGATTTAGATCAGATGATGATATTCAGCGTCTATGAGCCAAATACAGAGGGTATGAAAAACAAGGCCCGACACTGTTAATGTTGGCTCTTTGCACGTGTTATGTTTTTTCTCAGAAATTGCCTTTAAAAGTTAGATATGCTAACTTATTCAAAATACTGTTGGAACATGTGAAAAAATTATCTAAAGGAACAGAAGCAGCAAACTTTGCAAAACACAAAATTGATGTCACTGCCAATACTTTTGGCCGCGGGTGTATATGCGTTCTGTATACATATGTTCAGTATTTTTGGTATATTATTTGTTGAATCAGTCACTGATGTATATGATATGAACTGTAAAATGGTGCGATGCAACCACAGCTTCGTGAACAGAGTTTAGTTCTACAAGGAACTTTGAAACAGTTGCTTCACGCTGACTTTAAACCTAAATTTCAGTTGAGTAACAGAGTCTTGGGATGTTATCTGGGTCACATCAAATCAAACTCTCATCAGAAACACTGTTTATGAGAACCGTGTGTGTTATTTTGAAGAGCTAGGTGCTATTTTCCCTGCTCATAACATTCGTCTGTTGTCTTATATCGAGCACATAATAAGACCAAATTGGACCCAAACAGTCTCAACAACTGAAACTTCCTAAATCACAACTAATAATCGCTCCCTATTCTTCATAAACATTTACTGAGTAACCTTTAATGAAAATCAGTGAGTGCAGCTGTGACACGTCAGAGGAGATCTGGTCCTCCCGGCTGAGTCTGGTTTCTCCTGAGGTTTTTCTCCATTTATTTCTCATTGGAGTTTGGGATCCTTGCCACGGGGCCCTGTTGACTTGCTCACTGTAGATATTATTTACTAGAATGATCTTGGTTGTTCTTGGTTGTTCTATAAACACTATGCACTGTGCTGTGTTTACCTTTTTGTGTGTTTTCCTGTTTTTCTCATTGTCTCCTGTGAAGCTGCTTAGGAACAATGCACATTGTAAAAAGCTCTATGTTAATAAAATAAAATTATTCATATCAAATATCAATCTACACGCTTTGAACAAACTCATAACCCACTACACTGTCCATTAGAACGCAGATAATAGTTTTTGTCTGTGCACATCATCATACACGTGTGTAACTACACATACAGCTCATACTGGACATCACTGATTCAGACTTGATTCTTCTCACGTGTTTCTGACAGCAATAGTGATGTAGATGAGCCGTGTGAATCAATCCATCCGTCCACACACAGTTATGTGGTGTTTGATTGTTTTTTTGTTTTATTTCTCAGTATTGTGTCTGTGTGTGTGTCTGTTTGAGCATTTTTTTCACAACCTGCAGAATTAAAGCTGTAAAGTTGTTTTGTTTCGTTAGGCATATCGCTAAAAAAGCCTCTTCTTTACCCTTATAGCTACATTATATTTCACAATAATTAGTTTGTTAAAAAGTGTCTGTGTGGTATATACATAAATCACTTAAAAACATACTAAATGATGATTTAAAAAAAAGAAAAATAAGCCAAAAGTTTCTGTGATGGTTAGGGTTGGGTATAGAATATACAGTATAAAATCATTACATCTATGGAGAGTCCTCGCAAACCATATACACGTGTGTGTGTGTGTGGGTCGATGTCAGACGCTCTTTTCAATTCATATTTGCTCTATTGACATGACAATTGTTACAATGTATTGCCAAAGCAGTTCTAACATGTACACTAAATCTAGAACAGATGAAAAAAAACACATCAAATCAAACCACACACATTATAGAAATAACAACAACAAAAAATCTGTTTGTGCGCATATTTGTGAGCACATCACTGATTGGTCGACTCTTCTGTAATTGCAGGCATCAATGTATTGAGCTGTTAGTAAAATTCAATCCTGTTTTACTCCTAATAAATATTGAAGTTGTGTACTTCTTTTTCTGAGAAGGAAAAGTTCACCAAGGAGCTTTTTTTGTAAAAAAAAAAGAAACGCTGGCAGCGTTTGGTTACAAACAGCAGCCGAACGACATTACTTCATCTTCAGCGTCTGTGCAGTAAGGCAGCTCAGAGAAACAGATAGGCAGCGTAACAGAAGACTATTTGAATTATAAACAGAGAGGGTCTTTGCTATACAATAATCATTTTTTTCGCTAGAAATGCAATCAGAAGTTGTTGAAAGAGAAAATTAAACTTACATTTATACAAAACTATGCTGCAACGGGCGTTTCGGCCACCATTTTATTTTTTGGAGCTGGAGCCTTCTCGACCTATTACTTTCCTCGCTTGTTGTTATGGAAACGACAGGTCTCCATCATTGGTTAGCCGGGGTAAAGGAGCTTGACGTAGTGCGTTTTTTTTCAGAACTTTTTTCAACCTCAGAAGAGGCTCTACAGTAAAAGGCCCGATTCACATTTCGCGACTTTTCGTTATTTTAAATGTATACTTTAATATCAACCACCTGTCGGATCTTGTAGCGCCGCATCAAGTCGAACGAACCTATTATCTCAGAAACATAATTTCTATCTATATCAAATAACATTCGAGTTTACTTTGTTTTCTTGTTGATTCGGTCCAGCACAGTCTCTCTATGTCACGTGACATCACTTCCTGTCACTAGATAATCAATGGAACACATTGAAGAAGAAGTAAATGATTTCAGCTCTTGAGAGTCCATGTTGTGAATGACGTTACGCCGTCACATCACTTCCTGCCACTACAGTGAAAGAGTAAATGGTTTCAGATCAGGGATATCTGGATGGTGTGCGTGTGTTATATATTCCAGAGAAAGGGTGGTCCAAAGGTTCAGATCTGCTTCTGTGGATAATTCCTGCTCTCATCAGCGCTTCTGTGACCCAGAAACCAAATGATTTTCATTGAAGAGTCCTGTAAATTTAACACAACAAACTCGTTTCTCTATACTGAGCCGCCCCATGAGGAGCACACTGACAAGAATGAATTGAGCTGCTAAAAATACCTGTCACGGGGATAAATGTTCTGTATTTATAACTTGTGACCCATTCATTATAAACTCTTTCTGTACATATAAAGTGCATGTCGTCCATCTGACACACTTCATTCTTCAGCACAGAAACTGCTCAAAGAGGAGAACGATGAGGATCATTTATATATATACAAGTAGATACATGATGGAGTCGTGTACTCTTACGGATATTTATATTTAAAGGAGTAGTTCACTGTAAAAATAAAACTCATTCACCCACATGTCACACAAGCATCCTCGTGTTTATTTCTTCTGTAGAAAACAAATTGAGGCTTTTGAGCAAAGCTCCGGGCTTCTTATCCATACAACGGTCTTCAACGGGGGGGCTGTTGGTTAACGTCCAAATTTCAGTTCCATCACAGTCAAAAAAAGGTATGTATTTTGCATTAATATATATCGGAGGTCCTCCAGGATGCGCCCCCACGACTGTGTTACGCATTAACGCTTGACGCAACATCCCTCATATGCACACTAACCGACCATTTTAAACAATAATCTTGCACAAAGACAAATAACGTGTAATTCCACATCCAAGAACAGAACTTTGGACGGTCTATTTCTCCACACTTGTAAACACTGAGTAGGAACTTCTGCTTACGTCAAACGTGACCTTTCCAACGTGAAGTGGTGAACGTGCTACATGGAGGCACTCAGAGGCAGAGCAAGACATATATTTAGGTTTTAAAGCACAGGATATATTTTTTTGGCTTTCTTGGAAAATGACTAATGGTTTGGCTAGACAACACCCTTATTCATTGGGGGGTGTTTTGTAGAGCCTTTTGAAGCTGAAGTTTGGACCTTAACCAACAGCCCCCCGATGATGACCATTGTATGGATAAGAATCTTTCCTCAAAAGACTCAATTTGTTTCGACAAAAGGCTTTAATGCCATATTGAGTGATTGTCATGACATTTCCATTTATAGTGGGGCACTCCTTTAAATCCACCAGAATGTCTTTAGTGTGTTTGGTAGTACAGAAAGAACTACTACTTGTTTCATGTGATCCTGTGACGCCTCACATTTGGCCTTTAATTTACAGTAATAAACTGTATGTCATGGAGTTAATGGAAAGTTGATATAATAAAGAAAAGGTATTACTGCTTTTAGAACAACGAACAAGAATGTCTCATGTTTGGTGTTAAATGTCAGTAGAGTCTAATATTGAAAAGCTTTCAAACTAAAGCACAGAGAATGAGATTCAGATGTGTGTGTGCGTGAACCCTTGAAAAGAAACCATGAAAAACAGTTTTTGTTGTTAAGTGACAACTGAAGAATACATCATCACAAATGCTCAGAGGATGTTACCGTAGCAACGGCATCACTGTCTGCTAGAACATCGATTGATAATGAACAGACATTTATTTGTCTCTCTCTTGATTTACAATTTGACAATGCGTGAATCTTTAAGGAGCCGTATTTAGAAAAATTCAAGACTCTTGCTTCAGAATGATAAAAGAATATTCAATATAAGAAATGCGGTCAGTGCACTCCTTACAAGTAAAGGTTGTGAGATGTTTGACTGAATCAGAACATGTAAACTGTGTCTCTTATATAGCATAACATTATGCTTTAAATGCTTTGGAATTTTTCTTATAATTGTCTAGTGTGTGAAATTAAGCTCCATCTAGTGGTGAGGTTGAGAATTGCATCCAACGGCTCACTCCACCCCTCCCCCCTTCACTTTTAAAGAACTACGGTGGGTGACACAGAAAAAAGATGTCGTCACGTTTCACTTCTTTGTCGAAGGAGATAATGTATTAATGAAACGTGCTCTGTAGTGCAGTTTCTTCGTTTAGGGGACCTGCGGTGTATGTGTAAAGAAATATGTCATTCTTAATCCGTCTTTTCACTGCACCTGACACCAGACAGGTTCTACTGGTTGACTCCCATAGTAGGAAAAAGACTTTATCATTTTTTTGTTCTGTGGAACACGGAAGATATTTTGAAGAATGTACGACAGCAAAAAGTTCTGGGGCACTTTTGACTACCACTGTATTTTCCTACTATGGTAGTCAATAGGGGGCAAAATCTGTCTGGTTATACGCATTCTTCCAAATATCTTTCTCTGTGTTCATCAGAACAAAGACATTTATACACATTTGGAACAACTCGATGGTATATAAATGATGACAGGATTTTTTTTTGTGTGTGAAGTATCCCTTTAAGGGAGGTTTGGGTGGAGCATCATCATGTAAACCAATCAATCAACTGGATACTAAAATAACTTGATTATCTGTTGACTCATTATTTTGCTTTTATTTTATGTTTGAGCTTTGGAATGATGTGACATGATTCTTGAAATTGGCTTTATTATATATAAGGTCAGAACTTTGTGTGCGTGTGTGTGTGTTTGTGTAATGTGATAAAGCAGTATGAAGTATCTGTCTGTCGGTCTGGTTGTGTCTGATGTATCTCAGACGCATCAGATATATGAGAGTGAGCATCATCTTCAGTTGTGGAATCTGATCATATTGTACGTTTGGATGTGAATCTGTTGTGTGCGTTGAGCTCAGATCTGATATCTTCACACGATCGCTTTGCCAACTCATGTTGAGGAATACTGATGTGAGCTGCTCATTTCATTGATTTATAATAGTAATAATAATAATTCAATTCAATTCAAGTTTATTTATATAGCGCTTTTCACATTGTGTATTGTTTCAAAGCAGCTTTACAGGGCAAACAGGAAAAACAGAAAAGGTAAAACACAGCACATTGTATTTGTACAACCAGTAAGATCATTCTAATAAATAATATATCATTTCTAAATAAATAAATAAATGCAGTCTCCCGGTGAGCAGGCCGACACCGCCACATGGAGATGGTGGTCTAGTGGGTTAAACCACTGAACTGGTAAATCAAAAGGTTGCTGGTTCGATCCCAGCAGCCACCACCAGTGTGTCCTTGAGCAAGACACTTTACTCCATGTTGCTCCAGGGGGATTGTCCCTGTAATAAGTGCACTGTAAGTCGCTTTGGATAAAAGCGTCTGCCAAATGACTAAATGTAATATATCATAATTCTTTTGCGCAGTGTAGAGACCTTCAAGTCATGTAGAATTGTGTGCATGACAGATTTTAAATTCACGCACAAAAAAGATGGAAATGAATGATAGTGAACTGAAGTGTTCTTACAAGACTTCTTCACCAGACGGGACACGGCAGCAGCTTGTTCTTGATGGGTTTGCCATGTCGCAGCGCATCACGTGTTGGACAAAATCAAATATGACAGCGGGTTCTTATGTGTTCTATTATCTTTGACCGCGTCGCGCCGTGTCTGTCGTAAACACGGTGTTAGTGCTTTTAGCTCCTAATAAAAGAAGAAGAGTCACAGCCCTGTGCAACACATCCCCTCATGAAAACAATGTTACCGTGTTGTGAAAAACGTTCTAATAATGGTTTAATGTGTTTATGTTCTCTCTCTCTTTCTCTCGGGCAGGTGTGTATCGTACAGAAGCGGGACACAGAGAAGATGTTCGCTATGAAGTACATGAACAAGCAGCAGTGCGTCGAGCGGGACGAGGTGCGGAACGTCTTCAGAGAGCTGGAGATCTTACAGGAGATTGAACATGTGTTTTTAGTAAACCTCTGGTGATTATCCTCTCTCTCTCTCTCTCTCTCTCTTTCTCTCTCTCTCACTCTCTCTCTCTCTCTCTCTCTCTCTCTCTCTCTCTCTCTCTCTCTCTCTCTCTCTCTCTCTCTCTCTCTCTCTCTCTCTCTCTCTCTCTGGTGTGTTGCCCACTGCTGACACGAGTCTTGTGTGAATCTTTTCTTCATTATCTTCCTTTTTTTGTCATTTTAATATATTCCTCTGAAACAGCGTGACATCACCATCCAGGCGTTGTGTAAATTCATCAGTTACATGATTTGTGTTTGGAGTTGAGAATGATTAACCATTATATTTAAAGGGACAGTTCACCCTAAAATAACAGTTCTGTTGTTACAAACCTCTATGATGTCACAAGATGAGGCTCAGTATGCTGTGCTTTCATTATGTGATAGGGCTCGACGATATATATCGAGCGATCACAGCTCTTCCGTGAACTACGGCTCTTTGATCAGTAGGAAGCACTGCTGCATCTAATGTCACTACGAGATTGACTCGTTTATAACACGTATTTGAAAAAGCAACACTAAGCAAACTTCATCATTATAAATATACTGTATTACCATGAAAACACCTGAAAAGTTGCCATTTCCTGGAAGTGTGTCGCTGCGTCCCAATCCACACACTATCCTTCCTAAATAGTATTCGAAGTAGAATTAGTATGTGCCAAATCTAAGTGTGTTAGCCGTTACGCTTCTTGCGCTAAAGGCTTTCCTTCCAGTAGCTTAGGCTTCACTGCATTAATAAATTATATTACTTATGCAACACTAAATTAACAAATGTAAGTATACATTATACATATAAAATAAGGAATGAATAACTACTGAAAAGAAGAGCTGTGTTTTGATGTGTGTGACAATTAAAGTCCCAGTGAAATAAAAAATGACAATTCTTATTTTTTCACGAAATAGTTTATCAATGTGGGTTATTTTTTTTTTAAAATTCATGTGCCCTCATAATCTTCATAAAATGAAGAAAGTGCACTTCCGTCCTGAAATGACTATCCATCTTAAATGATGTAAATTAGACGGCTTGGGCAGGGCGTCCTTTAACTCCTCCCATTCACCTGTCAGTCAGACGATCGATGCAACAGGTGTTTTTAGACATCCAATCAATTCTCAGAGAAAATGGCAAGACACGCCCCACTTATTTTCTCTCTTGAAGTTCCTTATCAAAATACCAAAGTAAAAACGATCGCAACATCCGGTTCACTGGGACTTTAATGGCCACAACGTTGTCTAGGCAACAACGGCCACTTCTGCTTCCAGTCAGTATGTCCCAGTGCGTCCATAATGTTTTGCTACATTTTCCATTACAAAAACTTTAAAGTGGGCGAATTGGTACTCATCCGTAAATGCTTATTGTGACAGTACGTACTGAATTTGAATAAGTATCCATATGAATAAATTTTGGACATACTGGGGCCGCCATGTATTTTGGTCATGTGACCCGTATACTCTTTGATCTATGACGTATTGACAACATCCTACACGTAAAGCGTTGATAAAAACATCATATACACACGAGAAAGAAATGGAAATGCCATTAGACTTCCATTAGAAATGGAAGTCCACCTTGAAGTTTTCCGCTATATTTCTTTGATTTACTTTTGAAATGCTCCCGTTCCTCAGCTCCCTTGGCATCATGAGAAAAACAAGTGTCCATCCTCTCCACACTCACAAATCTCGGGTATTTCTCGCATACTTTTTTTGCATACTGAGGTTTCGGACAAACTACTCATGACTCATTTTCGCCTACTATATAGTATGGAAGTAGGCGATTTCGGACGCAGCACATATGTGTGTAAATCGTTCTTCTTCTGTCTCCCATATTCTGAGTTTCTGCTGAGAGCGCCCTCTGGGTTTCGGATGTTTCGGCATTTAAGCGTAATTTGTTGAGGAAACCGAGCGTAAGAATTGCACGAAACATCGTCCCAGCCCTGTTGTTTGACTGTTTATTGAGCAGCGTAAAGATTGTGTGTCGCAGAAGAAGAGAGAGAGTTTGATTATCATGAGGGAGAGTAAATGTGGATGGATTTGGGCGAACAAACCCTGTGGATATTGTTCAACTCTCTTCAGTGACAGTGGTAGTCTTAATCTTAATCTGTTTAATGCAGCAGCTCAACTTGAAACAAGATAATCCCACTAATCCAGAATCTCAGACGTGTGTTTGACGTCACAACCCCACTTCAGGAAGTGACATGACCGTGTGCGTCTGTGTGTCTGTGTGTGTGTGAAGAAGGGGAGCGTGCAGGTATCTGTATGAGCAGTGATGAGAAGGTCTTCATCGTCTTTATACTCTCAGGTCCGTTTCCATAGAGACGCTTCATCACCTCTTCTGACACACACACACACACACACACACACACTTGATGATTCAGTCATTTGCATTAGTGTGTGTCCTGTAAATGTGATTAGTTGTGCGGCGTGTGCTTTAAAGATAATCACTTCTCTCCTCATGTTTAGTGTATTAGCTGTGACTCCTCATGAGGAAAATGATCTGATCTTAATCGATTAAAATTCAGCTCTCGTCTCAACTGAACCATCTGTCCCACAAGTGCTGTCTTGAGTGATATGTTTACTTCTCCAGAGCGCCGCAACTTTTTGAGACAACATAAAAATGTAAATGAGTTGATTAGCCGATTGCAATATCAATGTGAAAGGAGTCCTTCGGTGTTCATTGCCATTAAAGACTTGACCAATGACATGAAACCCTCATTTTAACACCCAATCAATCTTGAATAAGATGAAGTGACATTAAGTGCTTTGGGTCAATGATGTGGCCATAGATTGGAAAGTGAAACGCATCTCGTTGAACATACAACTGAACAGGTCATGAATAGCACAAAAAAGTTACAATTTCTTAACCTCTGATTTGCCGTCTACTGAGAGGACAAACATTGTTTAGTCTCCAGTCACTTTTAATCTCGATAGTCAGCTGTGGAAAGCAAGGTTATTTTAGTTTACTAAAATTAAAACTTTGAAAACGTTAATGTTCAATTGAAACCAAATCAAATATTGACCTTAAAATGATTTGAAAACTAACTCAAGGAAAAATTCAAATGTTGGCTTAAAAATAAACTGAAGTTTAAAGCAGTAAAGTTATAGTGATAAACAAAAACAAAAATAAAAATGAATATTATATAACAACAATAAACCACTTAATTATAAAATGGCAAAAGCATATACCAAAATTGCTAAAACTTTAACTAACATTAATTAAAAATCTAAAAATAAGAACTAATTTGGAATATTACTATAACTTTATAAAATTCAAATCAAAACTATAATAACTCTGGTGGAAAGAGATGCATTGTCATTCACGGAATTGTCAGAAGCAAATGCTTGTCAAGTGCTCATTTGAAGTGTTTTTCCTGCTTAAAAATTGTGGACATCATTATTGTGAAAAGAAAGAAATGTTTTAGGAGGATCTGTTGACAGAAATGCAATATAATATTCAAAACTATTCAGAGGTGTATGAGGACTTCACGTGATGAACCGTGATGTTTATATTAACTTAGAATGATCTATTTATATTCACACACAGAGCAGGCCTATATAAATGAATTAGCCATGTTGCGCGCCATGTTTTGTACAGTAGTCATAAAGGGACAAACAGCTCTTCAAAAAGCGTTTTGGAAATATGTCGCAGTTCTTTGTTTGTTTGGCAGCTCTCATCGTCACTATGTTGAAGACGCACAAAGTAGAACTTACTATTAGTCGTCGTCATCTGGTTTATTCCAAGCATATATTGTAGAAGTTTTGATCAAATGGAGGACACTGTGTATTGTGCAAGAGCTGACAGTGTGCCCTATGAATTTTTACAAGTATTAAATCATATTAGGGATGTCTCCAAAACTATTAATAAATGGAAATCAACAAGTTTTCTCTTTAAATTTTTTTAGCACAATGTATATCTTGACATCAAGTCGAAGATCAAACCTTATGGTACTTGGTTTAGGTTGTTATTGTGTTTTTATCCAGGTTTTAACCACAGAATGTCAGCACCGTGATTCCTCATGATTCAGCGGCCGCTGTGACGTCTGTTATCTCTCAGCACGGACAAAAGCTTGTTTATGAAGATTATCTGTCATTTATTGTTCGCATACGGAAGGAAACATTGTGTTTGCCACACGCACGGCCAACATCCACTCCACCGTATCTCACACAGATGTTCAGGTGTCCAACTTTCTAACATGGTGACAAAGAGAGAAGGGATGGCCGACTGTCAGAGGAAAGCATCTGCCCTCGTTCTGCTTCAGAGAGAGAGAGAGAGAGAGGTAGAGAGAGAGAGAAGGGGAGAGAGAGAGAGAGTGAGAGAGAGAGAGAGAGAGAGGGAGAGAGAGAGAGAACAAATGATGTGTAGAACAGATCTCAGAGAGAAAGTTCTATCAGAGCTTTACACAGTTTCAGAGTTGAAGTGTCATTGTGAACGTGAGGTTAATCATTATCCTGCAGCTGGTCCAGTTTTAAGATCTCTTTTAAATCTCTATTAGATATCAGTGAGCTTACATACAAATATAATGGAAACTTCCGCTCAAATTCTGTCATCACTAAATTAGTCTCAAGTTGTTCAAAATCTCTATTAAATTTTCCTTCTCATGAACACAAAGAAAGATACTTCGAAGAATGTTAGCAACTGACTTAAAAAACAGAAAAAATATGAAATTTCTATGAATTTGTGCTAATAACAAGCAAAATAAATCTGTCACTGGGGTATGAAAATAATCTTGAATTTAGTGACTAAGTGATTTAGTGATTATGTTTCTTCAAATAAAATAAATAAACCCCATTTCTGTTTTTTTTCCTGGTTATAAGCACAAATTCACAGAATGTCTTATTTGTTTGTCTAAAACAAGACTTATTTTTTTTGCTCATCAAGAAAATTCAAGGATTTTTAGACATTTGTACTGGATACCAAGACAAAAATACTAAGTAAGAAAGTCATTTTTGTCTGAAAGGCTTTTTTGGCGATAACACCCGGCTGCTTGAACATTATCCCGCTTATTACACGGCTACTTGACACGTGAGAAAAAAACTGGACATGAAATGTGAATTTGAAATATTGTATTAGCTCATTTTTACCGAATGGAAAAGCCGGTTAGTTCCGGTTTTAAACTAAAAAACGACGTTCAAATGTCACTAACAGACAATTTGGTTCAATCATTTGTAAATATAATGTCATTTATGTTTTAAAAAAATATATTTATATTGAACTTGTAAAAAAAGCATTTAAGTTATCTTGTGTTATTAGTTTTGAGATGTTGTTGTCTGGGAATAACAAACCTGCAAATGTTGCCACTGGCCAATCAGAAACAAGCTGTGTATAAGCTATTATAACAAACACTGAAAATACAATGAATAAATATGAATTATTATTTTAAATTTCTTTAATTCTTTAAATCTCCTCTGTGCCTCAGATTCTCCTGAGATGGAGAGCTGGAAATGTCACAAGCGTCCCTCAAGTTTAGTTTTAGACATGTGTCTATTGTTGTTCCTCGTTCTCTTCCTGAAGTCCTGATGTGGGAACACTTGATCTCTCCTGTAGAGAACACTCACTTGAGTTCTTCTGGATCTTTCTCTCTTTCTACTCTACAGCAGTTGTGAAGTTCACCTTGTGAAATAAGGCCAGCGATGAGGTCGTGTCTTTGAGTCTCAGGCTCTGGGACAGAGAGGGAAGGACATTGTTCTCCTGCTCCAATCATGAAGAACACTCAGAGGACTGAAGTTAAATGTGTGACACATACAGTAGAGTTTGTGTAGCTGAGGCCGGACGTTGACTTTTCTATGTAGGCCACTGCGAAATTTTTAAAGAAATGTTGTTCTCTCTCTCTCTGTATCTCTCTTTCTCTGTCTCTCTCTCTCTCTCTCTCTCTCTCTCTCTCTGTCTCTCTCTTTCTCTGTCTGTCTCTCTCTCTCTCTCTCTCTCTCTCTCTCTCTCTCTCTCTTTCTCTGTCTCTCTCTCTCTTTCTCTGTCTCTCTCTCTCTCTCTCTCTCTCTCGCTCTCTCTCGTCCCTCGTCTCATTTATCATCATGGCCTGATTATTTCAGCCTCACGGACTCTTTCCAGTCTGCTAACCTTCTTCTTCCTCACGCCGGGTCTCCTTGTCTTCCTCCTGTATTCTGATCCCAGATCAGGTTCTGTCTCTCTCATAGCTTTTTTATAGCATTCTTGACTTTGATTGGTTAATGGCAAGATAAATGTCTGACGTCTGTGCTCGTTTCATCCCACCACACGATGAAAACACAACATAAGACTTTAGTACAACAAACAACAACTAAATTAAAATCAATCGATCAGTCAATAAAATGAAAATTCTCTTAAATCACAGCTACCCAAGGGAAGAATGTGTACTAAATTACACTTGTGTTGAATTTAATGCGCTCTATTTTCACACATAATTTGTACTTGATATAACAAAATGTGTCATACATTAAGAAGATTTAAGTGATATCAACCGTGTTATTTTGTTGCACACATGAATAGAAGCACTAAAGACTATATTTTAGGTGTAAACGACTGTAATGTGTAAAAATGTTGCATTTATGGAAGTATATTAGCTGTAATGAAATGAGGTGTTTTTAGTGCACTATTACATCAGTCGGTCCATTTACACCAGTTGAGACCTTTACAGAACTGTGAACATAAGATGGCAAAAGAGTTACTGTTTGAATAGTTATTTCCACACAAACTTCAGTCTCCTTTTGGTGATATAGTTGCACATGAAACATCATCTCTGTTTTATACGGCACAGACGTGTTCAGCATCTCCGTCTGACGTCCTCACCAGGCTATTTTCTCTGGGCTCTGACCCCTGGATGTTTAAAGTGAGCGTCTGATGGAGCGATCGTGAATGTGATGGTGTTTGAGTGTGTGGAGTGTTTGAATGTGTAATAGATGTGATGATTGCCTCTCGCCTCTCGGACCCGCCGGCCTCATACTGAAGGAAATGAGTTCTGAAGAGCTCTGAGAGAGAGAGACTCATGAGTAGATAATGAGAGCGCGGACACACAGATTTATTCAGTGTGAAATAGAAAGTTTAGTGCTGTGAAACACGAGGAGTTGTTTGAGATTCTCTCTCATTCAAACATACGAACACACCTCAACAAAAGCGCTTCTGATGGAGAAATACTTCAAAATAGAATGACTGTGATTTGTAACTCAACGGAGTGCTGTAATGATGATGATGTCACTCACTTTCACATTCATTATAATGACATAATCATTTTCTGTGTGTGTACCGCCTGTTTGTGTCTGTCGTGCTGACGGTGATGATGACAGACTCTGACCTTTGACCCTGTGTCTCAGGTACTCCTTTCAGGATGAGGAGGACATGTTTATGGTGGTGGATCTGCTGTTAGGAGGAGACCTGCGGTATCATCTCCAGCAGAACGTTCAGTTCACTGAAGAAGCTGTGAAAGTTTACCTGTGTGAGATGACGCTGGCGCTCGACTACCTGCAGAGCCAACACATCATACACAGGTGTGTCCACACAAACCCAACGTAACATGCAGTGTTCCTGTGTAGCTCAGCTGGTAGAGCACTGCGCTAACAATGCAAGGTTGTGGGTTGGATCCCAGGGAAAAAAAGACATGTATAGATTTGGATAAAAGCGTCTGACAAATGCATAAATGTAAATGTAACTAAACACAACTCCATTAATGTCAAGTGTTGTGTTCTGAGAAGTCACAGAGTAAATTTTTTTTTCTGCTCAAAGTGCTTAAACATGTCATTGTGTAGCTGAACAGCCTGTTACTGCGTGTAAAAAACTTAAGACTGCTAAAATATTATACAGCATATGAGTATAGATAGAATTAGAGAGCAGTGAGAGAAGAAATGAATCATATGTGTGTATGTGTGTGTGTGTGTGTGTGTGTCTGTGTCGTGTCTGTGTTTGTGTGTCTGTGTGTGTCTATGTGAGTGTCTGTGTTTTTTCACAACCTGCAGAATTAGAGTGATAGTTCACCCAAAAATGAAAACTGTGTCATCAGTTATTCACCCTCAGAGTGTTTCAAACCTGAATAAATGTGTTTGTTCCGATGAACACAAAAGAAGATATTTGAAAGAATGTCAGCAATTTTCAGTTCTGGGACATCATCCACTACCATAGTAGGAAAAACATTCATGCATTTTTTTGTTCTGTTGAACACAAAATGAGATATTTTGGAGAACTTAGGAACACAAACATTTGTGAGGCACTTTTAACTATCATTTAATTCTTCCTATTATGGCAGTCAATGATGTCACAGAACTGAAAATGAAAGACATTCTTCAAAATATCTTTCTCGGTGTCCATCAGAGAAAAGTAATTTTGTTTGTGTGTACCTTTGTATGAAGTGTTTGTGTGTGCGTGTTTATGTGTGTGTGCCTGTACCTGTGTATGGTGTGTGTGGGTGTGTTTGTGTGTGTATGTGTTTGCGGTGTGTGTGCATGTACCTGTGTATGATGTGTGTGTGTGCGTTTGTACCTATGATGTGGATGTTTGCAAACTCCAGGGCTTTTTTGTGTATAGACTGTAGTTGTGTGTTGTGGATTGTGTGAAAGTGATGATGAGATCACAGTTAGTGTTTAGACTTTGATCTGCCTCATCTCTCGTGATGCGCGTCTGCTCCGTCAATGCTGTTATCTAGTTGTGCTAAATTGGGCAGAAGTGTTTCCTAGCAACAGTGTGCCGTGTCGCGCTGTCAGAGAGGTAAAATTAGTTTAAGAGGAGGATTTTCCAGCCGCAGCAGAAGACAGAGACGCTCCCTTCCGTGAATCCGTCAGCAGCCGAGCCAAGCATCTGTCAGTTCTAAGAATGACTATTACTGTCTCTCCTTCTGAGGGTTTGAGAGATAAATAAAACCCCAAATTGCAAACCTTTTCAAGTACACTTTGTGTGTGTGTGCGTGTGGATGTGTGTGTGTGTGTGTGTGTGTGTGTGTGAGTGTGTGTGTGTGTGTGTGTGCGTGTGGATGTGTGTGTGTGTGTGTGTGTGTGTGTGAGTGTGTGCGTGTGTGTGTGTGCGTGTGGATGTGTGTGTGTGTGTGTGTGTAGAAAGAGCTGTGTGTAGGTGAATCCCATCATGCTCTCTGGCATCAATGACATATTGCTGTTAATTAACTGTGATAGAATGTGGCTTTTTACTGTCTTTGTGTGTGTGTGTGTGTGTGTGTGTGTGTGTCTGTGTGTGTGTGTGTGTGTGTGTGTCTATGTGTGTTTCTTTGTGTGTGTAGGTGCGTGCACACTTGTGTGTGTGTGTGTGTGTGTGTGTGAGACACAAATGCTGCGTCCCAATTCATTTACTTATACTATACCCCTACTGTTTTTGTCATGTTAAAGTATATACATTTTAGTGTGTAGCAAAACTGTTTGCACGCACTGTGACATACTAACAGGAAACAAAAGGGACCGCTGTTGCCTAGACAACACTCTGATCTTTAATTGTCACGAACATCAAAACACATCTGCATTTAAGTATTTATTCATTCATTATTTCGCATGTAATGTTTACTGTATACTCACATTTATTAATTAAGCAAAAGCATCTTTTATTTAGTTTTATACAACAGTTCTTTCTGGTTCTCGAATCTGATTGGCTGAGAGCCATGCGATATTCCGCCAGCATCACCAAGGGAACTGACTTTTGAACCACTTCACTGACTGTTTGTATCTCTCCGCACTGGATGGATATCATAGACTGTATTTTGTTTTTTTATTCAACAAGTGCTTAGAACATACAAAGATAGAAAACAATATCAAAGCAGGGGGTTGAAGGATATAAACAAATCGTACAGACAATCAGAAGACAAATTATAATAACTTAAACATAATTACAAATCTTTTAAATAAAAGCCAAAAGTAGAGATTCCATAGACTGTATAAATTATGGATGTAGTGTCTGTGATGTCAGTCGTAGGTTTCTGATGAGAAGTTTTGACGCTTAAGGTGGACGGAGCCGGCCATCGCCATTTTACATATGCGTCACTCACAGATAATTGAAAACGGGCAAAGAGGCGGGACGTGTTTGGAGCCCAGGCGCCTGGTTGGTTGAATCCACTTATCACTCAAGTGGCCACGCACCTAATGTGCTGAATTTCAAGGCTTACTATAAGTAAAATGGGTGAGTTGTAAAACAATTCACCCTCCACAGTATTGTAGCACTCTTTAAAGTCGAACTATCAACCTCTCGATGCGGCGACATGGCACCTAAAATGTTGCTCCCTTTTTGCGCACCTGTCGCTGGTCTACATTTAAAATTGGGCGCAACAAAGACACGAAATGTGAATGGCCCCTTAGATAACAGAATTGTCGTTCTAGTTGAATTGCCTTTTAAAGTCTCTCTCTTTCATTCACTCGCACGTCCTGCCTCGTTTCTCACTAATAACTTCACTGAAGCACAGCGCACATATTAAAGAAGTGACGGGTTGGAATTAGTAGCGGAGGTTTGTTCAACTGTTTTGCTGGCCTGGAAAGCGTGGCGGAAGAAAGTAGTTCCTTTAAAAACAGGATGGTTTTAAAGACACTTCTATGTTGTTTCTACACAAGTGTGCCGTCGAACTGTTGTATAAATGCAATATCGCTCTAAATAAAATATATTGAGGGCGGTTGTATGCGAATTGGGACGCAGCAAAAATAAATAGAGTGGTTAAGCGAGTACACGAACACAGATGGTTAAGAGAATGAGATCAGGTGTGGGATAAAGTGAAGTAACCGTGTAAAATCTCTTCGTACAGGGACATCAAACCTGACAACATTCTGCTGGATGAACAAGGTGAGCTCATCACGTGTTCTACACTACACACAGTACATGAGACAGAAATGGGTTGACGGAGAAATCCAGGAGGAGACCGAGAGAGAAACTCGAAGCATTTGAAGGACTCGCTGTTCCACTAAAACATCTGTGTGAACCTCCTGCTGCTCCTATTTGTGATTTTCTCTTTTTTTGAATGCGAGATGTCCTGGATTCCTTCAGTCCCGAATTTGAGTTTCCCTTCCTCTGAAAATCAGCTTTGGTCTGATTAGATCTCGTCTCTGTTTTCTTCTTCAGGTCACGCACATTTAACAGACTTTAACATCGCTACAATAATAAAGGACGGAGAGCGAGCCACAGCTCTGGCGGGAACCAAACCTTACATGGGTGAGTCAAACACACCACTGATCAAGATACCCATAAATATATATAGGAATGAGAATAAATTGAGAGAACGAGAGAGAGAGAGACGGAAGGAGGGAGAGGGAGACGGAGAGAGAGGGAGAGAGATAGAGAGAAATAGAGAGAGAGAGCGAGAGAGAGAGAGAGAGAGAGAGAGAGAGAGAGAGAGAGAGAGAGAGAGAGAGAAAGAGAAAGAGAGAGACGGAGAGATCGAGGGAGGGAGAGAGAGGGAGAGAGAGAGACTGACTGAGAGGGAGAGAGAGAGAGTTTGAAACTATTGTGACGATTAAGGCTACGTTTTATGACTTTTTTTATCGTGATGATGAATGTTGGTGACGTAATGATGTCATTCTCTACGGCTCTGTGTGTCTCATGATGTCGTCTCTGAACAGCTCCTGAAATCTTCCAGTCGTTCATGAGCGGAGGAAGTGGATATGCCTTTCAGGTGGACTGGTGGTCGTTAGGTGTGACCATTTTTGAGGTTCTGCGAGGTTGGGTGAGACACTCATCTGTGCTTCGACGAAGGGATAAAAATACAATATTTATTGTCTTGTAATGAATGATCTTATTACATCAAGGCCCAGTACCATGATCTCTTTCTGTGTGCACCAAATTATACCTCTTGAGAAAAACAATTATGGAACAAGCTCAACTCAACTTTATTATTTACAATTTTCAGAGCATCAAGCTAAACTTTAAAATGCATATAAAGTTTAAAGAAGAAAGTAAAAGGGACAAGAAGTAGTTTCAGTGTTTAAAGAATTTGCTTGAATTGTAAATTTAGCTTTTTTGATCGTTGGTGTCATAAAGATGCTCTTTCAAAATCTCAATTTTTTTTGTCTGTCATGTGGACTCTTTTCTTCAGTGCAACACAAAAGAAGATATTTTGAGAAATGTCAGAAAAAAGTGGTTTTGTGTTCAAACAGTGGAAGTCAATGTAGTGTTGTTTGATGATTGACATTCTTCAAAATATCTTCTCTTGTGTTCTGAAGAAGAAAGAAACTCACACAGATTTGACATGAGCATGAACGACTTTCTCAATTTACTTTTCTTTTTATTTTACTTTTTACTAATACATTTACTTGATATATTTCTTGAATATTGTTTTGATGGATTTTTTGTGTAAATGTATACTTGTGTACTTTGAATGATGGATGAATGAAATGATTCTCTCTCTCTCTCTCTCTCTCTCTCTCTCTCTCTCTCTGTGTCAGAGGCCGTATGACATTCACTCCAGTAATTCTGTGGAGTCTCTGCTGCAGTTGTTCAGTACCGTCAGTGTTCAGTATAGTTCAGCCTGGCACAAAGATCTCGTGTCACTGCTGAGGAAGGTGAGACGCCCACCCACCATCATCACATTCATAAATCAGTCACTGCTGGACTTCACCAAGACAGATGATCTCAGAACACAATGAAAACGAGGGAAGAGATAAAGAGAATAAAAGAGTTTAATGACACAATGAGAATTACACACATAGAGAAATGAGATAAATGTACAATAGGCTGCTATGAACGGAGAGAAGTGCAAAGGATTGTGGGTGGAAGCTCCGCTTTAACTGGACAGATTGACCCAGAGGAAATATATTGCTCAGATGTTGTTTTTCATCATTCCACTTCACATTTCACGTCCAGTTTTCTCTGAGAGAAGTAAAGACACATGTGTGTGACATACAGTACGTCTATAGAACTGTATAGAAACATGAACAACATAACTCAGATCTTTTCTTCTTACAAATTGTGATGAGAATCGTTTTGAGAGCTTTTATTGTAGACTTTCCCGTGAGAATGGAGGAATTCTCCTAGACATTAGTGAGATTAAATGGCGTTTACATGGAAACTTTTGCTAAATCTCAGATGTTTCTCCTGAGAATCTGACAATGTGTCTGTCGAGTTTGAGAAGAGACGTCAACTATGTCCCAAACTGAGCACACATTTGTCTCGTCTTCGATTAAAAGTCAATATTTTTGAAGATCTCGATATCAAGTCAAACATTTCTCATCACATCAAAAATCCACATTATTTGACTTTTTATTATTATTTGACCACAATCTACATGTGTTACACCTCCGGACACTTTGTTTGATTCTCAGAGAAAAACATCCAAGACAATGAAACCCAACTGACAACTCAAACATCAAATCTCTTGAGTTGGGAAAGATCATCAGCGGATGATAAATACAGAAATTGTGTGATAATTGTGAAATAAAAGAGGAGATGTGTGCAGTTAACACACACACACACACACTTGTACAGTATATTAGATTAGATTAGATTCAACTTTATTGTCATTACACATATACAAGTACAGTGTAACGAAATGTAGTTTAGGTCTAACCAGAAGTGCAACTAGCAAGTGCAGATATACAGTGTGAATAAATACAGAATACAATATTAGGGGAATAATATACAAATGTTCTATGACAATATATGGTTTACGAGGACTCTCATAGATGATTTGTATTCTGTACTAACTTTATATTCTATTCACTACCCTTAAATCTAACATCACAGAACACCTTTTGAATTTTTTTTATTTAGTATGACACAGGAAGTTATAAAATGTCCTTACACATATTTTTGTCCTTGTAAACCATGTTTTAAGTACACACACAAACAGACTCAGGTCACAGTTTCTGCTTCAGTGCTGGTGGTTCATGTGCTTCTGTCTGATGGATTCCTCGTGTCTGGGCTCCAGTCTGAACCTTGAGGAATAACAGCAGACGACAGTACCCAAAACCATCCTCAGATGCCGTTTCCTTGACAACCGAGAACACAGAGGAGCACTTCCTGTCTCTGCATCACTGTCGTGTGACACACAGACAGCTGTCAGCATTTTGACACGCTTCATACAGTCACTTTTATAACTCACAGACACACACACATGATGTTCTTATACAGTAAAGTCTCTTATGGGTCATTATAGAGATGACAGGCTGTAAACAATCATTAAGGCACATAATTCAAAAGAAAATTTCTCATTGAATATCCTGTGTGTGTCTGTGTGTTGTTTGTGTTGTAGTTGTTGACGGTGAACCCCGAGCATCGTTTCTGTGGTCTGGCTCAGATGCAGACGGCTCTTTACCTCTCTGATGTTAACTGGGACGATGTTTATGAGAAGAAACCGGAGCCGGGATTTGTTCCCAATGTGAGATCAAATTTAGTGTCTATAACACACACAAATGAGAAATAAAATGAGTTTATAGCGGATCTTTGACGGTGTGATGCATGATCTAAATGACTGTGTATGAAGAACGTATTGAAGTTTTAGCTCTCTTGTCATCTTTAGTACAGACATCATATTGAACATTAAAGAAATGTACGGTAACTAACAGGACAGGATTTTTTTTCGCGGTATGTGCCACAACAGAAAGGGCGTCTTCACTGCGACCCGACCTTTGAACTGGAAGAGATGATCCTGGAGTCTCGTCCTCTTCATAAGAAGAAAAAGCGTCTGGCCAAAAACAGATCGCGAGATAACAGCAAAGATTCTCAGTCTGTGAGTGTCTGTAACACACATCGCTGTCAAAAATAAAGCTGGTCGTCTGCCTTAAAATCTTTAAATTAACCCACTTGTTCTCCTTTATCTGCAAAATTGACGAAACATCTTGATGTTCATATAGTGTACTTCATAATTCACCCCAAAATGAAAATTCTGTCATCATTTACTCGTTCCAAATCTGTATAATGGCTTTGTTCTGCTAAACACAAAGGAAGATATTTAGAAGAATGTCAGTAACAGAACTCACCCCCCCCCATTTACTGCCATGGTGTTTATTCTCCCTAATACACCAATGAGGGATGAGTTCTGTTACTGACATTCTTCTAAATATCTTCCTTTGTGTTTAGCAGAACAAAGACATTTATACAGATTTGGCAGAATTTTCATTTTGTTGTGAACTGTGCCTGTATGGAGGACTCATGAGCCTGTCAATCATTGAACGAACTTGATCCTCCACAAATAATGACACCATTTTAATATTTTGACATGAAACGACTTTAATCATATTAAAAGTTTACAAACCTTTGACCAACTGCCATTTAAAAATCAGTTTTTATTTTTAAACTAAGGATAAAGGATCTCAGTGTTCAGACGCTTGAGCTTCTGGGTATTACTTGTAGGGTTTTGTACTAATAATATAACATTTATAGAATTATGGGCTGGATTTTAAATTGATGTTTAATTGATGATAGACGACGTTTGGGTTAGTAATGGATCATCATCTCAACATCTCAACAAGAATCTCTCAGCGGTTCACAGATAAAACAGGATCAAACGGTAAAATATTCATCGTGTGTTTATCTGTAAGCGTGTCTCTCTGATGACATCACAGCTGATGTAAATGATGCTGAAGATGAGGTTCTGTGATGTGGAGATGGATGAACTCGAGGGATTATTACCTAAATGATTCGATTATGAAGCTTTCAGCACTTCTCCTGGAGTAAAGGAGGATATTTTTAGTGCTGATTGTGTGTGTGTGTGTCTGTCTGTGAGTGTGTGAGTGTGTGTGTGTGTGTGTGTGTGTGAGTGTGTGTCTGTCTGTGAGTGTGTGTGTGTGCGCGTTTGTGTGAGAGTCGTTTCGAGTGTTGATGGATTAACATGTTGTTGTGTTTTCTTTGTGTGGTCCTCTCAGGAGAACGAGTATCTTCAGGAGTGCCTTGAAGTGGTCCAGCAGGAGTTCATGATTTTCAACCGTGAAAAGTGAGACATTAAATGTCAGAAACCATGAGCTGACTGTGTTCTAGAATGTATGAAGTGACATCTTGAGTGTTTTAAGGTGGCGTCTCATGTGTCCTTAAGTCTCATCTCAGTGTGTTTCTACAGCGGTCAGCAGGAAGACTGCTCACTAGGTTTTGGAACAGTGTGTTTGTGCTTCATAGGCAGTGTGGATTGAGTGTGAGCTTATACTTACCATGATAAAACACTGCAGTAATACTCTCTCTCTCTACCTCTCTCTCCCTCTCTCTCTCCCTCCCTCTCTCTCTGCAGTCCTGCTCTAAATAATAACCTCATTTATTATTTACTCGCATCTGCGTTACTGCATGAGCTTCTCTCTCTCTCTCTCTCTTTTTCTCTCTCTCTCTTTGTCTATCTTTCTCTCTCGCTCTATCTTACTTTCTCTCTCTTTCTTTCTTTCTATCTCGCTCTCTCTCTCTTTCTCTCTCTCTCTCTCTCTCTCTTTTTCTCTCTCTCTCTTTGTCTATCTTTCTCTCTCGCTCTATCTTACTTTCTCTCTCTCTCTTTCTTTCTTTCTATCTCGCTCTCTCTCTCTTTCTTTCTCTCTCTCTTCTCTCTCTTCATCTATGTTTCTCACTCCACATCTCACTCTTTTCTCTTTTCTTTCTAAATCTTCAGTATCTCTTGCAGTATCTCGCTCTGTCTTTTCCTTTCCTTCTCTCTTTCTGGCTCTTCTATATATCCCTCTCTCTCTCTCTTTGTCAATCTTTCTCTCTCGCTCGCTCGCTCGCTCGCTCATATCTTACTTTCTTTCTCTTTCTTATTTTCTATCTCGCTCTCTCTCTCTTTCTTTCTTTCTCTCTGTCTCTCTTTCTCTCTCTCTCTCTTTCTTTCTCTCTCTCTCTATTTCTCTCTATTCTCTCTCTCTCTTCTCTCGCTCTGTTTTTTCTCTTTTCCTTTCCTTCTCTCTTTCTGGCTCTTCTATATCTCCTGCTCTCTCTCTCTCTTTCGTTCGTTCGCTCGCTCTCTGTCTGTTGTAATTTATGTTTCTGCTGCTATATTTAAAGCTGTCTCATTATTGCTGAACATTTATTTGACTCACAGAATGTTCTGCTCCTCTGCTGCACACGTTTGTCATCACTTTTACTGTCGGGACTTTTGTCAGGCGGACTGTAAAACTCTTGACACTGACTCGAGTCTTAAATCCAAATATCACAGAGACTTGCGTGTGTGTGTGTGTGCAGGTCTAAGCGTCGTCAGGAGGAGGAGAGTGTTATAGGAGCTGATGGAGAGGCAGCGGAGGCTGATGATGGAGATCCAGACGCTGAAGGAGGAACAGAGGATGAAGAGACCGAGCCTGAACCCGAGACCTCTAAACGGAGCATGTGCGGCTCCGTCTGCTCGTCTCCAGGAAGCAGTTAGCAGCCGTCCCGTCGGCTCTCACCTCGCCTTTAAAATCCCAGAGAGAACTCTGAGCGACTCATCCTGAACCGCCGCAGGTGTAAAAACAGTCTCTGTGTTGTGTGTCGCCTGTAGGTCGCTCTCTAGAATAAGTGCAAACACTTCTATGCAACGTGATCTTCAGCATGATGTAAATAGAGATTTAAGAGGCTATTGAACATTTAAAGACCGTACGCTTGTATGTGTGTGATGATGATGAAACCCAGAGAAAGAGACGATTGAAGGAAAGGACAGAGGATTTTTCTGTTCTTTTTAGAGAGATTATCAGGTTTATGGTTCAGCAGTTTAGAAGCTTGTAAACCAAGAGCCAAGAGTTAATGGTGAACACACTCATTTTAAAAGAATGTAAAGTGGTGGAAAATACAAGAGCTTGGTGCCCTTACAAAATATAAATAAGCTTCAGATACTTTTTTATTAAGTATACCTAAGCAAAGTGTATTTTAGGTACATTTGATTATATACTTTTCTAAGCCTGACTTCAAGTTGTAATGAAATAGTAGACTTACAAGTACAGTAGTAGTATACTGATATTAGTATACTTACTTGATAAAGAACTATACTTTAGTATACTTAATAAAATAAACTTTGTGCATTCTAATTTTTCAAAGGATTCGCACAAAATCAGTGAAACGAAAATATCTAGAGGAGAAGGTTTTATCTTTCTTTCCACAAGTTCTCATCTTGTAGCCTGAACTGATTTACATGTTCTTTTCGAGGACTATAATCAACATTAACTCACGGTTTTGCTGTATTATTCGAAAAGAGATTTAAAACATTTGATCTCCGCTAGGTTGTTGATTCCAGACAGATTGAATATTAGGGATTGACAGATTGAAGTGAGAAACAGTGTTATTATGAGGTCTTTGAGACAGTTTAAAGCTGTTAGTAGCTATTTTTCTTTCAGCTTTCTCTCTGCTTGCTGCTTTCGGCAACACGTTCGTTGCCAAATTACCTTTTCGACTGTTAAACTAGTTGTTCAACTTTTGTGGAGGGTTTGTTGTTGCACATAGTCTTTACTCTTCTCTATTGGACTCTATCGGTTTAAGATTGATTTATTAATACTTGGGATTGTGTTAACATGGCTTCAGTCGTAGCATTAGGAACAATAGGAATCATTTAAGGTGGTATTGTTAGTTTCAGCAGTGATATCTGCGTGTAGCATTCAGAACGCATCAGTCTATATACTGAAGCAAAACACATCATCCACAGTTTTATGTGGACTTGCTCTCATAGCCCAGAGTCTATAGAACAACAGTTAAGATCAATGAAGTGATTGCTTACAGTGAGAGGGTTTATGAAGCTCTGTCTTCACACAGTGGCGTTTCAAATCTCTATCCAAGTGTGCAGGCACAACTTGTAGGCAAAGACGCCAAAGCTTTTGTACCATTTACATAAACATTATATATATAGATGAGTGCCTGTGTGTGTGTGTGTGTGTGTGTGTGTGTGTGTGTTTGTGCACGCGTGTGTGCGTGCGTGCATAGAGCCAATATAAACATGTAACATTTGTAAACAAGCGTTTATTATCATAAGTATGGAATGTTTCTGAAATCGTATTAAAGCTACAGTTAGTCTGAGAAACAGAAGCGGTGGAGAGATCAAACTCCTGCATGTTTCACTGTATTCTGTACATTTATACTGGAAGACTCTATAAAGCCGTCTGCGCGTGTGTGCGCGTGTGTGTGTGTGCATGTGTGTGTTTGGACAAACGGTGAGACGTCTCCTCAATGAACATCTCTGTTCTTTTCCATTGTTACTGTATGTGGACAGCATGACCTGTAGATCTAGAGTCTCTTGAACATTTCTGCAAACCCATAGATTGTTTTTATGATCAATAAAGTATTAATACAATAAGATTGTGTGTTTGTGTGTTTTTATTCTGAGTGTAAAGTGTGTGTTTGTACTGAGTTATATGTAAGGGATGATGTACAGGCAGCTGGTTGTTATCGCAGAAATAAGCACTGATAGTGTGATCAGGAAGCGTAGGGTCTTGTTCATTGTTGTGTGTGACTAGTTACTTAGTAATTAGTTGCTGTAGTTAAAAGTGATTGTTCACCCGAAAATGAAAATTCTGTCATCCTTTGCTCATTTCATACCTGTATAAATTAAGAAAGATATTTAGAAGAATGTTAGCAATTTTAAATTCTGTGACATCATTGACTGAAATATTTTTAGTTCATTTTTACCAAACGCAGACCTTCCGCAGGGAAAAGCCATTTATTTATGTATTTTAATCATTTGTAAATATAATGTCATATACGTTATTAAAAGACATATATATAATTTCACAAAAAATTATGTGTTATTAATTGTGAGCGGTTGTTATCTGGGCATAACGAACCTGCACATGTCGCACTGGCCAATCAGAATCAAACATTCCAACCAGCCGTGTAATTGAACAACAAGATGTTTTTCTCCATCACTTCTACACTTCTATGGCCTCTTGCCGTCTGCTTAGATTTACACCATCTGCTGATGCACACAAATACAGGAAATCTTCAAGAAACCACTGAGCCTTGAATCTCCAGTCACAGAAAAACTCTTTCACAGAAAAAGCTTTCAGTTGTTTGAGTTTATACACACAGACGACTAATAAACTGCACGGTGTGTAAAGAAATACATTGCATGAGACGGAACTCAAGTAGAACAAAATGACAACATTTATTAAATAAAATGATCATCTAAGTGAACGAAGAAATCATGCTTTTATTTATTATAGAAGAAAACATGAAAGGAAACGATCTGCTCTGTTTTATAACCGTTATATTTTGACAATTGCCAAAGTCTCCTTTAGGGGATCTGGTTTAAAAAATGAGACAAATCTATAAAAACATAGCCGGTTAACTGTCACCCGTTCCGTATACGGGACACCTAAGTTTGTGTCAATATTGTGCATGAAATTTCTAATCGAATCATGACAAACTACAATATCATTGGAAAGGTCCTAGACTCTAGAATACAGATTTCTGTGGTGTTTTTTTAAATAATTTATGTAGGTAGAGTAATTGATTATTTTTTTTATAAAGATTATTTTTTATAAAGAGTGTGCTTGTATTTTTTGCTATCCTTTTGTGACCCTATTTTCGATGTATTCTTTAATCAAAGAAAAACATATTTTTTTTATATTTTTTTTACAATAAACTTAACAACATACCTTTCATTTTTTTGTGTGAGTGTGTGATTTTTTTGTTGTTGCATCAAGTAACTACTTTTCTTTTTTCAAACAGGACCAACCGTAAGTCTGTATTCCAAAGAATTCATGAGTTACCGCCATTTTAGTTCCAACATGCGTTTTCATGTGCAGGCTCAAAAAGGGCTCCGACACTTAACAGGTTTCATATAATTCCAACAATTGATTACACAAATTCTATAGGGCGTTTTACAATTTTGAAGTAGAAACGTAAGAATGGTTTAAAAATGGGGAAATGGTATCAAAACAAAAATGAATGGAGAGATATTATTGCAAATAAACACTGCCAATGGATACAATTTGGTTTGGGATAGTTACATATAAAAACGAAACACAAATGCTGTAGCGTAAAACTTTCATTGGTTTAAGATAAGGCTGTCAAACGATTAATCGTGATTAATCGCGACCAGAATAAAAGTTTGTGTTTACATAATATATATCGGTGTACCGTGCATATTCATTTTGTATTTATGAGCACATATAAATAAATGCATATATTTAAGAAAAATATAATTATTAATAAACCTTTATTTAGAGTTTCAATTATTGGCAAATGTTAATTAATACGTTTAAATATTTCCTAAAAATATGTACAAGTATGTGTATGTTTTGTCTTCATAAATACAAAAATAATATGCAGAGTACACAGATATATATTATGTAAACACAAGCCTTTATTCTGGATGCGATTAATCACGATTAATCGTTTGACAGCCCTAGTTTAAAATACTGTGATTGCCTTAAAACTGATTTAAATTTTGGGTTTGAAATGTTCATAAGATTAATCTCACACTGAAACTCCTTAAAATCAGATGAAGATGGTGAGATGATGATTCATGAGGAAGGCAGGTTTGTGTTTATCTCCTGCAGTATGTCTATGACGGGTTGGCTGCTGTCGGTGTCCAGCAGGGGTCTCCACTCAGGGGCTTCAATCGCGTCCAGCAGAACCGCCAGTTCAGTTTCCAGCTTCTCTACTGTATCCTCCAGCCTCTGATGACACAAGACAAGATTCACAATCATGCAAACTTTAGTTTCAGTCATCTCTTCTCTGCTGTGGGGAATTGACGGTTGTACAAAAGAGAATCAGAGAAACGAACGAGCTCCTTAGATAGAGATGTGACACTAATATAAAGCTTGCTCTTGAATAATGGCTCACAAAGCAGCAGAGCATCTGATTCCTCACAGCAGAAAACCCATCAGACATGAATCATTGTGTGATCTTATGAGAGAAATGAAGGATTGACCTTTTCTACGGCGTCCATTCTGTTGTGAAGCGCATTGTGATCTTGACAGGAGTTCAATCTGCTGACTGTGTCGGCTCCTGTCACACACATACACACACACACACACACACACACCTTGTTAATATTCCATGTTTTGAGTCTGATGTGGCATTTAATCTGCTGTCGTGAGAATCATTTCAATGGCTCTTCCTCTTTAACACAGCGAGGGTCTAGAAACAGAGCCGGACGTGTTTCCGTGACATCATAACACATGAAGCCCTTCTGATTTTACCAGCATTTGTGTCTCAACATCCAGAGCCAAAGAAAATCCTTTCATCTTGACAAAAACAAGAGTTACAATAGATGTAAATGGAGCAGTCACAGTTTTTTCACTAGAACACATTTCTGAATTTGGATCATTTCTGTAAAACAGCGAGCAGTGATTAGACTGAGGATCATTTCTCAATACTGGACACAAAACACATTCAATGACTTCATCATTGAAATGACATCATTTCTTTCATAAACTAAAATGTGTTACAAGTATTCAACAAGTAAACAGCAGTCTGTGTGAGCTAAACTGTGAATCAACTTTCACTTCTTTGCACAAAACCTGTTCAATGACGACATCTCACAATTTATATGAAATCTTTTCTTACTTAAAAACAAACACGTACAAAACTTGATGTACTTTAGAGGCCAACGTGCGCAGGAACATACTCTTTTCAATACTGTTTCAATACTCAATACTCAAGAACAATACAAAATGATAAAAACAGAAATGCACAACATACAGTTATACCACATTGATATATCCTGTATGACATATCGCTTGTTGCTCCCTAACTCTATTTAAGTCGCTTTGGATAAAAGCTTCTTCTAAATGACTAAATGTAAATGTAATATATTATGATTCTAAAAAAACTGATACTATCAAAGCAATTTGATATAAGTGTGTGTCAGTCTTTCAATTTTATTATCATCTTTACAAAAGGTGAAAGTATGCACTGTAAACATGTTTTGCTGTAGTTACACCGCTAGTTTACAGTAACTTTGATTTATATTTGTCTAATTTATTAGCAACAGAATGTATGAACACTAGAGAGTGTCATTCATGTTTTGTAAAGAAAAGGAAACACTGTATAATGTTCGCTGATGTAAGTGCTGAAGGTCTGTGTTTTATTAGCGATGTTTTTGTTGGGTGAAAACCTTGGCTAGTGTTCTGGAAGAATGACTCAATTTGAGACAGAAGTGAAGTGCATTTTGAACATAAAAATGAGAAGTTATAAGAGTTTTGAAAAGAGATGTTAGTACTGAGAAATTTGTTCTGGTGATTCTAACTGTACGTCTGAGCACGACACTGAAAAAACGTCTTTAAAACAAGAGAAACAGAGACGGTGTGTGTGTTGTGTGTTCATGATCACTTCATGAGCGTGACACACGTCATGCTAATAAAACCACAAACAGCTGTTAACATAATGTTCCTCACGCATGACAAACACACAAACACATGAGAGTTACACGTGTGTTCCAGCAGTTCATGTGTAAAATCTGTAGAGTTTGTGTTTTTCTGCTACTCTGTCATTCACTAAAGCACTTAAAAGACTAAATCACAACCAGATGTTCAACACACAGACACACACGAACACACACACACACCTACACACAC
>CM017900.1:23789140-23883349 GCA_008369825.1 Triplophysa tibetana | reverse complement strand
CCAGTCCAGAAATAACAACACACAGCCGGCCAAAAGAGAGACCAGGAAACAAACACAGATCATTAAATTAAACACATGTGTGATGAAGAACATCACTGGAGAGCTCATGGAAACTTTTGCTTATGTAGATTTCTCCTGAGAAAAAGAGTCAATGTGTGTCTGTCATGAGAGTTTGAGAAGAGACGTCGGCAACATGTGAAATTGAGCTCAGATTTGTCTCGTCTGCAATCAAAAGTCGATATTATTAAAGATCTCAATATCAGCTCAGACATTTCTCATCACATTTACTCAAATCCAGATGTGAAAAAATGATATATCCAGAGTAAACTATAAGTAAGATGTTAAGTTCACTTAAAGAACATGTATAAGGCAGTATTAAACCTGTTAAGCTGGTTTCTACTGAGAATATACTTCAAAATGTTCTTTCATCTACTAAATAATGTGCGTCAAGTATTGAACTGAATCAATACACTTCTGAACACTTAAACAACACTGCTCGGTAAGAACTACTTATTTCGTTTTTTTGACACTACACAAATGTGTGAATAAATTAATCAAAATACACAAGATTAAAAAAAAGTAATAAAACAAAACCAGATGTGTTGCTGGACCAGTGTTTACATATCTGAAGAAGTATCAGTTCACTTGATCAGGTGCAGTGTGAATTGAAACATTTGTATACTCAGAATTACTCCTGCTAAATTTAAAAGTTAAATGTTTTTGCACGTAACACACTAAAAAGTTTACGACTAGTACATTAAAATGAGTTTACTTGACACAAGGGCTGTCGAACGATTCTCGTCCAGAATAAAAGTTTGTGTTTACAATACGTCTGTGCACTGCAGATGTTCATTTTGTATTTATAAAATTATATAAACACATGTATGTATTTAAGAAAAAATTTAAATACAAAATGTAATAATTAAATATATATATAATTATTATTGTTGGTAAAAACCAACATTATTGGTAAATATAAATGTAAATATCTCCTCTACTCTCTTAAAAAAAGTGCTTTGATCCCACAGAAGAACCTTGCGGTTCCATAAAGAACCGTTAACATCTAAAGAACAAAAAAGGTTCATTGTGGAAGAAAAGATGCTCTTATAAAAAGTGATTTTAAGACTGAATGGTTCTTTGTGGAACCACTATTGGTTCTTCTGTGGCATCGCTGTGAAAAAAGCACCTTTATTTTGAAGAGTGTGTGTACATGTGTGTGTTTATAAACTTAAATAATCAGCACATTACACATGTATGATGTGAACACAAACTTTTATTCTGGATGGGACCTATCGTTTGAAAGATAAATACATAAATCATGCTTTTAAATGCTCTTGAAGTATACTTAAGTAAACCTATTAAAGTACACAACAAAGAGAATAAAGGGTGAGCTGCTGGGTGACTTGTGATCCTGTCTGATGAGGATCTGTCATGTCTTCAAGGTTAACAGTTGATGTCTCGCTCTCTGTGTGTCTGCTGGACTTGTGTGGGACGAGTATCACAGCTCAGCATTACAGTAAGTCTTCATCCCTTTAGTGTCTGATTACACGACGTGAAGGACGACAGGTCTGATACAGGAATAGAGCTGGAGGTGGAGTTCTGAAGGACTGCGTGGGATTATGGGTAATCCCTGAAGAGTAAAGTCAACCGTGTGTGGAGGACAACAGAGAGGACGCTCAGAGACCAGACCAGACCGGACCGGACGAGTGGAGTGTAGGTGTCGTCTGAAGAGGATGAATTTTGCAGCTCAGTTTTTCTACGCTAACTTCGCGAACGATGGCACGTCGCCTCAGGAGATGCGGAGAACTTTCAAAGACAGCGAGGAGTACGATCCCTTCTGGCAGAGGTGGGATAGCGCCCAATCTCCACTGTGTAGAGAGTCTCAGATGCCTTCTACTTCCCAGAATCCTCTGGGGTCTGAGACAGTTGTGGAGTTTAAACCTGTAGTTTCGGATAGAGATCATGTAGCGTCTACTCGGTTTTCCCCGTCCCATCCCGAGTCCCTCACGCTTGCACCTAAAACCCTTGAGACGCTTAAACCTGATGTGATCGGCCATCCTGACACATCTTCATCATCATCACCATCAGAACGCACAAAGAGCCCTCGAGTGTCTACAGCTCCAGCGCCTCTAAAAACACCTCCACATCATCAAAGTGGAGCTTTAAAGACGGAGGAGACTCATTCAGTGTCCAGTTCTCCTGTAGATACCTCCTCATCTGTAGATTCTTCTCTTCCGTCACATCCTGAAAACAACTCGCTCCTCCTTCTCCTCCAGACTTCATTCTACATCCTCCTCAAACTCTTCTACTCCTTCCTCCTCCTCTTTCTGCCACGGTAAACACAGAGTACATTACAGCACTGGAGAGAACGTAATAAACAACACAACATGTGTGAAGTGTGTAAGATAGTGCGCACTTGTAATGAGGTGAGAGGTGACATCTGATATATTAATAGACATCACAGGAACACTTCTTATGTTACCAACGACACATCCTTACAAAACAAATGAAAAAGTATCCGTCAAGTAAGCTCATTTAATAAGTAGACATAGAGTTCAAGCGTACGTTAAAGTATACTCTACTTGATGTAGTAAATGTACTAGTATTGTTATATTAGTAGCATACTTGTAAGTGTACTTCTTCGATACTACTTGGGACTAAATTATCCACTTTTTAGTTCAAAAGTGTAAGTTTAACATAAAAGTATAAAGTAAAAGTGATTTTAAGTCTAAGGGTAGGAAACTTTGAGAATGCAACTCTAACTACGTCTTTCGTTTGTACTGAAACTTATAAGTGCTCATAATGTACCCTTGCCAACAATAAGTATACTTCAGGTTCATTTTATTTGGCTACTTAAATAAACATGAAAGTTTTAAGCATAACAGTACACAACCGGTTTAGAACTATACTAGAAGTGAACTTATTGATAGTTTACTAGCTCAACACTTGTTGCTCATTTTTACTTAATGAGAGAAGAAAACTTCATAGAACCCTTTGAAGCATACTGTGTCAGTAAACTACTAAATTAGTAGTCAGAATGCTGCAAATAAACTTGTAATTTTTATTTAACTGAACTTAAGATCATTCTTATGGTTTACTATTCAAATATTAATTTTGCAATTGAAGTACACTGCTATGCTCATATTTAGGCAACAATGAGAGAGTGTTACTCGATTATGCTTAATAAGCTGATATTACGTAAGGTCATGTAAACGCATAAAACGAGTTTCAGGAAAGGTCATAAACGGCACAAAAGAACCCGCTCAGAAGAGGTAGTTTTTTGCCAATTACTCAAATTTTGTGTTCATGTAAACACCTTTACCGGTTTTCTTTTAGTATTCTGTATGTGTCCATGTCTGTCGGCGCAATTGTTAAAGTTCCAAACGGTAGTAATAACGCATAAAAGTCCGCACTCGAATCATGCAGTTGATGTAGAAACGTAAAATGAAAAACTATTGTTGCATATGCAGGTACTGCGGACATGAGAATGGATATAAAAATACAGCTTCTGACCGTTTTTCCGCTGCATTTTTAATGACTAAACAGAGCATGGACGGTGACGTCACTGCACGCGAGAAACCCGGCAAGTTTCAAACTTCCATGCAAACGCGCTTTTCTGCGTAGCCGGTTTATTACTATGTATGTTAACTCCGGAAAACAGGTTTCTTTTTGAGAGATAGATTTATTTTGTACATGTAAACGCACTCATTGTGTATACTTGAAAAAACGTTTAAGTGCACTAAATTTCTATGGTCACTGCGTGTGAAGATCAGTTTTATTTACTCTCAGTACGTTGTTCCTCCTCAAAGCTGACTTATTTACAAACTTGAACATATAAGTATGTAAAACTATTTGAAAAAGTATTCAGATTAAACAAAACTACAAGCCAAGTACTTCTGAAAAGTGCACAAATAATAGACTAAAAGTACTCTTGTGCTACACTCTTCAAAATAAAGGCGCTTAAAAGATTTTTCATAGCGATGCCATAGAAGAAACATGTTTTCTTTCGCAAAGATCCATTTAGCCAAAGGTTCTTTAAAGAAGCATCTCTTTCTCACTTTTTTATAATCTGAAGAACCTTTTTAGGCACAAAGAAGCTTGTGTGAAACAAAAAGGTTCTTCAGATGTTGAATGTTCTTTATGGAACCAAAAGGTTCTTCAGACGCATCGCAGAACCGTTTGAAGCACCTTAATAAGAGTGCACTAATAGCCCAACCTTCATATTGATAAGAGTTAAGATAAGAAAAGCTGTGACATGTTCAGGTTGTGATCTTTGTGTTTCGTGTTACAGTTCAGAACAGCGCCGAGGTTCCACCAGACCTGACTGCTCCTTTCACAGCGGCCCATGTCTGAAAGAAGCACACATCAGCAACGGCCAGGCGGGCCGACGCTCAACCCTCATCTGCCCAGAACGCCTTAAAGATTTTGGAGCTGAGGAATATCTCAACGGAGATGTGAAGGTCTTTGAGACTAGTGTTACAGAGCCACCAGCGATCCAGTTAATGTCCACACCAAAACCTGCTGCCAAGAGAAGTGCTGAGATCAAGACCACATCTAAACCTGCGAGAGAGCATCTCCGCTTTGAAGACATCAGTGCGGCTGCATTTAAACTCCAGAAGGCTGGGATTCAGAAAACTCCCTGTACCGTACGTTTCAAAGGCCACACGTTCCCAAACATCAACCTGTAGTCCAACGTTAGCATGAAACTTTCGGCTCATTTCGAGTCTTTAAACATCTAAGGTTGTACAACGTGTTCGTTTAAAGTGTTCCTCAGGTCTCACTTGATACTTTGAATAGTTAGATGGATGAGATTCAGAAGGTTTTTGTCTGTTAACATTTGGTTTTCTGCGCTCAGTATTCCAGACTATCCAAACAGTACGGGATGGAAATTTACCTGAAGAAAGAACATCTCCATTACACGAGTTCTGTGAAGGAAAGAGGAGTCCAGTGTCTGCTGTCTTCACTACAACAGGTTACAAACCAAACAAGAATTAAACACCAAACCCTATGAAAACTAATCCCTTAAAGTCACGTGAACCGGAAGTTGCGATCGTTTTTACTTTCTTATTTTAAAAAAATTCCAAGTGAAATGGAACTTCAAACAAGAAAAACAGTGGGCGTGGCTTGCGTTTTTCCATGCAATTTGATTGGATGTCAAGCAGCTGTTGGGTTGATTTTGAAATGAAACTGGTGGCTAACTGACAGTTGAAGGGGAGGAGTTAACGGATGCTCCGCCCAAGCCGTCTAACATACGTCATTTGAATTAAAAAAGAGAATGACCCACATTGATAAACTATTTACTATAGACGCTGCGATATTTCATGAAAAAATAGTTATTGTAATTTTTCATTTCACTGGGACTTTAAATCCAGATCTGATCAGTATAAAGTGTTTACTCACCACTGAAGAGATTGTTTGTTTCAGGAACAGCAGAGGAAAGGTGTGATCGCGGCCACAGACTGTAATTTCTCGATGGCAGTAGCTCATCACGCTGTGGAAATGAGAATCCCGGTGTTTGTCATCATGCCGGCACACAGCTCACCATCACGACTACGTATGTACAGAGACTACGGCGCCATGGTCATCTCGTACGGCAGCACTCCTCAAGATTCTGTGAATCACGCTCGCCACCTCGCCAGAGAGAACGGATACCTGTGTCTGGAGGAGTGAGTGAACATCATCAAACATCACAGACTCTGAAGAACAAACCTCTCGTTCGACTCACTACACACATGATTGACCACGAGAAAGAAAAACAGAGAAATGAATCTGTGCTTAAGTCTCATCTCTGTCTGAGGACACGTCAACAATGTTTAAAATTGAGCTCAGATTTGACTCGTCTGCAATCAAAAGTCAATATGATAGATCTCAATATCAACATTTCTCATTAAATGTACTCAAATCCAGATGATTTTACAGCCCTATAGTCTTCCATGGATTCCAACAATCTCATACGATTCTCATTTTATTTCTTCTGTAAACAATTTAAGGAGAATAATCTGAGACTGAGTTGATGGGCTCTTCATCAGATCTCTTGAGCTATTAAAGAGACACATGTTTTGATCAAATCATATATTAAATGAGATGTTTGATACGTGTGGATCACAGAGATACTTCAGCGTGTGTTTTGTCTTCTCTTTACAGGGACGACAGCGCCGTGTATCTGGCAGGTCTGGGAACAGTTGCTTTGGAGATCTATGAGCAGGTGTCCAAACTGGACGCTGTCATCGTTCCTGCGGTCGGTCACTGCGGTCTTCTGGCTGCAACTGCTGCGGCCATCAAACACCTGAACCCTCGCATCTCTGTCATAGTGAGTCTGATGTCAAATCCAGACACGTCACACTCCACTGAGTTCTACCTGAAATGACCTTGAGTGTGTGTTTGTGTGCTCATGTGTGTGTGTGTATAAGTGTGTGTGTGTTCATGTGTGTGTGTATAAGTGTGTGTGTTTGTGTGTTCATGTGTGTGTTTATAAGTGTGTGTGTGTTCATGTGTGTGTTTATAAGTGTGTGTGTGTGTTCATGTGTGTATAGTATGTGTGTTTGTGTGTTCATGTGTGTGTGTATAAGTGTGTGTGTGTGCGTTCATGTGTGTGTGTATAAGTGTGTGTGTTTGTGTGTTCATGTGTGTGTGTTCATGTGTGTGTGTTTGTGTGTTCATGTGTGTGTGTATAAGTGTGTGTGTGTTCATGTGTGTGTGTATAAGTGTGTGTATGTTCATGTGTGTGTTCATGTGTGTGTTCTTGTGTGTGTTCTTGTGTGTGTGGACTTGGTTTTTATATGTTAGTAGGGACCTAAACCTGAATGCACACCAACTCATGGGGACTCGTGTCACTGTGGTCCGCCTATGGACTGTCCTAACAGAGATAATATAACATACATGTGTGTGTTTGTGTGTTTGTGCATCATCATGTTGTCATGTAAATGAGTGAGATGGTGTTATCAGAGTGCTCATGGATGGTGTTTAACAGATGAACGTGTCTGATGTTTCTGACAGGGTGCTGAACCAGAGGAGTTTCCTCTTCTGCTGCAGTCACTCAAAACAGACTCGCCCATCAAAGATCTCTACTGTAACCCCAATAAGAAACTTTACAGAGGTACAGTACAGCATCTGTGTGTCTGTTCGCTGTCTCTCGTGATTTAACAGCAGCTCTCGTCTGAACACAGATATGGTGGAACACTCTTTGGGGACGCACACCTTCCAACTGGCCAAGAAAATGGTGGATAAAGTGATTTCTGTGAGGTACTGTGAACACATCATCATCTACATTAAATACGTCATGATCATGGAATCTGAATACACATTTGAGTTGTTCTTCTTCTGAAAGTGTTTGTAGCACACAACAGAAAAAACACACAGTTCATTCAAGTGTGTTATTAGTACTGTATACTTATTTTAAAGTATAAAGAAGAAAGTAGAATGACAAGCTACTTTAATGCCTTTTTCTGAAATATACTTCAAATTAAAGTAAACCTGACGTGCAGAGACAGAAGTATATTTGGTCTACACTGGTACTCAGTCTTTTAAATACCCCCACTCGCAGTCTAGGCCACTTGAGAGCACAGGAAGTACAAGTCTGTCTAATGTCTAAAAAACATTAAGACTAAACCTACACTACCTTGAATACCCCTTACGAGTATTCAGTGCTAAGTGTATCCCATCATGCATCACGTTCTGGATATAAGAGTCATGAGACTTTTTCTTCGGGTCTCGCAAGACGTTGCGGAAAGCTTTCCAGTGTATGTTATACTACTACGCTTAAAGTTATATCTTTATTTATTCTATGTTTGGCTAACATGTGTTTTTGGGTAAAGCTGCTTTGATACAATACAAATTAAGCGCTATAAAAATTAATCTGACTTGACTATATAATAAGTTTTATATCAAATTATTTCATAGTAAAAATTAAAGAGTTGCACATTTTATTGGTGAAAACTTCAAAATGATGTATTTTGTAAAACTGCTATTTATCACATAAAATGAAACACGTGATAAACTAAACGTTATAGTGTGTGCCATCTGGATTGAAACACTACATGCTCACTTGGGATCTTCACAACCACTAGAACACTTGGGCCAAAAACAGGAAATACGTAATCAAAGTAGTTAAGTGGTCAAGTGAAAAGACCACAAGTGGAGGTTTTTGGACGCAGCCCTACACTTACATAAAGAGCACGTACTTGTATAATTTGAAGACAAAAAAGTAATTCCTAAATAGGAACGTAGAAGAGCAAATATGAATTAGTAAACTATTAGTATACCTATAAGTTAACTTGTAGTATAGCAGCATAGTTGCAAACTCAAAAACCCAGTTCCACAGACAGGGTGAAGTTTAAAGACCCAGTGAAATAAAAAATTACAATGTCTATTTTTTCACGAAATATTGCAGCATTTATTGTAAATAGTTGATCAGTTTGGGTCATTCTATTAAAATGCATGTACTCTCATAATCTTCAGTTAAAATCTGAATATGCCTTTCCGTCATGACTATCCATCTTAGATGAGGTATGTTAGACGGCTTGGGGCGGAGCATCAGTTAACTCCTCCCCTTCAACTGTCTTCTTCCATTGATTTTCAAAATGAAACGGCTGTTTTTATACATCCAATCAAATCGCAGAGAGACCCAAGCCACGGCCACTATTTGTATGATTAAAATTTCCATTTCACTCAAAATACGGAAATAAAAATTTCAAGAATATTTATATATTTCAAGTCATATTTCAAGAAATTTAAGGACAATTTTTTTCAGTTAAGACACTTCAAACATTCATTTTAGTCTGGGACTAGCCTTAAGCCTGACCTGTGAAACCAGGCAATAGTCTACTACTGTTAAACTTAAAGAACACTTGAAAGTATACTTTGATAAGCTAAAAAGTGTGTCTCAAGTCATATTGAAATGTACACTTAGTATATTATGCGTTCAGTACACTAAATCAGCAGACCTACACACTGATTAGTGCGAAAAAAAGTATGCTTAAATATACTTTTAGTTCACTGAACTCAATAACAAGAACTTGTTTTTGTAAGAAACAAGCTTTCCTGTAGCTCTCTAGCTTTCCTGTAGCTCAGTGGTAAGAGTATTGTGTTAACAACGCAAGGTTGTGGGTTCGTTCCCAGGGGATTGCAAATACCTATGTAAAATGTATAGGGTAAAGCAATGTAAGTTGCTTTGGATAAAAGCGTCTGACAAAATGCCTAAATGTAAATGTGTAAATGTAAGGGTAGACTATCCCTGGAATATATTTGTGATGTTAAATGTAAAACATGATGGATGAATGAATGTTGAACTGTGTGTTTAAAGGGAGGCAGACGCTCTGGTGGCGTTGCTGAGACTTCAGGAGTATGAACACTCAACAGTGGACACAGAGGGTGCTTTGGGTTTAGCGGCTATTTTAGCTGGTCAGCTGCCTGAACTTAAAGGAAAAAGGTATTTACAGCCCATCATTTACTCCATTACAAACACATATTCTGTTTTTAAACGTGTTTGTGTGTGTGATGTGACGTAGGGTGGCTATCATAGTGAGCAGTGCTAACATGGATCTGGACCTGGTTCTGAAGTGTGTGGAACGTGCTCTGGTTCTAGACGAGAGAGTCAGTCGCTTCACCGTCCAGCTGGGCGATTGGCCCGGAGACATGGCCAAACTACTGGACATACTGGCTCGAGAGGACGTCCGGTGAGTACAAACACATTCATCTGACTGAAACAGAACTGAATAAAATAAGAGAGAGAGAGAGAGAGACAGAGAGAGACAGAGACAGAGAGAGAGAGAGAGAGAGAGTGAGAGTGAGAGTGAGAGTGAGAGTGAGAGTGAGAGTGAGAGTGAGACAGAGACAGAGACAGAGAGAGAGAGAGAGAGAGAGAGAGCGAGAGAGACAGAGACAGAGACAGACAGAGAGAGAGAGAGAGAGAGAGAGAGAGAGAGAGAGAGAGAGAGAGAGAGAGAGAGAGAGAGAGAGAGAGAGAGAGAGAGAAAGAGAGAGAGAGAGGTTAAAAACAATAATTGATGTGATTAAAAACAGAAGATAAACCCTCTCTCTATGATGAGATTCAAAAGAAAGTATACAAGACCGACTCTTCTTACATCTCACATCTGATCTCTCAGGCTGTTGGATGTTTGTCACAGGCGTTACAGCGATAAATCTGATCTCTTCAAAGCTCAGGTGAGACGCACGGCTTTCACTATCAACTTTTTAAAAGGGGTCATATGGCGCGACTATGTTTTTTTCTGTGTCTTTGGTGTGTTGTAAGTTGCCCATGCATGTACTGTATTAGACATGTAAAATTGCAAAAGAAAAAATGCATTCTATCTAAAAGTGAACGCTCACCCAGACCTGCCTAAAACACCTTGTGTAACCACACCCCCACAAATCTACATCAGTTGGTGGTCTGATTTAACTAAGATCGCCCAAAAAGTATACACAAGTAAGGTGGGTGCAGAGCCATTCATAGAGAGAGTTGCGTCATCTCCGTTCGCTCCAATGGAACAGTTTTTTCACAGTTTCAATAGTTCCCAGAAGTTACTAATAACGCATGGAGCTGCGACTAAACAGACCCACAGAGGTAAACTTCTAACCCATTAAAAGACCAAAGCCATTTAATGAATAAAAAAATGAAAGAAATAAAGCCTTTAAAGAGAAAACATGACTTCCTGAAACTATCTGAAGGGTCCATGAATCTGGCACAACTCTCTCTCTTAATGGCTCTGGGTGGGCGTACCTGTCAGTACAATTGAAGAGGAACCTGATGTTCCAAATATGGTCAGAGGCGTCACATTTCCCTCACACGCTTGCAGTATTCCACCAATCACTACACACTGGGTAACTGGCCAATCAGAGCACACCTCACTTTTCAGAGACATGAGCTTTGTTCAAAATCTATGTGTTTAAGAGAGGCGGAGCAAAGAGGAGATACAAACATACACTTATGTGGAAAATACAGCGTTTTTAATCTTAAATCGTATAAAATTACATCTAAAACAAAAGTTAAGATTCGTGATAGCCGTGTCACATGACCCCTTTAACATGATGCCATGGTGACGTATTTCAATAATATGTTTATGTGAATACAACTGCATGTTACACACGAACCTGGAAACAAAATTACAGATGAATTTTTTGACGCTGTTCTGTTCACTCAGGTCGAGTGTGTTGTTGAAACATGTGATAAAACTCAGAGCTGTCAACTGAGACGAACGCTGTCAGACCGCTACCCGACACTGCGCTGGCTGGACCACTGAACGCGCGCGCATGCGCACAAACGCATAAAAAACCAAACACTTCATCGGTTTTTGATACTGTCACAAAACTGCTGTTTTTCTGTGAAAGAGATTATAGAAAGAAAACACATCTCATAAACACTCGACTATTATTTCTATTGTTAATATTTATAAAAGCAAAGAGCAAATGAAGAGTTTGGTTCCAAAATGAGATAACTCTGCTTTTAAAAATGTAAAAATGTTTTTATTGTGCAATTCATTTTAATCAAACTGTAGTTGGTTTATTTTGGTTTAAGCCATGATAACTAAAAAGAATACAGGAAACTAACAAGAAATCATGATTACATCATAACAATCATGATTTTTGAACATTTTGGAACCAAACTCTTCAAACATTGATCTCTCAAATCTGTGGGATTATTCTGTATATTATTTTCGGTATAGACTTAACTATGTATCTTAGCTATTTTCACGTGTTTTATGTCAATGAAATAAAAGTGTATTCAGATAATGCCCTGTATGTTTTAATTGTGTGGTCATATTTTCATTTATGATGATTGTGTATCATCAGATGTTTAAATGATCAGATCAGTGTCCAGTACTAGAGTTAATGAAGATACAGAGTAAATAACACAGTGTGACAGAGACTGGTGTTGGTGAAGAGTCTCATGCGATTAGACTTTAAATCTTTAAGTCTATAAGCTCAGGACACCTTGAGAAAACTCACATAACATCACTACAACATGAGCCAGTGAGTGTCCGTAAAACCACTGACAGATGAAAGACATTTAAACAAATATAGGATGTGTCAGTGGAAACACAAGAGCAGGTCACATTATAGAAACAAATCACATTTATCAAGATGAAACAATCACCTTCAGATCTGTACATTTGTGTTTGATAATGTGATTCTATCTGAAATGACACGAGACAAAAACAAGCATGTGGGATCAGATTTATTTCTTTAAAACGTCTTCTTCAATCCACTGCGAGCTTTTATAAGATCTTTAAACTCAATCTCACACACTCGATTTACTTGAAAACTTTGTTCATCTGTACACGATCTTATAAAGGTAAAAACGTACAGCTGACCGACCTTCTGAAGGTTTAGTGTTTGATGTGAATTGTAAAATATTCTACTATGTTAAAATATTAGCAATGAACACACAAAGTGATTTTCACACACATGCTCACAATGAATCTAAAAGGGTCAGGCACTTTGTCATTGGAATCTGATAAACGTGAGTGATATTAACCAATGTGTGGTTGCTTTTCCAGTTGTATTTGGTGTTCAAGTTATTGTGTCGAACAGGTTTGTGTAGTTATTACAACATTCTGCTCTAAATGATCATCTGAAGAACGGATCGTCAAACAGATCTTTAACATCAAGAGATAGATTTAGATAAGTTCGGATGAACATGTTCTTCAAACATATATAATGGTTTGTACTAGGGATGCACCGATGTATCAGCGGCCAATTTTAATTTGAGAGAAGCTGCTGTCAAACTTTGCGGCAAACCGTCAAAATAAAAGTCCAGTTAACCACATGACAAAACTGCTACAAAAAATTTACAAAACTAGTAATTCAATGTAATTAGACTTTAAACAGCAAAAGAAAAAAACATAAGATGCAACATACTGGATGATAATAACATAGTTGTAAACCACAAAAGAAAACACAGAATCCAGAAAAATGGAAAAAATGGAGTTTGGGAAAAAATAAAACATAGGTAACTTGTTTATTAATTAACTGCATGGAGGCAATGAGTTGGATGTCTGAAAATCCAATATTTTTCTCTGAGCAAAATATTTACTGTAAATAACAACAGAACAGACTTTATTTAAATGTATTAAAATGTATTTATCAAGTTTAAGTCAAATTTAGGTTCATGTTTTTAATAAAAGAAATATTGGATAGCAAATGTTGTCTTGTCATGTTGTCTTATTGTATTTTTATCTTAACTTACATTTAGGCACATTTACACTTGTGTCTCTCTTAAAATGTAAAATGGATCCAATTCATATGTTCAGTAAAATAATTGAATGTAGTAGTATTGTGTAGATCTGTATGCAATTGATCGGTATCGGAATCGGCCAACAGTTTTGTTAAAATCGGCCCAAAAAATCCTATCGGTGCATCCCTAGTTTGTACTGTATGGTGCTGCCCTGTTTATCTCCCTTATAAGTGTTTTACAGTAAGAGCAGATCTTAAAAACAGAAGGACGAGTTTCAATGATTTTCTCCGGTGATTAACATTCATGGAAGTGTTCATTGTTTAAAGAAAAGGAAAATCACTGCACGATTTCACCCGTCTGCTCATGAACGAGGTGTCAAACACACGTCCAGAGCCGAGGATATGACTGACAAAATAAAAGCTCTGCCGCTGTGCTGTAGGAGTGTGTGGTCTCTCTTCTCGCACGCTTCTCCTGGAACATGAAGTTTCCTCGCTGCGGTCAATGACGTTTGGATCGGCCGCCTGCCTTGTATTTGAGCAGAATACCCAGAGAAGCGAGACCGAAAAAGAAGGTCTGAACAAACCACAGTAGACGTGTGGAAGTGCTGTCGATCCCCTTATCACTGCAATCACACGAACACTCAACAATCACTTTTATGTATTTTGATATCTCTTATATTATTATTAAAAACGACAATACATTTGTTTTCCGGCGGATTTGGTCTTTCTTGAAGATGCTAAATGACCGTCTTGCTAAGAGACTGTCCAATGCTTGAGGTTTATAATATTGTATTTAATGACCACATTTGCCTTGTAGTATTTTTTTGAAATTTGATATTTCATGTGCATATATCTGAACATGCATGTATGATTGTGGGCAAATATTTGGGTGTTATTTCTGATGCTGATTACTGTATTGTTAAATAAATGTACAAAAAACATATTTAATCTATAGATTACACACTGCGTAATGTGCAGTACACGCTGAAAACCAAACCCTTTCTTGGTATGATAAAGTCACAACAGACGTCACATGACTCCCTTCACATGATTCAGTGACGTCTGGTTTTCATTATAGAAATAAGAATATTTATTTTGTCTTCACAAATCTTATTTGTACGAAAATGTTTTGGCAAATGTGTCGGTGCATAAAGTCAATTCACACAATGCAGAAACACTAGCATATATTCCAACATATCCAAACAAATATTTATGAAATAAAATCGACTGATCTCTACTGCCACCGTGTGTTCAAACATGACAAAACATCCTGAGTGTGTTTATGATAACAGGGTTCTTACCTGCACACTTTGAGCGCATAAAGAGCCTCAAACGTATGTACAACCCAGGTCAAAAACCATCTGAAACACAAGCAGAGCGTCATTAGAGCGTCTGTATGACACACTGCGGTGAGAATGCATGCGTGTGCTGTGGACTCACCCGTAATACATGATGGGATAATGATGGTCAACCAAATGTTTGGCCAGAGCACCTAGAGGACCCAGAGAGTCATAGGGAACATCCTGCGGCCAAAACACTGTCCACTGAAAAACAGAAAAACATTCAAGAACTTACAGCCATCAGCCGTGAAGCTTCTGTTCAGAGAGTCAGAAAATCAAACTGCTGATGAATTGATTTTCATCGACTTCACACATTCTTGGTCACTCTTTATCAGATTTATTTCTCAGGACACAATTGACATCTTCTTTTCTACATAAAAGCCATTCATAGTTTGTACAGACAGAGCAAATCTCTGGGAAGCGTTTATTGACATCAGTGGATAATGCGGTGTGGTAATATGAAGAACGGTCCCAGATCAATGTGAATCCTTGTCAAATGAAAAGTCAGCTGTTCTGTGAAGGCCGCAGGGCGACAGAATAACACAAACCATTCAAACTCAACAGAGCTCATTTATGAAAGTCCACTGAAACACATTTGTGTGAACATCCCTCATACGTAAACAAACACAACCCACAGAGTACATTTATGAATCATTTACACACAATTCAATCCACTCATCACAAACTTTCACAAACTCTATATACATTAACAGTATATACAGAAGTGTGACACACTATACTTAAACAGATTAAATGATTATTTGAAAAATAAAAGCAAAAGGTTTGTTTGAGGTTTTGGGAGTAGAGAACAGAAATGAGCTTAGAATAAAAACAATAGAAGTCTTAATGAAGAATACACAAGTATACCAAAACAAACCTGTGTGTGCTCATATGTGCGTGTGTGTGTCGTACAGTATGTACTATATCTGAACTTTATACATGACGAATGAATGAGAGGAAAGGTAAATGAACACAACTGTGCTGTTTTCTAATCACTCTTTTTATCAAAGTGAATCATTAACTTTAAACTGATTAAAGTTCAGATCGCTTAACCCCTCAACCCTTAACCTAAAGATCACAGAAAACTTTTTGCACTTTTTAGATTTTGTAAAAATATTGTTCTGTACAATTTATAAGCTATTTTTACCCACCGGGAAATTCAATTTTGTTCCCCATGGTGACACGAGTACCCATGAGTTGGTATGCATTCAGGTTTAGGTCCCCACCGGGATACAAAAACATGCAGACTCACACACACACCTACCCACACACAAATACACACACACACACAAATACACACACACACACAAATACACACACACATAAATACACACACACACACACACACACAAATACACACACACACACAAATACACACACACATAAATACACACACACACACACACACAAATACACACACACACACAAATACACACACACATAAATACACACACACATAAATACACACACACACACACACACAAATACACACACACACACACACACACACAAATACACACACACACACACACACACAAATACACACACACACACACACACACAAATACACACACACACAAATACACACACACACAAATACACACACACACACACACACAAATACACACACAAATACACACAAATACACACACAAATACACACACAAATACACACACAAATACACACACACAATTACTCAGTATAGTTATATTATATATCCCTTACGAAAATAAACAATGTTTTTTGTGGTACAACTGCAGTGTGTTTTTTGTGTGTGTGTTGATAATCTTAAATTACGCTACACGTTAGGAATACACGACATTAAGGAAAATTAAAATAACTTGATACACATTAAAATATGTTATACGATCATGTTTAAAGTATGTAAAACAGACATAAATTATATTGAAATCAATTCAGATCGTGAACTCAATATCTGTGGTACAGAGTCTCCTCATCACCGGTCTCTGCGTCCACATCAAACTCTGGAGAACTTCTGAAGAACTTAAGTTATGCGGTTATTGAAACCCCTGCGGTATGTACACGTGACACATTTCGATCATTTCGATATATCTCGAAGTCCTAACACAGCGAGGATCGGACGAACGGACACCCGTCAGAGATCAGATTAGATCGGACTCAATAATTGATGAGAGCTCACCGTGTAGAAGCTCAATGAGACAGTGACGATCACAATCCAGAATAAACTGCTTCTCCTGAAGTATTCACTGCTGACGTCACTTTTAGCCATATCGAGACCGTCCGAATCAAACAAGCTCCTGTAATAACTGAAGCTCCTGTCAGCTCGCGACAATCATTCCGTCACCGTGGAGATCGATGCAGGAAATGACGTGTAACACCAAAGTTAAAAGTCACGCCGGGATTTGAGATATGATTTATTTCTAGTTTCTTGATTGGACTTATGTTTTACACTGCAATGAAACATTACAATAATTAGAAATCAGAATAACTGTTAAATTGAAATAAGTAAAAAACTAACTGTTTCTCATTATATCATTATCATCAAACCTCGCGCTCTCTCTCTCTGTCTCTCTCTCTATACATATATATACATACAATTTTGAAGCGCTATCTTCAAAAGAAATGAAGAGTTTGGGTCCAAAACTCCGTTTTAATTTCAGAATAAATTTTTATTATTTTATCATGATTTAATGTGTTTCAATGTGTAAGTTAAGTATATTTTATGAGTTATTATAAAACGAACCAACTTCAGTTTGATTGATAATTGGTGGAATGCACAATAAAAAAAGATTTTTCGAAACGTAAAAAAAAGATCTTGTTTTGGAACCAAACTCTTCATATACTGCAATAAAAATATTACGACCACAAGAAATACAGATTTATTTTTATTGTAAGTTATTACAACAAAAAGTTTATTTTAAGTGTTTAAAAGTTGTGTAAAAAGAAACAGCGGAATACAATCTTTGCAAGATGTGTTTTAATAATAAAAATGTGTCTGAAAATGAACATCACACATGATCTCACAACAGAAGAACTTCAACATTATCAAACTAACTTCAAAACCCATTTCGAACAAATTCAACCCAATTTCAAATCTCTTATAAACAGAGAAGATGAGGACATAAATATGAAAAAACCTAATCTTTCCGCATTAATTACGGCATCTATTTCATACCAAATGTTCAACAACAAACATTATGCAAAATCAACCAGACTCATTTCATATGAAGTCAGAAATAAGCTTAGTAAATCATTTTCTGTCAACTGACAAGCTGATGTGAAGAAACGAATGAAAGAGACCTCAGATGATGAAAAAAGAACATCAACCACTAAAGATAAGAACAAAACAAAAAATTTTCTTGGGAAATCTCTTCAAAACATAACACATGATAAAAAACACACAAAAGCGTGATGTTAACAGCTGACTGTAGAGATGCTCATTCTCTGCTTACGGTTTGATTGACAGGCGTTTTGATTGACAGGCAGTTTGATGGTCATGATACACACTGATTGAGTTGAGTTTGATGTGTGTCTGCGGCTCCAGATGAAGACATCAGTGTGTTACACGACGGGAGGAATAAATACTCGCTCTCTCTCTCTCTTTCACTTGTCGGAGGTGATTTGGCACAATCATTTTACAAGAGAGATCAACAGAATCCGAGACTAACTTGTGGATTTTGTCATCATGGCACTGTGTATAAATCAATATAATATGTTTACATTACATTCATTTACACGTTGAGTCAAAGCAAAACAGTACAAAATATCGTTAAAAACAGCTACATGCCACCACACAAACAGGCGAAACAAAACTCCAATATTAAAAAAGAGGTTATGTACATTTCCAAATGTCTTTTTTTACTTAAGGTTAAATTAACAGAAATATTACCCAGTATCCTTCGGGCCAGACGCTCACACAACACAACTTGCATACGTGAAGCACAACTTCGACACTAATAAAGAATGCCTGGCATCTAACACGGATTCATCTGCATTCACACACACACGGCTGCAGGAGGTCACACACGTGTACAATAGAAACTGTTGTCACAAACACACACACTGATGACAAACTGTAGAAAAGCGTAGAAAGGCATTCATAAATAACACTGTTAGTCTCTGTCGGCTTTATGAATCGCTCTTGGCGTTCTGTGAGGCGTCGAGATTGACGACCTGAAGCTCCGTCAGGTTACTGCTGCCGCTGGACTGTTGACCAATCACCATCTGCAGAACACAAAACCTCATGAGACCTGACCACCGGCACGACGAATCAACATCACAGCACAAAAAGTGTTTAATCTTTCCTGTAGTTCAGTGGTAAGAGCATTGCTTTAACAAAGCAAGGTTGTGGGTTCGATCCCAGGGGATTGCAAATACCCAGGTAAAATGTATAGGGTAAAGCAATGTAAGTCGCTTTGGATAAAAGCACCTTCCAAATGTATAAATGTAAATGTAATGATAGAAGCAAACCCTGTCTCATCTTTTAAATGTTTCAATCCATGAACCTGTTTATTGGTTTGTGGGAGGGCTGGTGTGAGTGACAAGCGTGTGTGAGCGATCATACTGGGAGGAGTTTCACGCAGTGTGTTAGTGCAGCCAAAGGCATGCTGGGTAATGAGAGAATATTGAGAGTTTCACTTGTGAAATGCTGATCTTGCCGTACTGGGTGAAGCTGGACCGCTGAGACGGGAATCTGAACGGTGCCAGGAGACGCCGTGAGAAACACCTGAGAAACACCACCTGATCAACACACACACACACACACTTTTTAAAAGATTTATATCATTATATTGTGTATGTTTGCGTCACTGTTTGAGTGTGTGTGTGTGTGTGTCTGTGCGTATCACCCACCTGTGTCGTGGTGTTGTGCGTGGGACACCTGCATGGCAGACTGTCCCTGTGAGAAGGCATTGAGTACAGCCAGACCCCCTTCTGTGAGAGAGGGGGCTGACGCATACATGACTGTGTGAGGGCTGGAATACATCATGTGACCTGCCATAGAGGTGGGCACTGATGATGTGACAATGGTTGCTGGGAGACTGACTGTGGATTATAGAGAGAGAGAGAGGGAGAGAGTGAGAGAGAGAGATATAGAGAGAGATATAGAGAGAGAGAGATAGAGAGAGAGATATAGAGAGAGAGAGATAGGGAGAGAGAGATAGGGAGAGAGTGAGAGAGAGAGATAGAGATAGGGAGAGAGCAAGAGAGAGAGAGAGAGAGAGAGAGAGAGAGAAAGAGAGAGAGATATAGAGAGAGAGATATAGAGAGAGATATAGAGAGAGAGAGACATATAGAGAGAGATAGGGAGAGAGAGAGAGTGAGAGAGAGAGAGAGAGAGAGAGAGAGAGATATATAGAGAGATAGTGAGGGAGAGAGAGTGAGTGAGAGATATATAGAGAGAGAGAGGGAGAGAGCAAGAGAGAGAGTGGTAGAGAGAGAAAGACAGATGAGAGGTAGAGAGGGAGAGATAGAGAGGGAGTGGGAGAGATAGTGAGAAATGGAGAGAATGAGAGAGAAAGTGAGCGAGAGAGTGAGACACAGAGAGAAAAAGCGAGCGAGAAAGAGAGAGAGAGAGAGGTTGAGAGAGAGAGGGTGAGAGAGAGAGTGGGAGAGATAAAGAGAGAGAAATATATATAGAGAGAGTGAGAAAGAGAGAGAAAAAGCGAGCAAGAAAGAAGAGAGAGAGGGTGAGAGAGAGAGAGTGGGAGAGATAAAGAGAGAGAAATATATATAGAGAGTGAGATAGAGAGATAGAGAGAGAGAGAGAGAGAAAGAAAGAAAGAGAAAGAGAGAGAAAGAGAGAGAAAGAGAGAGAGAGAGAGAGAGAGAGAGAGAGAGAGAAAGAGAGAGAAAGAGAGAGAAAGAGAGAGAGAGAGAGAGAGAGAGAGAGAGAAAGAGAGAGAAAGAGAGAGTCAACTGTAATTACAGATGTTCAGCTCTAGGTGTCAGTGTGACACAAGTTTAGACCAAAATAAAGGACATAAGCTGCTAACTCACTTTCCAGTAAAGCACATTTTTCTGTGTATAATCTTTGTGATGTGTTTGTTAATGATGTGATGTGTGTTTGTTGTACCGGTGGATGCGTTGCTGCTCTCTGGGCCGCTGTCGCTGGTGCTGATGGATCCAGACTGACTGCTGGGCTGAACCTGTATGGTCTGGAGCTGATGGGGTAAAGATCCACCTGACACAAACACAACATGACACACGTGCTGTCTGATGTCCTGCAAGCTAAAACCTCACAAAAACTATTTTTATCATTAAAGGAACAATCTATACATACTTAAACACCTTGATTGTTCCTTTTACTTTTTTTATCATTTAGTGTTAAGTAGAAGAAAATGGGTTTGATCCCAGTGGATTGCTCATAGTCAGAAAGACATGAAAGCACAATCATGCAATGCAAGTCGCCTTGGATTAAAGAGTCTGACAAATGTATAAATGTAAATACAGAGCGGTCCTTCATACAATAAATTCTCCGCCATCTATACCCACAAACAGCTATACAAAGCGTGTTTCCTCTTCTTCTTCCTCTACCCTGTGGTAAGTACTCCGGCTGTCCATGACTTCACAAATGAGGGAAAAGCGTCTATTAACTGACTCCTAACTGCTGTCTTGCTGTCAGATCAAAGGCCTTTAAGTGTTGCTATTTACCATAAGTGAGTTCTGCCCTCAAACGTGCTGTGCACTTCATAGATTAGAGCACGCAAATAATAGTGCAGATGAATAAAATAAGTGAAGACGACACAAGTATATACGAGCACACACTGGCTCCAGATCAACAATGACGCTCAAATCTGTTAGTGTGCGTTCACACCGCCGACGTCGAGAGAGTCAAAGTTGCCGGAGGTCAATATTTTTCAATGTGAGCCGGCAGCGAGCAGCAGCACATCTTGGCCGTTGAGGAGAGTTGAAATCCAGTTGAACTTTATGGTAATGAGCTATGATGCTGTTCACCGGCAACCAATCAGGAGGTAGAAGTCGACCGCTTGAGAGGATTCCAGAGAACACAGCCGTGTAAACTTTGGTCTACGTCAGAGCGTTCACAAATCTTTCTAAAGTGTTGTTGGCAGGGCGGCCGGAGCAATTTTTGACACTCTCGACGCCGGCGGTGTGAACGCACACTAACACAGCTAATATTACTACAACAACAACAATATATCTTGGTTCTAACAAAGAGAAAAGATGACATCTTTTTGTTCTGTGGTGGCCACCGTCGTGTTTGGACTGAGAGATTGGTTGCAATTCTCAAACCGCTATAAATGCCACTCTTGACCTTTAGTAATTAATTTCCCTCATGAGGACTGCTGGCCGAGACACACATGTTGTCGGTCGTCTCAAGGACACACTCGCAATCATAACACACTCACCGGCGAGGGAAACGGTGGCGGGCAGGCGGAACAAAGTCTGTTGGTTCTGTTGCTGGTGGTTTAGGGTGGATGAGGCGCTCTGACCCAGTGAACTCTGCAGGGCGAGTGAATGTTGCTGCAGTTGACCCAGAGGAATGGTGGAAGTCCCGGCCGCAAACGGATTGCCTGATAAATAAAACACGAGAGAAGAGTGGAGAAACAAACGAGACTACAGTGCAGCAGATATACCCGTCAATGCACATGCACTATATCAAATATTCAAAAGCATCACTGCTACCCAAGATAAAAACAAGAGAAGGTGAACGGAAGGTCGTCAGGTGAAAGCGCAGCTGTTATCGCGGTAATTTGCAGCAGCCGGTGTGAGAGGACGTGACGCCTGGGGGCCGACCGACGGGCCACCTGCCTGTACGCCCAAACTCCAACAGCTGAGAGACGCTGACGCAGGAAACAGAGCGTTCACAGGAAAACAGTCAAACTGCAAACGCCCGCTCAAGACCACATCTACCAGAAATATCTGAGCACCATACAAAAATACTCTGCACCCACTCGCACTACGTTAACTGTCTCCTGATTCCCATTATCCTCGGCTCCTGTTTCATTCTCATCTGACCACAGCCATTGAATATTCATCCGTGAGAGCGCTCCGCCGCTTTTGTTTGCTAATGCAATGAATCTCCATCTAAAACAGCGATCAAAGGCAGGAGAGACGGCTGCTGCTGGGTGATATTTAACTGGATGAGGTGAATGAAACCTGCACAGGCGCACAACGCCTTCGTTCTATTCAAACGAATTAACAGGATTCAAAATGATGCTGACAAGCGGCCATGATAGCAAACCTGTCAGTTATGACTTCGATTAGCCAAAATGACATAAACAAAGCCGAACCCCCAAAGCACAACTGAAGCTGAGAACCAAGGAAAAGAGACGGGAGCTCACCTGACATGAAGGTAAATCCTCCAGGTATCTGCATGACGCCTGATGCTCCTCCGCTCTTCAGAACTGTACCGTTGGCTCCTGCGATGGAGTTACAGCTGCCGCCGGCAGAGACGGGTGCCAGATAGTTGGTGATGGGGAAGGTGGGGCCGCTGGTGATCTGCATGCTGGTGGAGGTGGTGGGTACGGTGGTCTGAGAGCTGCTGCTGCCCGGCAGACTGGCCACAGTGAACGTCGGCTTTAAAGAGTCCTGATGGGAAAATAAGAAGACTCATGAGCCTTTGACCGAGGTCATTCAGTTGTGTGCTGCTACAGACCTCAATTGTTCCGAGATGGGTAGATGAGAACTTTTAAAGTTGATTGAAGCTCAAAGTTTGAGATGAAGAGTACGATAAAGTGTGCGGCCATTAAAATCTCAGAACGCTGGATAAATGTGCTTTGATGGTGACTGGTTGCTATGACAACTGCTCTCAAATGTCTGAGCTGTTCAGGATAGAAGTGATGTTTCATACACGGCATATGTGAGAGTAACATATGAGAGACATCGGACTGAAGCCCACAGGTTTCTACTTCAAAGTCAAAATTGGAAGAAATTATATTTAAGAAATAAGAAATTATATTTAGCATAAAGCAAACCAAGGTGATTGTTTAGAATCATTGCAACTTTAATCTTTAAACAATGCTGAGCAATAATGAAATAAATAACATCTATAATACACTCAATATTATAACATTAACAAAAATACTAAACTGTAACTATAACAAAAATACACTTGTTATTGGACAAATGGATGTGACACACACACACACCGACACGCACACACACAATGACACGCACACACATACACACTCTCTCTATCTGTCTGTTTCTCACTTTATCTTTAAGCTCTCGCTCTCTCTCTCATTCTCTCTCTCTCTCTCTCTTTCTCTCGCTCTCTCATTCTCTCTCTCTCTTTCTCTCGCTCTCTCTCTCATTCTCTCTCTCGCTCTCTAGTTCTCTCTCTCTATAGTTCTCTCTCTCTCTCGTTCTCTCTTCTTCGCTCTTGCTCTCTCTCTCTCTCTCTCTCTCTCACTATCTCTCTCGCTATCTCTCTATATAATTATATATGTTTTTCACTTTATCTCTGTCTCTCTCTCTCTCTCTCTCATTCTCTCGCTCTCGTTCTCTCTTGCTCTTTCTCTCTATAGTTTCTCTCTCTATAGTTTCTCTCTCAGGTTTCCATTAGCAGTAAAGCATGTGCACGGTGTGACCTGAGATGACCTGTCTACTAGAAAACTGGATGTAATGAGAGGGTTATCATGTCAAGATGAATTCTGTAATCTGATGTAATCTGCCGACACGCAGCACAGAGGAAATGACACGACTATAAGATCACAGCTCAACAGAGAGTCTATTCTGAGCTCTGAATGACACTTGACAAAATTTTCTTCTTTAGACAATGTGTTACGAGGGCCCACACACGTCATGTGATACTTTTTGACAAAGGCACAAGGCAAAATGTAATGCAGAATCTGAAACAGATAAAGAAACTCAACAGTGTAAAAGTGAACGCACAGATGTCATCTTATATCAATATTAATGTCAGAGCACAATTTCACTGTTTCAAAGTGAAAGAACATCACTAGCTGGGTTTCAATCTCCCTGTTTTTTTGCGCATTTTGTAATTATCATATATGCAAATGACTTCTCTTACTGATATTTAGTGCCAGTTTATTAGGAAGTGACATTTGACAAGTTGGATGGAAACCGTGCTTATTTGCAAATGTTTTATGAGATATTCATAGATGAAAATCTGCTAATGATAAACTCACAAACTGACCAATCACATCGTCAATCCCTCACGCTGCAGGACATGCTCTGGTGAAAGTCACGCTGGACACTGAAGGAGCGTTGGGGGGGTGAGGGGAACAGCTGAGGGTGTGACAGCTGTCAGGAAACACAAGCGTTTAACCCATCACACGCCACAGCAGCGTCAATGAGTCTCATTCACTCACACACACGTTTCTCTGAAAATCCAGACGATCTGAATCTGACCTGAAACACTAAAGAGGGGCTTTCCTGTAGCTCAGTGGTCACAGAATGGCGCTAGCAACGCCAAGGTCATGGTTTTGATCCCAGGGGACTGCACATAGTCAGAAACAAACAAAAATTTAAATGCATAAATGTAAATGTCAACGCATGCGATTATGATAGAGTGAAACACATTGTGTGCGTCTGGAATTTTTTTAAATTTTACAGAGTCATTAACAGACTGAAAGTCTCCCCCGCAGAAACAAAACTCCTACAACATGTCCTCCGGCACATCTCTGAAGAAATTAACTAACCCTTACGTCCAAAAGCTCACTACGAAGGCGAGAAGTACCCGGATGGTCTACTGCTTCCGCCGAGATTTGTGAGTGTGCATCGGGTGGACACTTCTCTATCCCATGATGCCACGGGAGCTGAGCAACGCTCGCATCTCAAACATAATTCAAATATAAATAGCCGACCGTTTTTCAAATGTAAGTACCGATAAATGACTTAATAAATAAATAATGTTTTTATCCAATATTTGTATTCATACTGCTCCCACTCTAACTACATAGAACATAGAACTACACCATCTACATAGAACATAGTGTTCAACGCTAAGTGGATAGGAAGGTACTTTAATTCAGTATGTACCGTTTTTCAGACACAGCTTGTGTGTTTGTGTGATTTATTGCACCTCATACACGTCTCCAAACTGACGACATCACTTTATGAACACAAAGCCGAAGAGACATTTCTCAAAATATCTTCTTTCGGGATCCACCGAAGAAAGACTCACATACAGGTTTACAACCAATTTTTGGAGGGTTGAACTGTCCCTTAAACTCATTGAGAGTGTGAAATGGAATCTAAACTGCTTACAAAGTCAAACAAAAGTCTGGTGTTGACCGTCAGAAAATACAACATTCATTTACATGCACGTGACTAAACTCAGACCATGATCTACGGGATTTTTTCTCCATTTTGTCAAACAAAACAGATAGGTCTGTGTGTCTATTATATGTCCTGCTCCGGTCTACGGTCTCTTTCTAATCTCCCTTTCTCTGGCTGCTGTCTCGCGTCTGTCGTCCTGCCAGCGATATGGAATTCACGGCTTGATTTGGGACGGCTAAAAAAGGCAAAGCAGCCCAAGTTAGAGAAGAGCAACCAATCCCGACGAGCCCCTCCGGCTGCTCACGACCCCTCCCATCACCGACACATTGCTCAACATGAAGCCCAGCGGTCTGTCACAGTCCAGAGTCCTCGAGCTGACCGCTGCCCATCTCTCCGGTCTCTTCATTTACACGACTTACTTCCCATGACCTGATATTTCACGAGGTTTTTCTCTCTCACACGCTCAGCGTGTCGCCCAGACTCCATCTTTAGCTCCAGTCTCTGATAAGACATCATATCTCAGTAAATTGACTCTCTATTATCTCAGCTACACCTCACTGCTGAAACAGCGTTGAGAACTCCAGCCGAGGCAGTAAAAACATGTCATGAGTGATGAATAAGTCGAGGGAACGGCGTTCTGAGATCATTTACATTGTAGGCAGAATAATTCTGTTTTCTTCATTAAAAACGGCCGTGAAAGCCAAAGACACACATCACACACACAGCTCATCTGTGTGATTTTATATCAGTGATGTGGGTGATTTGAGCTCAACCCAACGCTTGAAAAATGCTGCTATGATGAATTGAGACAATCTTTAATATTTAAAATCGATATATTTGTATTCGTTTTTGATTTTTTTTATATTAACTGTGAAATCACACACTGTTGTTGTACCGCTGTCGATCTCTTAACATAACACTTCAATAAGACATGATCATAACATCAGATGAATAATGTTCAGCATCATGAACTCTACACCTGTAAACCACAGCAAAGAAAAACACAGCACAGACCACCTTCATTGATCTATAAAGATGTGCCTTTTTGATCAGTGCATATATTCCTAATACTGATTCTAGTCTATTTATTTAAATTACCAGCAGCTTTGATTTGAGATGTCATTTATAACCAACAGTGAAACAGAACAAGTGATGCTTCGCTTCATAACAAAAAGACCAAAGAGATTTAAACACACTTTAAACACATAAGAAACGCATGCATACTTGCGCTTGCTTTCGCCATTGCCCCACCGTATTACTGCTTTTGCCCGCTGTCACCCTGCTGCACAACTGCCTGTGTCTTCTGTCACCCTGCTGCACAACTGCCTGTGTCTTCTGTCACCCTGCTGCACGGCTTCTTGCGCTTGCTATTGCCATTGACCCACTGCATGAATGCTTGTGCCTGCTGCATAACTGCCTGTGTCTTCTTTTGACCTGCTGCACACTAGCCTGCACTTTAGTCACCATGCTGCATGGGTGCTTGCTGTTGCGATTGCCCCACTGCATGAGCCTGAGTGTATTACTATCATCATGCTGCATGGTTCCCTTCACTTGCTGTTGTCATTGCTTTGCTGTATGACTGCCTGCGCCTGCGGTCACCCTGCTGCCCGACTGCCTGTGTCTTCTGTGCCCGCTAGACGACTGCCTGCGCCTTAGTCACCATGCTGCATGGGTGCTTGCGCTTGCTGTTGCAATTGCTCCACTGAATGACTGCACAGTCACCCTGTTACATGACTGCCTGGGTGAACTACTTTAATCGTGCTGCATGGTTGCCTTCACTTGCAGATGCCATTACTTTGCTGCATGCCTGCTTATCTTATGCCCGCTGTCACCCTGATGCCCAAACACCTGTGTCTACTGACACCATGCAGCATGCAGTTACCAACTCCCTGTTGCATTACTGCATGCACCTGTTGCATGGCTGCCTATGCCCAGCGTGGCCACATGCAGGACCCACAGACACGATGTTCACCCGAACCTCTCCAGCAAAAAAAACTTCTACAGACACGATAGCAGCGGGTCCACCGACAGCTGCAGCTTATATGGAATGCGAGGGGCCCCTGCGAACGGCGCGCTGGGAAACCTCACCATATAAGGCCATAGAGGCAGAATCATGTTTTTATCAATGAGATGTAGGTGCTCAACTGTGTCTCAGAGAAAGTTCAGGAGCTGGTGCTGCTCACAAACAGCGTCCATCCGAATAACTCCAGACCGGTTTTCAGACGATTCTGAGTTCATCACAATAGAATTCAAAAACTGAGCGACATATGGCAGACAAAGTTACTAGACCTATCAAAACTTAAACAAAAGATACTGTAACACATCTAAAAATTACACAAGACATAGAAACTAAACGCTTCACATGTGAACAGACACATACATGCACAGCAAATATAGACATCAAAATTCAAATGTGTTCTCACATTTATATGCTTTGGTCAGTTAATACGAATACTTTATGCAGTTTATATTATTTCTTTGATTGAATGAAAAGAGCCGTTTCATGTCTATCCTTGGCTTAATCACTTAACTAATCAGGGTTGATGTATGATATAGAAAGTAATGAGTAATACGTCATTAAATACTTTTTGAAGAGAGTAATTTGTACAGAAATCTAATTACACTATGAAATATGTATTTTGTTACTAGTAATTAATTACTTTTTCAGAGTAGCTCGCCCAACACGGAGTATCAGTAAAGCCAAAGCAGAACAAACACACATCGATCCTTCATCCAAACAGACGTCTACAAGCTCTCGGTGAGCCGCGAGTCTCTCGTGCCATTAAACTCTGATTTATTTTCTGGCTGCACAGAGTCAACAACCTACAAAGTGAAGGTCAGAATAAGTCCAAGACGATTTATTTTTGTTTATCTTTTTCTGAGATGAAACGCACAGCATTCAGAACGAGTGTGGAGGTTTAAATCGCTCAACAGCTTCAGACGTGCTGGAAGAAGAACGACCGAAAACACAAGGAGGAACACCAGACGGCTGGAATCCTTCACGTCTTTAAGAAGACAACACTAATCCTTCACTGTGTAGATTCTGGAGCTTTCCTGTTCACGTGAGTTATAGTGCAGACAGACCGTCATCTTCTCACATAATCATACTTCTTTCAGATCTTATCTTCAGATCAAAGCCAAAAATTAAACGGACTGTAAGAAAAGCAGAAAGCAGCACGGCTCACCTTGGTTTCGCCAAGACTTTCCGACTCGGACACCTGGTAGGTGAGATCCGTCTCCTCGAAGCCCGTGGCGCTCATCCTCTGGTCTGTGGACGGGTCCGATCGCGGCGGAGAGTCCGGAGAGTTCAGACAGGTCTGGATCAGAGCTTTTCCCGTCTCGCTGGTGATCATGGGCTGCAGTTTGCGAGTGGCAAACGTGTAGACGTGACCTGTCTCGCTGGCCACTAACAGCAGGACTTGTGTTCCTGTGAGCGTGGAGAGCTCGTAGGCCTATAAACACACAAAGAGAGAAATCAAATCAGATAATTCAGGGCGTGTAAAATTTTTTTTTTCGACTGATGTCTCTTAGAAAAATAATGAAATAAATGACAATTGCTAATAAATAAACAACACCTGAGAGCACATAGAGAAGATGTTTCAGCTGTAGTGTTTCTCACAGGCACTTTACTCTGAATAACACACACAGACAAATACATCTGACGTGATGAAATAAACACTACAAAATCTGTCTGACACTTCATAAAAAAGAGGAAATGCAGCCAAACATGGATCACACCAAACAATGAAACAATGATCACACACAGACTCACACACAAACGGGCTCACACACACAAACTCTGAGACAAACACACACAGACACACACACAAACGCCCTCACACACTCTGAGACGAACACACACACAAACGCCCTCACACACTCTGAGACGAACACACACAGACACACAAACGCGCTCACACACACACACTCTGAAACAAACAGACTCACACACAAACGCGCTCACACACACTCACACACACTCTGAGACAAACACACAAACGCGCTCACACACACACACACACTCTGAGACAAACACACACTCTGACACACACACAGTTAAACCCAAACACCCTAATGTGAGATGTCGATTTGTTTGGAGATGTTCAAGAATTTCAGAGAGAGTATGTGAAAAGTGTGTGTGTTTAAGTGTACAGAAAGAGTCTGTGTATAAGAGAGAGGGAGAGAGAGAGAGAGAGAGAGAGAGAGAGAGAGGGAGAGAGAGGGAAGAAGAGAGAGAGAGAGAGGGAGCGAAAGAGAGGGGGAGAGAAAGAGAGAGAGAGATAGAGAGAGAGAGGGAGAGAGAGTGAGAGAGAGAGAGAGAGAGAGAGAGAGAGAGAGAGAGGGAGAGAGGGAAGAAGAGAGAGAGAGAGAGAGAAGGAGCGAAAGAGAGAGGGAGAGAAAGAGAGGGGGAGAGAAAGAGAGAGGGAGAAAGGGAGAGAGAGAGGGAAGAAGAGAGAGAGAGAGAGAGAGAGAGAGAGAGAGAGAGAGAGAGAGAGACAAAGAGAAAGTGAGAGTAAGAGAGAGAGAGGGAGAGAAAGAGAGAGGGAGAGAGAAAGAGAGGGGGAGAGAAAGAGAGAGGGTGAGAGAGAAAGAGGGTGAGAGAGTCTTGACTCTTGAGAGAGAGAGAGAGAGAGGGTGAGAGACAAAGAGAAAGTGAGAGTAAGAGAGAGAGGGAGAGAGAGAGAGAGAGAGAGAGAGACAAAGAGAAAGTGAGAGTAAGAGAGAGAGGGAGAGAGAGCGAGAGAGAGAGAGAGAGAGAGAGAGAGAGAGAGAGAGAGAGAGAGAGAGAGAGAGAGAGAGAGAGAGAGAGAGAGAGAGAGAGAGAGAGAGAGAGAGAGAGAGAGGGAGAGACAAAGAGAAAGTGAGAGTAAGAGAGAGAGAGGGAGAGAAAGAGAGAGAAAGAGAGAGAGAGAAAGAAGAGAGCGAGAGGGAGAGAAAGAGAGGGAGAGAAAGAGAGAGAGGGTGGGTGAGAGAGACAGAGAGAGAGAGAGAGAGTGTGTGTCAGAGTGTGTGTGTGTGTGTGTGTGTGTGTACTAGTGAAAGAGTTTGTGAGTGTGTGTGTGCGTGTGTGTGTGTGTGTGTGTGTGTGTGTGTACTAGTGAAAGAGTTTGTGAGTGTGTGTGTGTGTGTGTGTGTGTGTGTGTACTAGTGAAAGAGTTTGTGAGTGTGTGTGTGTGTGTGTGTGTGTGTACTAGTGAAAGAGTTTGTGAGTGTGTGTGAGTGAAGCTGTTGATCTAAAACAGTAAAGGACTCTCCATCAGAGCTGCACAGAGACGAGGAGGAGTGTACTGAAATAAACTCTGGATCTGTCTGGATGAGGTGAAAAACATGACACACACTCCTCGTGTCGCACACACAAACTTAACACGTCTAAACCGCTCATTCCAAACAAACAAATAAATCTTTCTTTCATTTATTAATACCAAACATCTCTAATACCTTTACACAAAACATATCATAAGTCACAGCATATGTATGCAAACCTCACAGAAAAGACAAGGTAGTTAAAGTATATGTTCAATGCACATGAAGATGAATATAACTTGTAAAGGTTAAAAAGTTAAATTAAGCGAAAAGCTATGATTTATGAAACAAAACATAAATGACTATCAGCTCATTGAATAAATAACAGCTATAAACCAATCAGAATCCAGGAGCTGTTGATGTAAACAAACACACATGTTATTGTGCATGTGTGTATCTTCAGTGAGGTGCTGCTACATATTCAATTTAAAAGAAATTGTATTATGTCAATTTTCAACCATGTCCACAGAGCTAAAGTGTGTGTGTGTGTCTGTGAGTGTGTGTGCGTGCACATGTGTGTGTGTGTCTGTGTCCATTTCTGCGCGTGTGTGTCTGTATGAGAGTGTCTGTGTGTGTGTGGGGGTGTGTCAGTATGTGTGTGTCTGTGTCTGTGTGTGTGTGTGTGTGTGCATTTCTGCGTGTGTGCGCTTGCATCTCTGTGTGCGCGTGTGTGTCTGTATGAGAGTGTATGTGTGGGGGTGTGTCAGTATGTGTGCGTCTGTGTCTGTGTGTGTGTGTGTGTGTGTGTGCATGCATGCATGTCTCTGTGTGTGTGTGTGTGTGTGTGTGTGTGTGTGCACGTGCATGTCTGTGTGTGTGTGTGTGTGCGTGCGTATCTGCATGTGCGCGTTTGAGTGTGTGTGTCGTGCGTGCGCATGTGTGTCTCAGCAGCAGCTGTAGAGTGTGAGCTGTAAATGAGAAGCCGTTAAGATCAAACACAGCGCAGCATCAAAACAACAGCAGAAGTTTGTCTGTGTCGATGTCACCTCACTGTTTATGCAGCTGTCGCTCGACTCTGACCAGCCCGCTGAAAAATCACATCAACACATTTGTTGTCTGAAATCACATCTCATGACATTACCGACACGGGAAGAGATTGCAGACTGTGTCTGGTGTTATCATCACGCAGACCTTCAGAATTTCTGAATGATGAACTCGGCTTCTTAAATGACGACATCTGAGATCTGTGTCAATCAACTGATGCACACAGACATCTTAAAAATACAAATCTGCACATCCCTCGAGAAGAGGACCTGAAAGAGACACCGCTCACCTTCCACACTGCGGTTGCATTACAACCTGCATTATTTAACAGGTTATGTCGTCACGTCAGACATCAGAGGTGTGATACAACTTCACGTATGACCACCTGCTGTTGACGACTTTTATCACCTCTAGAGACTCAAGTGAAGTGTTGTTTTGTGTCAGATTCATGTGTCGTGTGTGCGAGCGGTCGAGCTGCTGCTCTGAATGTCACTCGCTCACTTCTATTTAAAGCTCCGAGACCATCGTGTCTGTTGTCACTTCAAGTCAGCGTAAACCAGATCAGCAGACATGTGATATCACAGTCTCTCCCTTACACCACACACAGATCCTCCGGAAGACACCCACAATCCTCTCCTTCACATCACACTCCAGAGAAACAGACGTAATGCTCGTTCAAGCTCACGAGACCTACAGACGTTCCTTTGAGTGGATGTTTCTGAACACTTGCGGGAGAAATCAGTCGGACACAAATGAGTTGTAGAATTGATGATTCAACACCAGCAGGGTTCGAACCAACAACCCTTTCAGAGAGCAGCCGTGTCTCAACACCACATGAACATACACTTGATGGTTTGGGTCGTGTTTCACACAAACTACAGGAGTGATGATAAAGATAATTCAACACTTCAGATTACAACCGCTCAACACGTTTAAACACCGGTCTGCTGGTTCTGATGGATTTAATGGGAGTTGAATAACTGTAATGGTCTGTGAGGGTTTCTACTGGTTTTACCGGTGTGATGTTATCTGACAGATAGAAACCAAAAGACCAGTTAGGAGTCCTGTTGGGGTAAGACCGAACACATGCATGCTGGGATAACGTACTGGTGTTAATGGTAAACAGCTGATGGTTTATGAAGAAGAATATTTCGATGAAAGTTACGAAACTTTAGTTACTCTAGTTTTCAATCACTTATATTATGTGTCAGTGTTGTTCTGACCTTCTTCATGATGCCGGTCTTTCTCTTGCTGAAGGTCGTGTACCGCCGCAGTTTGTTGTCTATAAACTCCATCTTTATCTTCACTCTTCCCCGCGTCTTCTTACCGGGTTTCGCTCCGGCCGCTCCGCCCGCGACCAGTGAGGGTAACCCGGCTTCCTGCGCGACCATCGTCGCCTCCATCTCCGCTCTCTCCCGCTTGACGCCTCCAACCCTCCGCCCGGAGAGCTCGTCCTCATCGCCCGAGTCAGAGTCCAAATCCGAGCCGCTGCACCCGTGCGGGGCTCCCGCTTTATCCGACTCGAACCTCCCGACCATCCCCTGACCGAGTCCCATCATGCTCGCGTTGCCCGGTCTGATGCCTCCTCTGGATCCCGGGTTCCCTCCGAGCATTCCCGCGAACCCCGTCCGGACCCCGCTGTTCATCAGCACAGCGCTCGCGCTCTTCCCCGCGGCGGACCCGTTTCCACTTATCTGACTGGATAACATCCTATAAACCGGACAAAACCTTCCTGGCGGAGAGCTGGAGCGATGGGCCGTGAGTGAGACGACCGGCCGCGCTCATAAACACACACGGCGGGAAAGTAAACAAACTCGCGTCAGTGTCTGCGCGAAACTTTGCCGAACTCGAGCGCTGTCAGCCGGCGTCTCTCTGCGTCTCCTCCTACTGGAGCTCCGCGCCGCACGCGAGTGCGATCGCTCCGCCGCGTCGGTTAGTGCTACAGGTAAAAGTGAAGAATGAACACCTGGTGAAACTCTCAGCTGCCGAACCTCCGGGATTCACCTCCATCAGCTGTCAAACATAACACTGACTGTACTGCTGGCAGCTGTCAATCATCAGTGTGAGAGGGGGTTGATCGGACACTTCACAACATTGTGTAGAAGCGGAGTGATCTGTACGGCCGATCTACTTTTCTCCTTAAAAAGAACGGCTGGTTTCCTTTTTTGGAGTCGCAGGTCCTTATATGGTGAGTCTCAGTGGTATCCGCTAATAGGTCCGTGGGGGACTGGCCCACAACATCATTGGTTACAAGGTTGCCTTCGTTTGCATAAATACCAAAAGGGTTGCGCTCGCAAAACATGTCAAAGAGGGGGCGGGGCCTGCGGTGTGCGCCTTATAAATAGATACTGGACAGAGTTCAGACAGTCATTAATTGTGATAAAATCGTATTTTATCCATGAATTTTATTTACAGTAATGTTTAAATTATGTAGAGAAAGACAACAAAATGTTCAGCCACTCCAAGCAATAATAAGCATTTATGTAACTTCATGGCACATCACTAACGGTTCCCATAGAAACTGTTATAAATGCATTAGATGTTACTGGACGTGAACATTTTATTAAAATACAAGAGTTTTAAACACCGATCACTCATATTTATTTATTTTATATAGATGTGACAAAGGGTCAAATAAACAAAAGACCATGTGCTCATATGTCTCTGGGCTGTAACTCGGTGTTAGAATATGAAGTTTGGTTTCAAAATGAGATCACTTTCTTATTAAATAGTTATGTTATCGTGTTTTTATTGTGTTAGTTAGCAGTATTTTTTAGTTATAATGACTAAAATAAAAAAATGCTGTTTGATTGATATTAATTGGAATGCACAATTAAAAAACATTTTTTTTTATAAATTATATCAACAAAAAAGTTTTCTCTTTATAAATTGTTTCACTTAAAACAGAAGTGGCTTTACAGTCTGATTTTATTGGTAAACAAATAATGTTTAACTGTCGGGTTCTTTGGAAATCTCTCTGTCTTGGTGTTTTGAAAAATCAAGTAACTTGAAACACTGATCTGAAGGCAAACATGATGCAATCACGTGACAAAGAATCTTTCAGCTGATCATACCTCATTAACACTGACACTCATCTTTTCAACACTTTCTTATTTTTCTCACATTATAACCAGACAACTGTTATTGTTTGTGATGACGTATACTTCTTATTGTTTTATGTATAATGCTTTGGCAACATTGTAGCTACACACAATTTTGCCCATAGTATGTTTACATAGATACCTCTAAATTAACTGAGATAGATAGAGAGAAATAAAGTGAGTGAAAGAGAGAGAGATAAAGTGAGTGAAAGAGAGAGAGAGATAAAGTGAGTGAAAGAGAGAGATAAAGTGAGTGAAAGAGAGAGAGAAATAAAGTGAGTGAAAGAGAGAGGTAAAGTGAGCGAAAGAGAGAGAGAAATAAAGTGAGTGAAAGAGAGAGGTAAAGTGAGTGAAAGAGAGAGAGAAATAAAGTGAGTGAAAGAGAGAGAATGATAAAGTGAGTGAAAGAGAGAGAGATAAAGTGAGTGAAAGAGAGAGAGAGATAAAGTGAGTGAAAGAGAGAGATAAAGTGAGTGAAAGAGAGAGAGAAATAAAGTGAGTGAAAGAGAGAGGTAAAGTGAGTGAAAGAGAGAGAGAAATAAAGTGAGTGAAAGAGAGAGGTAAAGTGAGTGGAAGAGAGAGAGAAATAAAGTGAGTGAAAGAGAGAGATAAAGTGAGTGAAAGAGAGAGAGAAATAAAGTGAGTGAAAGAGAGAGATAAAGTGAGTGAAAGAGAGAGAGAAATAAAGTGAGTGAAAGAGGGAGGTAAAGTGAGTGAAAGAGAGAGAGAAATAAAGTGAGTGAAAGAGAGAGGTAAAGTGAGTGAAAGAGAGAGAGAAATAAAGTGAGTGAAAGAGAGAGGTAAAGTGAGTGAAAGAGAGAGAGAAATAAAGTGAGTGAAAGAGGGAGGTAAAGTGAGTGAAAGAGAGAGAGAAATAAAGTGAGTGAAAGAGAGAGGTAAAGTGAGTGAAAGAGAGAGAGAAATAAAGTGAGTGAAAGAGAGAGGTAAAGTGAGTGAAAGAGAGAGAATGATAAAGTGAGTGAAAGAGAGAGAGATAAAGTGAGTGAAAGAGAGAGAGAAATAAAGTGAGTGAAAGAGAGAGGTAAAGTGAGTGAAAGAGAGAGAATGATAAAGTGAGTGAAAGAGAGAGAGAGATAAAGTGAGTGAAAGAGAGAGAGAGATAAAGTAAGTGAAAGAGAGAGAGAGATAGAGTGAGATAAAGAGACGCAGTGAAGCACCTGATGAGATGCTCTGATGATGATGATGGGATGTTATTTGCATGGTAAAAGAAGCTCAGCTCACGATCAACTCCCACACAGATGAATCACAGAACATCAGGAGAGAAAGTGTTTCTGCACACCGGCTCATTTATGGGCTGAGCGTATCATTCAGTATCAAAAAATCAAATGTAATCCAGTTTTTTGGCTCACGCATAGCGCCACCCGGTGGCCATCTTCCCTTAGATATCAATGAAACAAGAACAATTTTCAGTTTGTGAAACAGTTAAAGGGTTAGGATGACCTTATGACCTGATTTGTTTTTGGTATTTTGTAGAGCATCAGGTAAATCCTTTAGCTCATGAATGTGTACAATAAATGAGTTCATCCTCACACAACTACAGGCAAATGATTTCAGCAAATACAGCACGGCTGTCAAAAACGTGAATGTTTAATGAGAGCAGCAGATTACTGTGACCTTTACTGAAGCAGAATATAAAACCACGAGTGTCTTAAAAACATCAGGAAACAAATGTGAACAGACGGAGCTTTTGTACACACACACAGAAAATATAAAACAAAATACAAAAGATTATATAAAAGAACACGGGAGGAATCTGCGTTAAAAACATACTGTAAAAAAACAGCAAACGATCCTTCATTTTCTAGGCACTTTTAGTAAACGTCTGTATTGACCCGTTGAAAACCATTTTAACCAAAACATGCACAAACACACAACCTTCATACATACACGTGATCCCCAGACAACATCCTAATCATCACACATTCACACATGACCTTTCAGGATATATGTGACCCTGGATCACAAAACCAGTCTAAAGTAGTACGGGAACATTTTACATTCGATTTTTCTTTTATGCCAGAAATCATTGCGTTATATTAAGTCAAGATCATGTTCCATGAAGATATTTTGTAAACGTCCTAAATTAAAAACTTTATTTTTGTGAGTGGACGTCCTGCCACAGTGCCCAAGATGAACAACTTCAAAGGCCATTTTCTCAATATTTATTTTTTTCACTCACAGATTCCAGAGTTTTAAATTGTTGTACCTCCGCCAGATATCGTCCTGTTCTTACAACTCATACATCTTTAGAAATCTTATTGAATTCAGCTTTCAGATTATGTAAAAAATCTAAATTTCAAAAAATTGACCTAAGACTGGTTTTGTTGTCCAGGGTCACACATGTGGATTTTGTGTTTCAACAGAGGCAGACAGACGGATGATTCATGCGATTATGGCTTACGTATGCAATTTAAGGCATTGCATCTCTATTTCTTACAGTAACACAGTCTCCTGTGAGCACCTCGACCCGTCAGATCTCACAGACGCACATTACTCAGCAAATACATCTATTATAGCTTTGAATTTCAGTCTGTAGATTATAATCATTCACCTTATGCTGCGTCCTAACATATAAAAAAAGCTTTTCATCTGTTGACAGGACTGCATAGCTGTGTTTTTAATACATATGATGGACTGTGATTGCCGTGTCGTGCAGAAGGTTTTACTCTCGTCGTGGACGGGTGACGTCACAGCGTGTGTGAGATCAGTGTGTTTTACGCACAGTTTTGACCCACAAACACGTACCACAGCACATACTGTACATACTACACACTCGAGTGATGTGAGTCCTGCACTTAAAGTTGTGTTCACGCGTCTGTGTTTGTGTGATTGTCCTGCGCTGACAGAAGGTCCCTGAGGTTCCACTGACACAACGCCACCGTCGGGTTGAAGTAACGCAGCGAAACGGTAAACGACCGTCGTCGTGCCATTATTAAGGCAGATTGTGCTCTCTGGATCTAAGCGTGTGTTACACCTCACACACACACACACACACTGTTTTAAGATGGTCAAAGTGATCTGGACACAAACTCTAGTGTCTGAAATGTGCAGGATTGAGTCTCGACAGAGTCTCTGATTGTAGCAGTGAAATGTGTGTTGATCCATTAGACTTTAGTGTCTGTGGGTATGTGTGCCAGAGTCCGGGCGATCTCGCTGAAACCGGGTCGTTCTTTAGGACTGGAAGCCCAGCAGCGACTCATCAGACTGCCGACGGTGCTTGGACAGTTCTCTGGAGGACACACATTCAGTATTCCAGACTGAAGAGCTGAAAAACACAGAGGACACAAAAGATCTTCATTCAGGACGAAAAACAGAGAGTGTTCTGGGTCTGAAGTTATGAATTGTGCTTTCAGGGACAAACGAGAAGAAATTAAAAGAAGTTTAAAGGATAGATACAAGAATGTTATGAGAACTGTATAGATGTTAACGTGAGATTTAAGAGATGGGGTGATGAAACACTCTTAAACTTCTGTGGAATGTTAGATTGAATATTTATAACAACACACAGATCTGATGTCACGCCAGTGAGATCATACAGGTGATGTAAAATCAGACAAGTGATATGAGATCAGACAGGACACTGTAGCAGGCCATATACTCACAAAAATAAAGTTTATATATATTTAAGGTAGTAAATTTACAAAATATCTTCATGGAACATGATCTTTACTTAATATCATAATGATTTTTTTGCATATAAGAAAAATCTGTAATTTAACCAATATCATGTATTTTTGCCGATTACTAAAAATGTTCCTGTGCTACTTAAAACTGGTTTTGTTGTCCAGGGTCACATATGAGATCAGACAAGTCATATAACATCAGACCCGTGCAGAAATCAGACTGGTCATATGAGATCAGACGGGTGCAGGTAATATGAAGTTGATGAGATCAGACAGCCCATACTGACATCAGGCGATAGATATAAGGGCATCCAAGTGATAATAAATCAGACAGAAGATGTGAGACAGGTGATGTGTGATCAGTACTTTGCTCACCTTCCATCACGTTGTCATTGTCAAGTAATGGGTACGGGAGTTCACCCAGACTGAAGACCTCCCACATGAGCACACCGAACGCCCAAACATCTGATTTAGCAGAGAAGTTATTTTCGAAGACAGACTCAGCCGGGAGCCAACGCAGAGGAATCCAGGCCTGTCTGTAGTGATAGTACTCACTGAAACACAAGCACATGATGAGACACACAAACACAGCTGCTGTAATACATGCAACAGAACACAAGATGGTGCTGTTGAACATTCAGAACAGTGAGCACATAAGATCAGAAGAGTTTCTAACCTGCTGTAGACGTCTTGACTGAGACTCAGAGATGAAATCTTCACGTGTCTCTGTCCGCTGATTAAACAGTTTCTAGCTGCCAGGTCTTTATGCACCAACCGCTGCCTTGATAAATGATCCATCCCATGAGCCACCTGGGCACAGATAGACACCTGCAGAGACAGAACACAACATCGCACCGGCACCTATACAAACAGACTTAACACGGAATATAACTGAACTCACTTTAGTTTTAGTGCTGATGGGATGGGATTTGAGTTTGTCATCAGTGCTTCTGGAGATCCTGAGAAACTGTTTGAGGTCACCCTGAGAAATAAGACAAAACAATCTGAAGTCATCAAACATTTACAAACATTAAAGTTCAAATATACGGCTCAGGAATGCACTGGAGCGCTAATGAAAGTCATCATGACATTAAAGATGAAGTATCAGGACATTATGATGGGTTGTTATGTACCAGTTCCACATATTCCAGTATCATGTAGTGTGGTTGAGAGTCTCTGCAGAGTCCCAGCAGACGCACGATATGAGCGTGATGAAGTCTACTGAACATCTCCAGCTCTCGTCTGAACTCTGAGCGCACCGACTCGTCTGAGTTCTCCAAGCTCTTCACCACGACCACAGACTCCTGCTGACCCTCCTCGATGGCCCGCGCTTTAGCCAGAAACACCTCGCCGAACACACCTTTACCTGCAGGCACACACACGGTTATATATGAGGAGGTGATGGGTGGGCTTGACAGCGTCATGAGTGTGTATCTCACCCAGAGCAGTGATGGTCTGCAGATGTGTTCTGGGAAACAGGAGTTTGTCTGTGTAGTTCTGTTGTTTCTCAGCTGATGTGGTTGTCAGGTCCGTTAAAGCTATTTCCTCATGAATCTCCGCTCCTGATTGGCCGTTCTGCTGAGGAGCGCCACCTAAAAAAAAAAACTGCAGATTAAGACCGAAGACACACACCTTCCCTTCGACAATACATTTGTGAGCGCATGAGCGTCTGACTCATTTCATCGTTCCCATCATCTGGCTTTTAGAAGTATACATTTCATACCGTTCAGGCGCTCCATCTCGGGCTCTTCTGCGCTGTGGCCCTTCTGCAGACGTTTGGCTTTGCGTCTCTGTTTGCAGTAAAACATGAGGCCCAGCACAGCGATGATGTACGCTACAGCCACGGCCACAGACAGAGCGATGGTCTGAAACATCTTAAACTGACTCTTGTCCTCGTCTTCATCACGCGGGTGAACGGGCTTCTCTGAGAGAAACACACGTGAGCGGTTAGAAGAAGAACATCGATAAACTTTAATCAATAAAATCAAGCGCGTGTGTTTGTGTTACTCACCCACGACATACAGTTGTGCCGTTGTGTCTCTGATGTTGCAGCTGTTTCCAGCGATACACGTGTACACGCCCGTGTCATCTGTGGTGACGTCACTGATCACCAGCGAACCGTTGGGCATCTTCTGGAATCTGAAGACAAACAGCATCGATCAGCTCAACAGGAGACTTTTGCTGGAGCAGCATCTGATAGCCCCGCAATGGAAGCGAAACTGCGAGCGTTGAGTGCATGAAGTGCAGTTATTTTCGGTCGAGAAAGTGCACATTTAAAGTGCACTTAATTTTCCAGGATTTTTATTGTGAACGCACACAGTGCAGTAGAACAGTGCATAAGTGCGCCATTTGGGACGCACCTTATAAGATTAACATCTATTCCTCATAAGATGCAGTAAACGTGTCAGTGATTGTACAGTGTGTTAACAGGTTTGCCGTACCTGCTGACGGGTGTGCTGTGGAACAGTCTGTCCTTCAGCTTCCACTGGATGAAGGGCGGCGGGTCACCTGACGCCTGACAGTGAAACACGGCCGTGTGACCCTGATATACTGTCGTCTGCTCGGGCACCAGCGTAAACTCTACATGAACTGATCCAACAGAGAAACATCAGACACTGTGAGTGTAGAAGCATGTGTTGATGCGCTTTACATTTGAGAAACTTGAGTCACTGTGATAAAGTCCCACACGTTAATCCATCCATCATGCACATCACATGCAAGCACACACACACGTCTCACCTCCTACAGTGAGGTTAACATGTGCTCTGATTTCTCCCTGCACGCTGTTAAATGCGACACACGTGTAATTTCCCCCGTCAGCTCGAGTCACTGTAGAGAAACGAAGAACTCCGTTCTGCTGATTCACGTGAGGAGGAAGATCACGACCGTCTGGAGAGAGAGAGAGACATGAGATTTTGACATCTTATCAGCTGAACACACACACAGCACACACAACACACACAGTTGTCAGTAAGAGTGAGAGATGTGTGGTCACTAGAGGGCGTCAGAACGATGGTTCAGAAGCGCTTCAGTGAGCTCTGGGGTTTGGAGAGGACAGTTTGTGCTGCTTCGGGGTAAATTATTAACCTTTATTTAATTAAACTGTAAAACTGCTTCCATCCGCACATTTTACACATCATTGTGCTAATAAACCTCACTGCTACATGAGCGTTTGATTCTCCTCTTGACGTCCAGAGTAATGATCAAGACACTGTCAGGGTTAACACACTACTCGGTCTGAATAGGAGTACAATAGCATACAGGAGAGTATAGTGGTGTGTGGTAGTGTACAGACGAGTAGTGCAATGTACAGCAGTATACTGTATATCACAGTAGTGTACAACAAAATACAGTAGTGTACAGTATAGAACACTAATGTAGGGTATAGTAGAGTACAGTAGTGTGCAGTTCAGCATCATACACTAGAGTATAGCAGGATGTAGTAGTGTACAGTAGAGTATTGCAGTGTATAGTAGTATAATGTACATCACAGTAGTGTACTCTAAAATACAGTAGTGTACAGTATAGCACACTAATGTAGTGTATAGTAGATTACAATAGTGTGCAGTGCAGTATCATACAGTAGAGTATAGTGGGACGCAGTAGTGTACAGTATAGCACACTAATGTAGTGTTTAGTAGATTACAATAGTGTGCAGTGCAATATCATACAGTAGAGTATAGTGGGACGCAGTAGTGTACAGTAGTACACTGTATATCGCAGAAGTGTACACTTGGGGCAATCGTGGCCTAATGGTCAGAGAGTCGGACTCGTGACCAGAAGGTTGCCGGTTCGATCCTCAGGGCCGGCAGGTAACGATTGCGGTGCCCTTGAGCAAGGCACCTAACCCCTACACGCTCCCCGGGCGCTGCACTGATAGCTGCCCACTGCTCCGGGTGTACGTGTGTTCACCACTTGCTGTGCGTATGTTCACTAGTCACTGGATGGGTTAAATGCAGAGGTCACATCTCGGGTATGGGTCACCATATCTGACAAATAGGTCACTTTCACTTTTCACTTCACTTCACTTGAGATCAGTATAGCACACTGTAGTGTATAGTAGAGTACAGTGGTGTGTAGTGCAGAATCATAAACTACAGTAGAGTATAGTGTGATGTAGTAGTGTACAGTAGAGTATTGTGTAGTAGTGTACAGAACAGTGTATACAGTAGAGTATTGCTGTGTACAGTAGTATACTGTAGATCGCAGCACTGTACAGTATAGCACACTAGTGTAGTGTATAGTAGAGAACAGTAGTGTGCAGTGCAGTATCATACACTAGAGTACAGTATAGTGTGACATAGTAGTGTAGGGTAGTATACTGTAGATCGTGGCAGTGTACACTACTATACACTACACTACACTAGAGTACAGTAGTGTGCAGTGCAGAATCATACACTAGAGAATAGTGGATTGTAGTAGTGTACAGTAGAGTATTGTGCAGTAGTGTACAGAATAATGTATACAGTAGTGTACAGTAGAGTATTGCAGTGTACAGTAGTATACTGTAGATCACAGCAGTGTACACTAGAGTACAGTATTGCACAGTAGTTCAGTCTTTAGTAGAGTACAGTAGTGTGCAGTGCAGTATGACTCGCTAGTGTATAGTATAGTGTAATGCAGTAGTGTACAGTAGTACACTGTAGATCGCAGCAGTCTCCCTTATAGAACAGTATAACACACCAGTGTAGTGTACAGTAGAGTACAGTAGTGTGCAGTGCAGTATGACTCGCTAGTGTATAGTATAGTGTAATGCAGTAGTGTACAGTAGTACACTGTAGATCGCAGCAGTCTCCCTTATAGAACAGTATAACACACCAGTGTAGTGTACAGTAGAGTACAGTAGTGTGCAGTGCAGTATCATACAGTAGAGTAAAGTGGGATGTAGTAGTGTACACTACAGTAAATGAGATCACAGTAGACGTTCAGTGTAAAGTAGTATAGTGTAGATCACAGTAGAGCAGTAGCACAGTAGTGTACACTACAGTAAAGCAGAGTATGGCGAGTATCAGACCTGTTCTTCTCCACAGTATTGTCGGCGGCTCTCGTCCTTGTGCGATGCAGCTGACGCTGTTCTCTCTGTCCAGCTGCAGGCACTGCGACCGCTGAGGGACGGGGGTGAACTTCAGCTTCTCTGTAAGAGACATCAGAGAATCACACACACGTGTCCTGACGGCACACTACACACGCGTGATATCTCAACACCACAAACCTCCCGAAGACAAAACAATGATAGTGAAGTGAACAACAATCCACACATGAAACTCACCCAGGATAAAGACCTGAGCGTGTGCGGTGAGAGAGCCGCCCTCACTCTTACACACACAGCTGTAGGTCTGAGCGTCGTTCACCTCTGCGCTGTTGATCATCAGAGTCCCGTTAGAGAAGAGCTTGTAGCGGGAGCCCTGAGGAGACACACGGAGCATGAATGAGACCGACAGATCAGAGAAAAGAGCTGTTGATGAATCACAGCGGCTCACCTCAGTAGTGATGGCCACCTTCTTGCGGTACCATGTGACCTGAGGTTCAGGTGTGCTCTGGGCGTGACAGTGCAGGTAACCCGGTTGACCCTCTTCTATGTGTGTGTCCTGAGGCCTGACAATCCATTCTGGAGAGGCTGTAACACACAATTAAAAAAAGTCATTCTTTGTGTTTCTTTGACTATTCTGTGTTGTTTTGTGCTCTTCATCGGCTTATATTTGTGCATTTTTCCCCAAAATTGTAGTTTTGTGATGATAGAGGCGTTAGGTGTTAATGTTTTACTCACTCGCTACGGTCACTTCCAGCTCCTGCTGTCTCCGCCCTGCTTTGTTCTTGGCGACACACATGTACACACCAGAGTCTGATCTATCTGTGCGATTGAAGATCAGATCCCCGTCCCGCTGATACACTCGGCCCTCGGACAGCACACGGACCCCTGCACGCTCCCACCACACCTCTGGCTCGGGGAGACCCCGCGGCGGGTCACAGCTCACACTCTCTCTGTTGTTGGTGGAGAAGACCCGAGTCATACGCTCGCCCATGTCTTCAATCTCTGCAGAGAGACAGATGAAGATAAAAATGACATCAGACACACATCCAATGAAAAAAACACATTTTGATCAAATATTCTGAAAAACTCTTTTAATAGCATGTATTGTATAGAGTTTGTGTTTCTGTGTGTGCTTTTACTGTGTGTTGTATAGTGTATTTGTGTGTGCGTGTTTTGTGTAGTATGCGTGTGTTTTTAGTTACTATGTGTGGGTTTGTGTGTGTAAGTGTATGGTAAGTGTGTACGTATGTGTATAGTGTCCGTTGTTTTAGTGTATGTGTGTGCATTTATAGAGTAGCATTGTGTGTGTGTGTTTTGTATAGTATGTGTGTATTTAGTTTGTGTATATAGTTTAGTTTGTGCCTTTGTGTAGATTGTGTTTTTATTTGTGTATAGTATTTGTGTGTGTAGGAGTATAGTTAGTGTGTATGTGTGTGCATAGTGTTTGTTGTTTTAGTTTGTGTGTACTGTGTGTGTGTTTATATACAGCATAGTATGTGTGTGTGTGTGTTTGTGTGTGCTGTGTAGTGTATGTGTGTGTGCTTGTTTTGTATAGTATGCGTGTGTTTTTAGTTAGTGTGTGCCTGTTTGTGTGTGTGCATAGTGTTTGTTGTTTTAGTTTGTGTGTACTCTGTGTGTGTGTGTGTGTGTGTGTGTGTGTGTGTGTGTGTTTGTGTGTGTGTGTGTGTTTATATACAGCATAGTGTGTGTGTGTGTTGTGTAGTGTATGTATGTGTGCTTGTTTTGTATAGTTTGCGTGTGTTTTTAGTTAGTGTGTGTAAGTGTATGGTAAGTGTACGTGTGTGTTTAGTCTTTGTTGTTTTAGTGTGTGCTTGTGCATTTATAGAGTAGCATAATGTGTGTTTGTATTGTACAGTATGTGTGTTTTTGTGTGTTTTTTTAGCTAGTGTATAGAGTGTGTGTGTGTGTGTGTGTGTACGTACCGTGTGTATATATAGTGTATATAGTTTGTGTGTGTGTGTTGTCTCACCAGAGATTCTGAGCTCAGCTTCCACATGCACATGTTTGTTGTCTCCATACCGAGCCAGACATTTATACACACCTGTGTTACGCTGCTTGACCTGTGTGATGTGTAGTGTGCCGTTAGAGTACACAACAACCCTGTGAGTGACACAACAGACATTAGTCATTGTCATTTAACATTTAGAGAACACCAGCAGAATAAAAACAAAAGTTATTTTCACACTCTGCTTAACCCGGTTAGCTTTTATTTATTTGAGTAAGTAACGTTGGCTTTGGCATAAAACAGCCAAAACGGATTTGTGGCGACATTTTCCCCAGAAATTTGAACAACGAGGTGTTTGGTTATTTAAAGGGACCACACACTTGATTATTCAGTCAGTTTGACGCTGCAGCATTTATCCAATCATGACTGTCGACACCCCAAATATGCAAATAAGAATGTTAACCCAGGGTTAAGTGAAGGACAGTGTGAAACATCAGGTTACAAAAACTCAGGATTCTGTTTATCTAGGGTTAAGATAACCCAGGGTTAACTATTTCAAGTGTTAAAATGTGTGTTTTGTCAGGGTGTGATCTCAATACGAGTCTTTAATCCCTTCAGGGAGCATCTTAAACCCAACTCAACATCTTCAGCTCTTCAGCATCACACAGTGAATAATGAATGTGTCCAGCAGCAGTGTAAAAGTGTGTTTGATTCAGAGTCCACAGGACACAGAGGTTCTACGGTCTCACCGTGATTTATTCACAACAGGTTCTGATTCGTGGATCCACTCGATCACAGGCGCCGGCTTTGCTCCAAACTGACAATGAAACACGGCCTCCTCGTTCCTTAAGACCACCTGATCCACCGGAGCCATGAGCACACGAGGAAGAGTCTTATCTACACACACATTTAAAGACAACACATGTTTGTATTTCATCATTAGAAACATGAAGTCTTGTTTCTACCGCTGATCCGGACAGACGGGTGTCTCCCACCCACAGGCCTGTGTGTGCGTCTGAAGTCAAGTGTGAGGATTAGTTACACATTCTCTTTCTCTCAGTTCCTCTCCAGCTGTAATTTTCATGCTCTCTCTGATCTCGTTATTCCACATCAGAGCTTTTATTCTCTCTGCAGGTGTGTGTGTGTGTGTGTGCGGGAGCTGCACAGGTGGCTGATGGGAAGGCGGATCAGCGGGGTGTCAGTTTACACCACTACAACTTCCTGCTCTGTTGTGCACGAGGTGACAAATGCAAGAGAACAAACCTGCCCACAAACACACGTAACTGGACAAAACACTTCTATCTACACACACACACGTATACACACACACAACTAACACCTGTATGACAGCGCTATTACACCGACATGTGTGTGGGAGATTACAGATGTGTACATTAGCAGTGTGTGAATCTGTGCATTGTGTGTGTGTGTTATATATGTATCTCTATGTATGTGTGTGTGTGGTTGTGCAAGTGTATATACATTGTTTGTGTGTGTTTAGTGTGTTTTTTGAGTGTATGTGTGTTATGCTTGTGTGTTTTGAACAGTGTGTTTGTGTGTGTATTATATACAGTATGTGTGTGTGTGTGTGTGTGAATTGTGTTCATCCGAGTGCATATGTATTATGTTCGTGTGCGTGTTGAACAGTGTGTGTGCATTGTTTTTGTGTGAGTGTATGTGTGTTATGCTTGTGTGTTTTGAACAGTGTGTGTGTATTATATACAGTATGTGTGTGTGTGTGTGAATTGTGTTCGTGCGAGTGCATATGTATTATGTTCGTGTGTGTGTGCATTTTGTTTTTCTTAGTGCGTAAGAAAATTACGTGTATTACATGTGTGTGCATTGTGTTTGTTTGAGTGTATGTATAATGTTTGTGTGTGTTGAACAGTGTGTGTTGAAAAGTATGTGTGTTATATGTGTGTGTGTGTGTGTGTGTACTTCCTTGTATGTAGTGAACAGTGTGTATCTGAATGTTGTTTGTATCTGAATGTTGTTTGTGTGTTGACATGTGAGTTTGTGTGTCCTGCGCACGTTCATAATCTTACCAATGATATTGAGTGTGATGTTGCTGTTGCTGCACACTTGACCTGCAGCGTTACGAGCACAACAGTAATAAATCCCAGAATCCTCTGGGGTGAGGTCACTGAGCGTGAGGATTCGGTCTTTCACCATCAGCTGAACTGTGTCTTTGAACCATTTGCTGCTGGGCCTGAACACAAACCAGTAACACAATACATCAACATCATGTTTACAGCATGTGTGACTGTAACAGTAGTAGAGAAACGTTGACTGTGTCCCTGAGGCTGATGATCAGAGTAATGTTGATCAATACTGATGTCAGGATGCAGAGTTTATTCCTACATAAAGAAATTGTTGGCGGCCACCTCGGTCAAATGTCGTGCCGCCCCAGACTCTCGCCAAAATGATGTCGGGTGTCTTCACAAGAAATGCTGCGTGCTTTTACAGACTGTCATTTGTAACCACAGTTGCTGCATTACGCCACAGGAGGCGCTGTTTCTTTATCAGCACAATGAGTGGCTACAAAAAGAGTTGCAGAACAAGAGCTAGCTGTGTTTCACGGTTGTTTGTTTTGCATCTAAGTACATTTAATATCTTGAAATGTCTTTAATTAACATGACGTCCATCAGTGTAATGTCTGTAGCTGTGAAGTTGGATCGTTGAATCAGCTACTGAACACAGCAAGTTCGCCAGTATGACCCCAAATAACGTTCAGAACGACTCGTACAGGAATGTCTCATTTGAACCGATTCTTTAATACTATTGAACTTCAGTCACTAGAGAATATTACTGGAGAATCACTGAATTATTTAAAGAGAACCACAGAGAATGCAAGGTGTGAATGACCTTTGCTCATTTAGTAAGACTAGTTAATTCAGTTGGCTATTGTGGGCTGAAAAATTATTTTTAAATATATAAAAACTTTATTTGATTAAAACAATTCTGTGTGGTTGAATACAAATATTTAATTTAACTTAATAATTGTAATTTAAAAAAATAAATTGTTTTATTACAAGTTTTAAAATGTCAAAGTCAATTTGGTTAAGCCACATAATGGTCCGGTAGGGCTACGTGTGTGTGTGTACAAGATCAGGATGGCTCCACCAGACAAACCCTGCGATGTGATGTGTGTCAAAGGTTTTGTGTTCGGCTCACCGTGGATGTCCATCGATGTGACACTGCAACACGATTCGCTCAGCCTCCTCTATCTGCGCCTCTGAGGTGGGCTCATTCATGGTGACCGCACCCCTCTCCAACCCTAACACAACACACCAGATCAATTAATAATCACCTCTGATCAACTCTACAAGACACACTGAGCAGAACAGACAGAACAATAAAAGAATAATAAAGGAGCTGAGAGAGAGAGAGACAGCATACACACAGACGCCAGCAGTGGCATAAATATCTTAATGATCTTTTCCACATTAACTTTAATTTAGTCCGAGTAAAAGTGATGAAACCATGAGATGATGAAATAGAAAATGAAAAGAGAGACAAACACAGAATGATGAACACACAACAGCATTAAGAGATGAAAGCGCAGCTTCAGTGTGTGTGGCAGTGTTTTGTGTAAGTGTTGTGTCCAGTGTGTGTGTTTCAATGTGTTCATCTCACACACATAATTCAGTGATGATGAAGATGTTGCGTGCGAGTCGAGTCGCCTGTACGTCTGCAGAGACTCAATTTACGTGCTTCAGTTGACACACGCCGCTAGTTTGTTTGTCCTGATGCTAATGTGTGTGTGATTCCTGAGGGAGGACTTGAGATAAACACACACACGGAAACACACACACACCGCTCAGACGGTCTTATCGTCCATAAATATGTAAAGAATGACTTACACAAAGCGAATGAGAGCAGTATGTGTGTGTGTGATTCATCAAGGTCAGTCGGTGATACAGTCGACCTTGTCACATGACATTCTCATCAGCCTAAAGGAATCATGGGTAAGTGTCTGTACGGTGAGTTTAACTTTTGCTTTGGTCTGAAGATCAGCAGCACTGTCTTCAGCAGATATGAGTTAAGTGACTAGTTACTCACTTCACAACAACGCATGTAGAGCATTAGAGAGAGAGAGTGAGAGAGTTTGGGCGAGTGAGAGAGACTAAGAAGAAGAGAGAAAGAGAGAGAGAGAGAGACTGAGAGAGACAGAAATAGTACACAAAATCATGCCAATGAACTGCATTTACACTGAATACTGAGTGAACAAAAAGAGAGAGAGAGTGAGAGAGAGATGGAGAGAGAGATAGAAAGAGAGAGAGAGAGAGTGAGAGAGCAAGTGAGAGAGCGAGAGAGAGTGAGAGAGAGAGACAAAGAGAGTGAGAGAGAGAGAGAGATGGAGAGCCAATGACAATGTACAGACTCTGTGATCCCATTTTAGTCATCGAGACGGGCAGAGGAGACAAATATGGAGAGATTGTGTTCTCACTGCAGTCTGAGAGTGATAGAAACAGAGCTGCACTTCCTCACTGAATGCCCAAAATATCAAAACATCAGAAATCAATACCATCTCAAAATGAACAACATATTACTCCATTTTACAAACTGCCCCAAATGAAAAACTTCCCTTTATTCTTGAAGAAAAAGAAAAGTTTGCAAACAAAGCTGCAAGATTTTTTACCTCATGCCATCTTCTGATGGATTAAGGGGCTGAGTCCAGCGAGGCGCATTTACGAGGCGCAGCGTTCTGCCCAAAGTTGAGCATTTTTCAACTCAACCGGCGCTGATCGTGGTAAAAACGCATAGCACCAGCTCTGAGCACGAAAATAAAACGTCAACTGATGGCTTGTTTTAAAAGCGCAGCGTTACTGTTGAAAACAATGGAAAAATCACGGCGGCCGCAGGCGTAAACGCCTCTATGGACACGGCCCCTAACTGCCTAACTGAGACCAGGGGCCGGTTCCATAAACTGCTTAAACTAGTCTCAGATGTTAGTCATCTTATTTGTTTCGTGTGCATGCATACATCTATGTCTATTTAAAGCGGGTGCGGTTCGGGTCGAGGTGTGTATGTCACGGGTAGGGTCGGGTACGGGATGAAATTAGTGCCGCTGTCGGGTGACGTGTCAGGTGTTCTTATAATTACTACGGGTCTACCAAATAGGACTCTGCAGGGCTCACCTCGGGTCATTTGACAAGAGAAAGTGGCGCGGCAAGCGTTTCACGCGTGGTTTTAGACGCGAAATGTGAATCACCCTTAACTGGCTTCGGATAAAAACGTCTTAATGTATATGAAAAATAAATGAACAGATTAAAAGCCCCTTCAAATCATCTCCATGACAATATTTAAAATTATATGCACAATTTTTTCAATCACCCGACGTGACCTCATGAATTCATGAAACCAAAAACCGTGAAAAGTTTGCTTTGGTTATAGAGAGACAGCAGGAGGTCACTCATTACGGCTCTGAATCCTCCAGCGCTTTCAAAAACTACAAAGACTTCAGGAGGTAGAAGTGTGAAATGAACGTTGATCATCTAGACTGACAGCAGTAATCACACGTCTGCGGTCCAGACAGCAATTAACACACAAAAGACTTTCAGAGATGCTGGACAGACTCCCACTCGCCAAGAAAGAGAGAGAACATGAAAGCAAAAGACAGAGATTCTGTGTTTCTGAACATGATGGACCATTAGAGAGGTTTGAGAAACAGAAAGAGTGAATTAAAACCAGAGATTGAAATGTGACGTGTTGACTTGCAAACACAAACTCACATTTAATATTGAAGGAAGCGTTGGAGGAGGTCACCATCTCTCCAGAGACGCTGTTGAGGGCCACACACTGAAAGGTGCCCGTGTCTAAGTGACGATCCACCGCTGTGAACTTCAGGTTACTGCCCTCCTGAAAACGACGCTCATTGTCCCGCACGGCCCGACCGTCCTGCATCCATGAGTACTGCACGGCCGCGGGGTCACTGACCTCACAGCCCAGGATGGCACTGCGGCCGTGAAGCGCGTCCTGAGACACCGGCTCTTTAGTGAACTGCGAAGATGTAGCCTGCAAACAAACAACTGAGAGAGAGAGAGAGAGAGAGAAAAGTTTTAATTATTACAAATGATATTGAATATTAAGATTTGTAATGCATTAAATGATGAAGTTATTCTTCCATCAGTAGATCTCATTCCTCAGGGTTTTTTCTGCAAAGAAAAATTGGAGTCGGCCGCCTCTGTCAAACTTTGTGCCACCTCGGACTCTCGGGGTGGGCGGATCAATCCTACCATAAAAACATTGATACTAATGTGTTTTACCTCTGATTTTATTGATTTACTAATATAGCTAGTAATTGTATAACGACGAAAAACTATTTTCCATTCGAAAAGAAGAGGAGCGCCGTGTGGAGTTATTCACCTCGGTCAATAAATACACTGCGAACTGTGATGTATGACAGTGGGCTTTAGAAAGCCAAAGATTGAAAGTACATTATTATTTAAGCACTTTATTTACTCCGTTTCTCAAACAATTGTGTGCACTTTGTTTATAAATTCACTTAGAATAGCCTCATGAAAGGGAAACAAGTTCATTTGTTCTATTATTGTTCTATAATTTCTTCTTATTACGGTTTAAAAATCTTTGTTCTTCAGTAATAATTGGTCCGCTTTGTTTTTTTAAAGCTAGAGAAGTTAAAACTATTACTCGCGATTCCAGTTTGTTACTTTTTCTGTTCTGTTAATCTATTATTGTTACTATTTTCCAGTAATTATTTGGTTCTTTTCAGTCACTAGCGAATAAAAGAGATCATTGAATCATTTAAAGTGAAGCCCATAGAATGAATGTGAATGAACTTTGATCATTTTGTAATTCAGTTGGCTGTTGTGGGGCTGAAAAGTTAGTTCAAAATGATAAAAAAAATGTATTTGATTAAAAAAATCTGTTTGGTTGAATAAAAGTAATGTTATAAACATTTACTAGTAGCTTGGCGTTGTAAACGAACGATACTGCTTAGCATGTTGACCAAATGTTTATATGCGCTCCTACTTGTAAGTCGCTTTTGATAAAAGCATCTGCCAAATGAATAAATGTAAATATAACTTAATAACTGTCATTTTCATCCAATTTTGTTAGAACTTTGAATATGTCAAAGTCAATTTGCTTAAGCCACTCAAAGGTGTGTGTGTACAAGATCAGGATGGCACCACCTCTGCCGCCTCATTTTGAGCCAGACAAACCCTGTTCCTGACATGAAAATAAAGTTAATAGTGGGTCTCCTTTTAAATGTTTAAAGGATGCTTTATATTGTCCAGTCAGATTTATACTCTATATAATTCATCTAAAGGATGTTGGTAATTGAACACTAGACAATATAGATAATAGAGTCCCATACAGGTGTTAAAAGTTAATGAACATTGACAGAATACAGCGGAGATCTTTCAGATCTATTTTATCTTGGTTTGAAAGCGTAGCAGAAGCGCTGGTGACAGATCTACAGACCACCTCTGAGACGAACAAATGTTCAAAAAGAAGCAGGTTTCCATTATTACTAATATCTCAAAACAGTCCCAGACGGTCCCACTTTTCTTGTTGAAACAAGCTTCTCTTTAGAAATGGACTCAAATGACTGTGATGTTCTGTCACGAGTGACAGATGTGTAATGTGTTATCACAAAGCACTTCATTCATGTTCAGTTAAGCAGCGATCGTCACCACTGACATCTGCCGTGAACCTCATCACACAGTAACCGCACAGGTAAAGTCCAGAGATGCAGATCAACATCACAGCGTGGGCTGTGTTACCTCGGGGGTTCAAACGGGCCACCCAGACTACAATATGAGCAAATAACACACATCTGGAACCCAAACAAAGAGATGTTGTGTTTCTTATCTTCTGATTAAGATACTTAAAGTTCAGGAATTTAGGGGGAAGATTGTTTACTTAAGGAGTTTAGTTCCCCATTTCATTAATGTCTTTAGGATTCTGCGCAAGAAACATCAGAGGATTAAAAAATATATCTTGAAAACATCTCTTATTATGTTGAAACATCTGTTTAAAGTAGTGCAAGCGGAAGCTTCACTTTAACATATCTCCCATGGTTTATTCTCTCTCATGTGGTTGTAAACCTGTATCCGCATTATTTCTTCTTCAGTTGAACTTCAGTGGAGAAGATATTTCGAAAAATGTCTCAGTGGTTTTGTGTTCGTAAAATGGAAGTCAATGGAGTTTGGTGTTGTTTGATCATCAACATTCTTCAAAATATCTTCTGTTGTGTTTGGCAGAAGAAAGAAACTCACACAGGTTTGACATGAGGCTGAATAAATATGAAGGTCTATTCATTTAAGCGATCGCCCCCAGCTTGATTCAGGCATATTATTAAAGATTTTGTATGCGTGTCGTATAGTTTGGAGTATAAGCTGATGCCCAAAGGAAGAGTCTTGATTATTTTAAAGAGAAAATAAACATAATTTGTTCAAACCGGCCCTGCAGAAACAATAGGACTGTTGGCAGGTCAGCCGCTACTTTCCAAACACAGAAGCCAAGATTCAGACCGACCCTCATTCAAGCCATCACAAGCTCCAATAAAAACCCATAAAGAAGAGGACAGGAGCATCCGCCAGCATTTATTCTGAGTAAATATACAGTCACTGTTATTTCCTTTCTGGTTTCTTTACCGGAATCATGGACAACAAAACATGAATATGAAAAACAGATCGATATACAGCGCTCACAAATGCAGAGACAGCTGAAGTCAAGATCTCTGTGTGTGGTTGGACTGAAATTCTCCTCAGAAAATGAAGGCGGATCTGTTCGTCCATGTGTCGCCTTCATCTGTGGATTTAAACCATCCAGAAGGAGATTTCAGTCTCCGAGTTCGGCCAGAAAATAAGTGAAAAGACGAAAAGGAGCCGAAGAGAGCAAGACATCATTACAAACCTGTTCCATCACTGACGGACAAATACTGAACACTGGTTAATGTTTACTGCTGGAAAAATGTTCAGAATGTTGAACGAAAACACTGAGACAGAGAGAGAGAGAGAGAGAGAGAGAGAGACAGAGAGAGAGAGAGAGAGAGAGAGACACAGAGAGAGAGAGAGAGAGAGAGAGAAGGAGAGAGAGAGTGACACAGAGAGAGAGAGATAGTGACAGAGAGAGAGAGAGAGAGAGAGAGAGTGACACAGAGAGAGAGAGAGAGTGAAAGAGAGAGAGTGAGAGAGAGAGAGAAAGAGAGAGAGATAGTGAGAGAGAGAGAGAGAGAGAGAGATAGTGAGAGAGAGAGAGAGAGAGAGAGATAGTGAGAGAGAGAGAGAGACTTGTTGAATCTCTGCCTCATGCTGACAGTTAATTATCCACCTGCTCTCTCCACTCATTCACCTGATGCTGACAATACACTTCCTGTGTGTGTGTGTGTGTGTGTATAATGATGTGAAGAAACACACACATTCACACTCTCCTTCACTCTCGCACACATGCATGCTGAGACACAAACATGCACACACAAAAAACAGACACACACACACACATGCATGCTGAGCCACACTCGAGGGGGCACACACACTCTCATGGAAGCTGAGCTACACAAATGCATTCATGCATGCTCACAAACACACACATGGATGCACGCACAACAGACACGCACACACAACAGACTGACACACGAATTGCTCTGTAATACAACCATGAACGCCGTCTCATGAACAACTGGAATCTCTTGAAAAGCCCACAGGACAACTGAACAAGATTTACAGTAAATGAACACCTGACACCGCACAGACAGAGAGCAGGGCATCATGGGAACATGGCCAATACTTCAGGAGTGAGAGTGATGAATGATCTCACAGCTTATAGAACATTTACACTCATGTTATACAAGAAAACCAACTCAAGAATCTGACACGCATTGACAGAATTACATACAAACACACAATGTGACTGCGCCTCTGCCTTTAACTGGAAAAAAACATTCTTGAAAATAACTTAAATAGAAGGAGCAGAATAATAAATTATTACATTACTTAATGTATTTTAGTACATTTATTTATTGATCAAATCTGTGTGTGGAGAAAAAGCACATTCATGTCGAAGCAATTAAGATTCAATCAATTAATCTCTCTCATGTCTTTGTGAACCTGTATGAGGTTCTTTCTTCTTCAGAACACGCAAGAAGATATTTTGAGAAATGTCTCCGTTGTTTTGTGTTCATACAATGAAGGTTGATGGAGTAAAATATCTTCTTTTGTGTTCTGAAGAAGAAAGAAACTCATACCGGTTTGAAATTACATCAGGGTGAACTGATGATGACAGAATTCACATGTTTGGCTGAACTGATCCTTTAAAGGTGCACACAGGCATCTGGAATAAATACATAATATGAATAAAGTATAAATTCATGACTGACAGGAAGTGACAGGTGAGATTTGATGTGTTTGTGAATCATTGCTCTGGGGAGGCGACCTCTGTAAACTCCTCCCCCTCAACCCCGGGATGAATTCTGGAAGCTTTATGGACCATCACTGAACAGTTAAGATAACTCACTTATCTTCTGCCCTCCATCCCCACACACACACGCACGCAAACACACACAATTAAACACAACAACACACACACAGTTTTACATCAAAACATCTCTGCTGCTTTCTTTTCATCCCAGCGAGGAAGGGGTTGAAGACAAATCCAAGCCCCACACACACAAACACACACACCCTCCCACCCACACACACACACACCCAGACCCACAAACACACCCACACACACCCACACACACACACACACACACACACACCTACACACACAGACACTCACACACACAGGCACTCACACGCACAGACAGACGCACTCACACGCACATGCGTACAATACACACACAAGCAAGCGCACACACACCCACACACCCAGACCCACAAACACACCCACACACACCCACACACACACACACACCTACACACACAGACACTCACACGCACAGACAGACGCACTCACACGCACATGCGTACAATACACACACAAGCAAGCGCACACACACCCACACACCCAGACCCACAAACACACCCACACACACCCACACACACACACACCTACACACACAGACACTCACACGCACAGACAGACGCACTCACACGCACATGCGTACAATACACACACAAGCAAGCGCACACAAACAAAATCACCTCACACACAACCACGCACACGCACACACACACACACACACACACACACACAAGCACACACACACACACACACACACAAGGAAGCGCACACAAACAAAATCACCTCACACACAACCACACACACGCACAAGCACACACAACCACGCACACACACACACACAAGCACACACACACACATTCAAACGCTCAAACGCACACACACGCACAGACGCACACACACACACACACACACACACACACACACAGACGCACGCACACACACACACACAGACGCACGCACACACACACACACACACAAACACACACACACATACAAACACAAACACACACAGATGCACACACACAGTTATACATCAAAACATCTCTGCTACTTTCTTTTCATTCCCGCGAGGAAGGGGTTGAAAACAAATCCAAGCCCCACACACACACACACATGCTTACCCACAGACACTCACACACACACACACACACACACACATGCTTACCCACAGACACTCACTCACACACACACACACAGGGTCATCTGATACAAGCGAGACTAACCCCTTCCCCCTTCATGAGCCAAATCGCTTCGATTTCACTTGAAACCCCCCGACCGGATTCATGTCAGAGTGAATCCCCCCGCAGCCCACACACGTCACATGACCATATAAAGTATCAGAATGATTGATTTTTCCTGCACAGTTTTGTCCATACACACAAGACGATAGCTCCGGTCAGATATATGTAGTCACAGCCTCAGGAAACACAAGAGGAGTTTTGGCTCCTCTCAGTCTCAGAGAAATTCCAAAGCACTCAACTCCCGAGCGTATCGATCCGTCCGGATATACTGACTTGACTAGACCCACTATTGGACGATTCCTGGGCTGAGAGGCCATCAGGAGCTAATGGACTGAATAATGAGAGCAAAGGAAAGAGCCGGAGAGCAGGTCACACCGTTCTTAAAACCTAAGCAATCAAATGCGCCAAAAATACATCTATGATAGTGTTTATGCTGAAGTATGTGGGAGTGGACTCTCGTCATGTGTGTGACTGGAGTCAGGCTGTTACCACGGTAACAAGAGAAGATGCCCGGAGTCCCTTGAGGATGAACCGTGTAAAGATCAAAGGTCAATTAGACAGTATCTTATTTCTGTCATTGAAAATAAATCATGCGAGCCGACACAAAAGACCAGGTTCTAGAGACACAGACTGATTTGTGTTTGCAGGAGTTTGTCCTAAAATATTAAATCATAAATACAAATATTAAAAAATATAGCTGCAAGCAGCAACTACGGGGTCAAGCCCCAACCACGGCCCAAAGGGAAATATTTTGGACATGTCAGATGATAGAGTCTAAAAACACAGGAAAAAGCAGTTAGAAGAATGCAAGAAAATTACTTTTAATTTTTGACCAATAGGTGGCGCGGTCACCAAATTTGTATAAGGCAGTCAAGATGTGACAGTGATGATGCATATCAAGTTTCGTGTCAAAACTCAAAAGTGTTGCGAAGGCACATGACGAGCTCGCCTTAGAATTCGTTAAAGATGAATACAAGAAGCATACGATTGCCCATACTAGGTTATTAGAATTAATTCAAAAGGTTCTATACATTTTCTTTTTCAAACCTACAATGTTCTATATGTGAGGCTGCTTTGCAACAATGCAAAGTTTGACAACTTCTCAAAAAAAAAAACATAAAAGACTAACAAAATTATTTAAAAAAGAAAAATTAATACAGTTCCCACTTTCAAATGGTTTCCATTTAAACACCATTATAAATTAGATTTTTCCATTACAAAATTCCACTTGTAGAGTGTATTAGGCATTATTTCAATAGGATTAATCTGCCACCAACCGGTATAATCTATCATATACCAGTAGATATTATAATAGTTTCCATTACAACGAATACAATCCCCATTCAAACTATTAAATCCATTACATGTTCTATTGTGTTTTGCTATTGATTTTTTCAGCAGGATAAACAACAGTTTAAAACAAATTCAAATGCAAAAATCAATAAAAATTAGCAAAAATAAAGAAGTAGAACATTTCAAACCACAATATGTGTTATAGTCCATATTAGCATATAAATTAGTCCATAAGTTTGTTTTATTCATGCTCATTTTAGCACATTTGCAGTGTTGTAAATGTGAATGGAAAATACACGTATGTGTTTTCTAACAATCCAATCAGTATTTTGAAGAGTTCTTTATAACAACAACGAATGGTATATTCATGACGTAAGTGCTAGCCTTTCATTAAAATCCTTTGAAGGCCAAGAAACACTCGACGCGAGGCAATTTAATCATTTAAAGCGCGGCTAGCAGTAGATTATCCAGATTATACCATGGTCAAATGCCAAATTAAAGCAGTTCTTGATGTTTAGTGTCATTTTTTATCAGACAGGTGAAAATGACAGTTATCCGGTCAGTTAATTTCAAATGTGTAATCAAACTGACTGGAACTACCCGTGCATTAAACGGTTTTAATGCACACCTTCCAGCCTATCAGAATCGAGTATTCAAACAGACCATGGTATAACACAATATATTTATTGTTGTTCTGAATGCCGGCACATGATCAGAAATGATGATTGACCTAACAAACAGCACTAACTCTAACACACAAGCCTGACGATTGTACATGAGAAGATGGTCTTACAGTATGTACATTAGAATGATGTAATGCAACAGATGCTGTTAATATTCTGTGCAGTGAAGAATCTGAGCTCCGTCTGTTCAGCTCCGCCAGACACCCACGCGCACACACCCTCACAATCTTCATCTGAACATCCCTGATCGTCCTCTTGTTTGTGTACATCTTTCTAGAAACTTTACATTGACCGCAAACGGCGAGCAGCGATGCATGAAGCTGCAGTAACACGGTCACGCATGCATCTCCACGTCTTCAGAGGCCGAGAGTCAGACACACACGGACAGGAGGAGAGATGCTTTCAGGAACCCACTGGAGCGAATATTCCACTCCAACGCATAAAACCCCACAGGCTATCAAACAATCCACTTCTGAGTTATCAACCACCACACGCGACGATCAAAACACGACCCCGGCGCATTCAACTTCAGTTAGTGAGTCTGGAGGAGAGCATGGTGCTGAAAGACGTCATTGTGACACGCGAGAGAGACGGGGTGAAGGAGGCAGAGAGGCCGTGAGGTGCCGTTGAGGCCCCTGGTGTCAGTTATCCCGCGCTCATGCTATGCTTCAGTAATCCTGTGAGATCTCCATCGGATCTAGAACCCTCAGGTCACCGATGAGGAACACAAATCACAAAGATCTCTTTTACAGAGGGATGTTTCTTCAAATCCTTTTAAAGCTTCATTCATCTCCATCTCTGAAACCAAGTCGCAGGTTACATAGGTACTAGGGGTGGGATTCAAAGGGGGCCTCACGATACGATTCACGACACATGCCTAACGATACCGATAATATCGTGATGAAGCGATGCTACGATAATGGATATATTGTTTGGCAATTCTAAAACAATACATCATGATATCTGTCTAACTATGAAAGTTACAAAATGCCAATGAAAAGATTAAGTGCAACATTTGTTTCACAAAGTCGACAAAACTTTTTTCAGTAGGTAAATGGATAACATATCGCCAACATGAGTAACATCACAAGTAAATTAAACATTTTCTGCTTTGTATCTTTGTAAACTGACACATTTAAAACCTTTAACACATTGAAATATTTTTATACTGGTACATTTCTAAATGTAACAGCCACTTATTTAAACCTGTGTTATCCAGCTTACATCAAAAAAACCTTAAAAACATTTCAGTGCAGCAACTTGCATTAAATCTAAGCATATAAACGTTAATTCACAAATATGCATGGAGCGTAATTATTTTAATAAATTTGGCGTTTAATCTACCCACCCAGTGGAGCCATGATGTAATAACGCTTGGAAATATACTCTATTTAGAGCGTCTTGTTTTATTGATGAATTACGATATTTTCGCAGCGTATCGATTCTCGTATCGCACGGAGAAGGACGACGATACATCGCCATAACGATATATTTTCACACCACTAATACGTACACACAGGGCGAAGTCAAATGACATCAATTTGACATTTTCCACACGTTATAAATGACTATTGTAAGCTTTCCATCGTGAATCTGGGTGTGATGAAAAGATTTACTTTTGTATTTGCTCAATCAATATCTGATTTTTGATTCAAGAGAAATTGATGACTTACATTTTTGAGTTTAAGTACTATGGGTAAGGCCCGAGTCACATTTCGCAGGCGCGTGGGCTCCGCTTCGAGATGGAAATAGTTCAGCTTTTCGGAGTGCCCACCACGGGTCATTTGAAGAGAGAAAGCGGCGCGGCTCGCGTTTTATGCGCAGTTTTAGACGCGAAAAGTCCAACATCTATATATATTGTTTGAATGTTTATTCATTAACCAAAACACACTTCGCTCTACAAATAGAAAATGCTTGACAAGATGACAAACCCAGATTCCTCTTCACCCAGATCAGGAATCAGAAGTGCACTAATGGAAAGACCCGGACAGTCATTTAATATTTACATCATAGCAGCAGTTCCAGTTAATACAGTAGATGTGCCGCGGCTTCCCCGACGGGAAGGAAAACTAGGTCAGTATGGAAACCAGAATCATATTAAAACTCCATTTCCCCCAGTAAGAAATTAACCAGCGAGTGTTTTTGTAATCTGCCCTCTAGTCGCTGACATTTCAATTACAGACGCTTGCTTGAGGGTACACATCCAGATTCTTCTTTAATCTACTTGATCATTTCAGCAGAGGAGAAAAACAGGATTCTGTGGTACGGATGGAGTAATGCTCGGAGACGGGATCAGTTGAACTCTTATGAAAAAAGAGCCAGACGACAGACTGACGACACACCTGACAACAGAGCAGACAACTCAACTTAACTCAGAAATGCACGCGGGAGTTCTGTTGAGTTATCACACTGGTACCAGAAGCTTCATCTATAGATTTACACTTGTTATACACATCTAGGACATCCATTGCTGCTAACAATATACAAAATACATCTTTATCTTCCTCAAACTGACTGAACATCTGCAGGATCACAAGTCAGAACCAGTAGCAGACATTCACATACAGCGCAGATTCATTTATTATAAGAGAAGGTTTTGTTATTTAGAAAGTTTAATTGTGATCTAAAGTTGACTTCAGGATCTATAACAGGAAGGGAAAATACACAAAACTACAGAAAAATAAAGCACAAGAGCTACAGTAATCACAGCAGGAGTGTAACCAACCACTTCACACAAATTACAATCCAAACACAAGAAAACATCATTCAGCATCATGGGTTGTGTGCTGGAGAAACAAGTGCACTAAAGAGACTAAAAAGACACACACACATACTACATATGAACAACGCAAACTTCCCAGATATACCACACAAACACAGCACACTCTAATACCACACTTACACATGAACATGCACATACAGAAACTCTAACAAACACACCACATGAACACTTACACCCTTACACACATATATACTCAAAATATAGACCACACGCACATCACAAATACACCATGCAAAACACCACAAAACCATACACACAACCACCAAACAAACACACATATACACCAAACACATGCCACGCAAATAACTCCACATCACACACAAATGTCATATATATATATACCACACAAATATGACATGTTACACAGACATATGGAGAAAAACAACACACACATACACCATACAAACACACACACAAAAACACACAAAACACCTCATAAAAACACGAATACAAAATTGCCAAACAAACATACATATTTCACAAATGACACACACAAACACAAAACTGCAACACAAACACACTTATTTCACAAATGAAACACTCCAGCACACACACTCAGACAGTGATATGAACTTTTGCGTCTCACAACAACTGTTACACAATAACCCAAAGGCATTAGACCAGTAGACATCATTAAACTTGAATAGACAGACTGTCACTAAAAACTGAAATAAAACTTCTTCATTTGTAAAACCATAATAACAGCATTATAATCTAGCATGAAGTCTTAAACTAGCCTTTATCTTTTAACTCAACTCCCATCATTGTGTTCAGTCCGCGTCTGTCACGAGCGTGTTGAGATGTTGGCGTGCATGCTAATGTTGAAGCTAATAAAGATAAACCAACCCATGGAAACACAACGAACTCCAACAGAGAGCACTTTATTCAAGATAATGACAAACCACATCCCATGTCAACCCTGGAGAATCCAGTCTGCGTCTGCTGAAAAGGCAGCTTGATAGAGTTTCACCGTCAGACAGGTTTAACCTGACCATTAACTTACACATCATCCAATAGTCTCTTTTCAGGAGCACATGGCCGTCTCCAGACCTCCAGATCTGAACACATACGTGACTAATAGTGTATTCATACACCACTATCACTTCTGACGACTCATGGGAACTCCGGTCGGATGGGCGAGGAGAGGGTTAAACACAACTTCACTTCCATCCCCTCGAGCTGTGTTCCCATTAGATCCACGCAAACGCCTCTCTCTCTAATCCGGCCGGAGAAAGACATTCATTCATGGGATTAAGTCGCCGGTTGGACGCTTGACAAAATGCCCTCTTAACGGTTTATTAGTATGTCAATCAAAGGCGCGGTGTTAAAAAGAGAATTGTGTGTCGGTGAAAGAGCCCCGTCCTCTAATTCTCCAGGAGGTCCGTATCGAATGCCATTGAAACGCAGGAGCTCATTTGGCGCGGAGGTCCAAGTACATGTCAAACATCTCCTGGGCTGAACCAGACGTTTATCATTTCGGAAGGGCAAATGAGTCCAATCAAATCTAGAAACAATAGGGTTGGGAAATTGAGGAACATTAATCGTTAAAATGCAGCTCGACGAAAACACAAAATATTAAAATACTCGCCGATTTATTCTAAGTGTCTCAGTGAATATGAGATGTCACGTTTAACGGGTTGCTGTTTGATATTAGGTTAAGGAATCCGTTTAAAGAGTTATAAGGAGATTTCCAAGTAATTGACTGAATATACTAAAGAATTGAGTTTCATCCGCCGGTTCTGACTCACATCTGTGTCACTCATTGCTGGTGTTCTGATCATGTTTAGGTTTGAAACACACAGAACAGGTTCTCTGCGTGACGGTCCTTCAGTCGTGACAGAACGTGCCGGAGCTCGTCGTGTTTTGCTGCCAGCAGAAACCGCACACGTCTGTCGTGAAGCACATACAGACAGATTACATGTCAAACCTCACGCTGTCTGACGATAGAGAGAGAGAGAGAGTCACATGACCTCATTACACCACACGACAGCAGTTGAGTCTTAACACAAACTGTAAATGGAAATTTGATCATGGAATGTACTTGAACACGCCAAGTCGCTCTGGCAAGTGTCTGTCAAAAGCATGAATATAAATCACACGTTTGTGTTTTTCGAAAATGTGCAATATCAGACATGAACCGAATAAACACATTTACTATTGTAAATACAGACACGGATCTGTCGATGTGATGTGACGACGTCTAAACGGAACAGATCTTGTGAAGGGTCGAGATGCCTCCAGGCTCTTCACGGTTTACACCAACACCGTATTTTCAAAACTGCAGGTCGTCATCACGCAAACGCATTAACCGATCATTGAAAACAAACTTTTTTATTGGAATGCATGCTGCTATCTTCTTTGTTAAACGTCAGATTGCGGGCTTCTGGTTGGCCAACACGACTTTATGGTTAGGGTTATATCTAAACGACGAAGGAAAAATACTCGTGTACGTGTGGACTGCGCGTCAGACTCGCTAAAGGAGAAGGACATGTCATAGTTTTAAAATGGATCTGTTTCTGCACTACTGCATTTTCAAGTGGATCGATAAAATGCAGTATTCAATTTCACTCGCAATTCGAACCTAAATAATTGTGAGGGCCTGAGATCTTCCCTTTCGCTCTCCTTACACCACAAGACCACAAACTCAATCCTTGAGAGTTCAAGTCCATCTTCATGAAGGCCCATACAACATACAGCCTCCGAAAAACATAAAAGATCTTTTCAAAATTATTATTTGTTATATTCTGTTAACTACTGGCAATTTTTCAACAAAATTTCAAATCAAATTATTCATTTATTTGCAGAAAATGAACACCGGAGAAACAGGTGAAAATAAATGCTTTTATTTTATTAAGACCTCTAATACTGCAAAGAAAACGTCCCTCCCATATAAGACATTCTCAGTCAAAAGTATTTTTAAAACTTATCTTAAAACATATTTTGGGGCATAGCGTTTTTCTGATGGTTTTAATCTTTTGCTTTTATATTGTTAATTTCATGTGTATATAAAGTGCCTTTAAAGGCGCTAAATAAAAATCAAGTCATTATTATTATTAATATTATAAAACAAGTTCAGATTCACTTTTAAACATTTATCATCATTAGTCCTCTTTTTAACAGGACCTCTTTTTTATCATCATTGTTTAAAAGTAAATAGGAATAAGGCATGAACGATTAGCTTTCCTGTAGCTCAGTGGTAAGAGCAAGGTTGTGGGTTTGATCCCAGGGGATTGCAAATACCTATGTAAAATGTATAGGATAAAGCAATGTAAGTCACTTTGGATAAAAGCGTCTGCCAAATGCCTAAATGTAAATGTAAAATGATTAGCTTTCTTTAAAGCAATACAACAGTCTTATTTCTACATGTATTAAGGAAAAGTTCAAAACTATGTTTTTTAATGTGATAAGTTGGATTTTGATCACAATTCTCATGTGTCTTTCTCATCGCTGTTACATAACTTTATGTCACTCCTGAGGTTTGATCAGTGTCAGGTAAATTACTCTGAAAGAGTAATTAATTACTTATGACATATTCAATAGTGTAATTAGATTACTGTACAAATTACTCCATCCAAAAAGTATTTAATGACGTATTACTAATTACTTTCTATATCCTACATCAACCTTAATTAGTTCAGTGACGAATAACGTATTCGTTTTAACTGACCAAAGTATTACAAATGTGAGTATAAATTCAAGAGTGGATTTCAAAGTTAGACTTTTAACTTTGATGTCAATTCCACTTTCTCACACATATATTACACACAGTATTTAGTTCAATCACATCATAAGTAAGTGTAAATAAATTACAGAAAAATAAGAGTAATCCCTTACTTTACTTTTCTCAAGGGAGAAGTAATTAAATTACAGTAACTAATTACTTAGTAACTAGTTACACCCAACATTGGGTTTGATTTGGTAGAAATTCATCAGACGCTGGACTGTAATGACCACAATACATCTAGAAATGATGAATAAATGAAAAAACTATGAAGTGTTCTGTTATTGTTTTCCGTGGCTGTATACAGTAACGATCAATTAAAAAAGCAACATGAAAAGAAAAAACCTCATTGACCTCAGAAGACAGAAGTCCGGTCAGTTCATACGAGGACTTCACACACATACAGGAGCTCAGACCGGCGTCTCTACACACAGCAGGAGGTTAAACACAACTGACAGCCGCACAAAGAATCAATTTGTTCTTTGTGTGAATTTGTATATTCGACACAATACAACACTGTTAACCCCGACACTGAATGAAGTCCAGAGACACAGCTCTGAATTCACGGGGAACCAATTATGAGTGACCACCCAGACATGTGACTGTTGAGTTTGTGTTCATGTAGAGATCGCTCATGAAGACCTTAACTGAAGCGCTCAACAACCCCACAAAACAACAGATTGAGTTCTATGACGTATAAAGAAATCATTCAAGTTAAACGTTCTGTACAGTTTTCATGTCAGAAATCTCTTAGATAAGCAACATGTGGTTGCTGTACAGATGCTGGAGTTCCTTCATGAATGCCGGAGATGAAGACGTCTCACTTCATTGAGTAAAACCACAAACAATTCTTAGTGTTTCCTTCCGCAGGAAGAACTGCTTTTATGTTTGATGCCTGAAAACCTGATTATCATCACACATGCACCACATGAACACCACACCTGATCTGTTACGTGATCACTCCCTTTAAAGAAAAGAGGAATAAATCATCCTGCTCTGAAGAGAGCGAGAGAGAGAGAGAGAGAGAAAGAGAGAGAGAGAGAGAGAGAGAGAGAGAGAGAGAGAGACAATAGTCTCACAGCTGCAGGATTTCCTCCAAAACACTTCCGCTCAGTTGAATCACAGCTGTATTCCAGTGTGTAGAGATGCCACACAGGAAAACATCCTACACACAAACACACACAACCCTGAGCTCAGATCCGGTGTGTCCGCTGCTTTCTATACAATATCACAGACAGAAAGCATGCAAACTATTTCCTGACGGGTCACTCTGTGCGTACACCTTCGTCAAAACAGACAGACAATCTTTGCGTCCTGAGGTCTAAGGGCAAAAGTGACACACCGCTTCAGCGTCCCAAATCTCACTGAATTTGAATAAGTATGAGTACACTGCAAATCACTTTCTTAGTTGGTATTTTTGTCTTGTTTTCCAGTAAAAATGCCAAAACATTCTTGAATCAAGATGTATTTTTGATGAAAAAAATGACCTCAGAAAAACAATTCTTGTTTTTAGACAAAAATATTTACTTTCAGTGAATTTGTGATTAAAACAAGCAACAAAATCTGCCACTGGGGTACGAAAAATAATCTTGAGTTAGGGTCACTAAAACTTTTCTTACCTCATTGGCAGATTTTGTTTCGCTTGTTTTAAGCACAAATTCACTGAAATGTCATATTTCCGGTCTAAAACCAAGACTTATTTCCTGGGTCATTTTGCTCATCAAGAAAATACATTTACATTTTACATACATATATTTTTAGACATTTGTACTGGAAAACAATACAAACATACTAGGTAAGAAAATGTTTTTTTGCAGTGTGGTAGTAGTATGAATAGATTTCTGACATGTTTTATGTACCTGGCGTCGGTACAAAACACAATTTATTCACAAGAAATTAATTCATCTATTCTTGCATTTAAAAAAATGGACACCGCTTTGAAGTTTTCTGCAATTTTTAATTGATTCACTTTTGAAATGGGATTGTTGCTAAGCTCCCGTGGCTTCATGGGATAGATAAGTGTCCATCCCATCACGAATCTTGGCAGAAGTTGTGGACCATTCCGGGTATTTCTCGGCTACTGTTTTACTACTCATGACTCATACTCATTTTCGCCTACTATATAGTATGGAAGTAGGCGATTTAAGACCCTGTGCTCATCTCTCGCCGCTGCAACACAATGACGCAGCTTATGCTTAATGACACCATCACACACACAAAAAAATGCACACACAACAAATAAGAGGTAAACACCACAGCACAGCAGAAGCAGCGAAAGTGAATAAAGACATCAGGATGTCAACGTGCGGGTCTAACTGAAGGAAAAATCTCCCACAATCCACCACAGGGACAAAAAGTACCCATATGCGAATTAGACCAAACCACACACACATTCAATAAACCAACTGTACATTGATGAACACACACTGCTCAACCGCTCACAATAAAACCAGAAACAGGATTTTACTGACGTCATAGTGCAATTCTATAGAGATCATTGGTCAGGTCGTGTAAATCTGCCCTCAATCTGTTCAATATAATCCATGTTTCTGAGCGAGCGTGTGGGGGGAGGTGAGATGCTGTATGAACGGGTCACAGCTTATATTTGAAACATGTCAATATAATGTACATCTGTCCGTATATTCTCAGATGAATGTGTATTGAAGGAAAGTAAGATCAGACGCTCTGTGTTCAGCCGAAACAACAAGCAGAGATTTCACTAAAACTGTGTTTCTTTATTTATCTCAAAGGGGTCATATGACACAGCTAAAACGAATATCATGTTTTGTTTAAGATGAAATCTAATGTGTAACATGATATAAGGTCAAAAAATGCTGTATTTTCCATATACGGTGCATGTTTGTATATCTGTATCCTTGCGAGCAAAATGAAATGAAATAAAAGGTTTTTATATGAACACAGCTACTTTAATCTCTGTATGTGATACATATTACAATCATTTTCAACTGGAAGGAAATAAAATCGACGACATTCCCAGAGATCGGCCCAAGTCACATCCTATAAAACTCTCCAGTAATGCTCCATCAATCAAAGACAGAACATTAGCATTAGCGACCACTTAGCATCGTGTCAGCGGGTCTGACATACACAGAAAATGTTTTTATTCAAATACTGCAATAAGCTGAACTCTCACGGCTTCAAGTCCATCAGAAAAATAACTGATAAACCCCATTCGTGAATTCACCGTCACATGGATAAAAGCGTCTGCTTAAAATGTTGTTATGCAGAAAAACGTAAGAGTAAAATCATCACAACAATTTGGAAAAGGCTTTCATATCTCCTCCAAATCTAAATATTATGTTGCATTCCTACACACCTGAAAATCAAATAGATCCCGATCTCATTATGTTTAAAGAATTTAGCAAAAAATGACTTTCATTCTTGATATTTTTTTCTTGTTTTCAGGTACAAAATGTCTAAAACTTCTTGAATCAAGATGCATTTTCTTGATAAAGAAAATAGTCTTGTTTTTAGAGAATAAATACGAAATTTCAGTGAATTTGTGCTTAAAACAAGCAAAAATCTGCCAATGGGGTAAGAAAAAAATCTTGAATTTAATGAAAAAGTTAAACCTTAATTCAAGATAATTTTTTAAGATAAATTTGAATGCTTGTTTTATTACATTTTTTGTAAGAAGATACATCTTGATTCAAGAATTTTTAAACATTTGTACTGGAAAACAAGACAAAAATATTAAGTAAAAAAGTCATTTTTTGCAGTGTGTTGACAGATTTTTCGATAATAACTGTCTGACTGAAACAACACATCGCAGCTCTGATGTAAATGAACTGTGGTTTAGTAAAAGTGCAGCCAGTGTTTGTTTTATGTCTATTAGGTTATGATTTGTATAGCCACAGTTTTATTTCAATCTCAGGGTTGAACTACGGTCACTAGAAAAGCCGGCTCAATATGAGGTTACCATAGTTTGACCAAAGTAAACATGTATAACACTAATGTTCATTTATATAAATGATTTTTTAATGACACAAACCATCTCCTTTTTCCCTTCAAAATCAAAAAGGGTAGATTTCACTTCAAAAAGAAAACATTGTGTCAGGAAAACATGTGAAGTTCTTATCCTGTAGTTAAACCACCATCATCATCGCTGATGAAGATTTCCGTACAAACGCTGTTCACATCATCTCTCTTACTGTAAATAACATCTCGTTTAATCCATCGGTTCAATCTGTGCTTCTATTGGCATCCAAGTTTAAACGCCATTGTCTCCTTGTTAGCATGTGAAATTCAACAATAAGAGTTTTCTCTCGGTGTTTTTCTGTACTTTGACATCACCTCACTGAAATTCTCTAGACCGTGATAAAGACATTTTTCATCTAAAACACTAATCTGACAGAAGCCGACAAACACAGATATTTTAAGTTGGATGTCGAATTTGGAATAAAAAAGTCTGTCACCATCTGTCCATTGCACATGGAGTCCCAATTTGCACACGTAAAAATAAATACGACCATACGTTGTGTCAATCACATTTACACACCTCCGATAGTATCGTCCGCATAAAAAAGTTCGGACTGGGTTTGACTTTCTGCGTTTTGACTTATTATGATAATGGACGGAATCTCTCCATCAATCTATGATGCTTTTTATGTTTTTATGGATTGTTTAATTCATACATAAGAATTTCACTTTAACCCTTGTATGATGTTCATGTTTTGTTTCTCTAAATTCTCTAAATGGGTTAATTTGTGTGTGTGTTAAATACATATAAATGTCTGACAAACAACAAAAGACATTTTTTAGAAAACATCACAGACCCAAACACCATACAAGGGTTAACATGAAATTCAACTTGGATTTTTTTTTCAGGACATGAGCTGAACTTAAACGCTGGCTCTCGAGAGCTCTCTTACGTATGAGGTGAGCCACAGATCTGACTTCTGTGTCTGTATCTGTGAAGAAGACAAACAACTATGTCAAGGACTTTAACAGTCTTATAAATGTAAATAAATGCTATAATTGTGCAAGTATTACGCAATAAACAATAAATCCCTGACCTGAATGTAAACTGTATAAAAGAAATAAAATGATAATGTCTAGCTCTTGTACACATTACAGAATAAATGTCGTCTCACATTCTGCTTTCATCTTGACAGAAAACGGTGTTAAAATTCCACCTCACGCACGTCTAAACTGAAACAAGACCCGGGAGACGCAGAAGAGCTGAGAAACAAGACAGCTGCTCTTCATCTCGGAGTAAATATTTGAATGTTGGTGGGCTGCACAAATTACAGAGATAACACCAGACCTGTGGCCTTCGGATTTCAGCAATTGCAGATGCTTTGAAGATATTATAATTTACAACAACATTTTGTATTAAAACTAATATGTCATCCATTTCAACAGTCAGAGTGCACATCACATCCAAGGTCACGCGGAAGAAACCGCTCAGAAAAACTGAATGAATGAAACACTGCAGAATGAACACAACATTACACAAAAGGTCAGTTAAACATTAAAGGGTCGGTTGCCCCAAAAATAAAAATGTTGTCCTCATTTATTCAATCTCATGTAAATTCATGCCTGTGTAAATTAATTTGTTCTGATGAACGATATTTGGAAGAATGTTCCGGGACATCATTGACTGCCACAGTAGAAATAATGGAAATATTTAATGGAAATATAGATTTTCTTCTTCAGAACACAAAAGAAGATATTTTGAAAAACGTCCTAAACTAAACAACACTGGACCCCATTTGCTTCCACTGTATGAACACAAAACCACTGAAACATTTCTCAAAATATCTTCTTTTGTGTTTCACTGAAGAAAGAGTCAGATACAGGTTTACAAACACGCGAGAGAGAATAAATAAGCGAACAACCGCTGTATGATAAAATAAAAATTGTGGTGGTAGAAAATATTATTACTAATGTAAACACTTTAAATGTAAGGCGTGTAAATGGCACATGTGATGTGACTCAATCACACAGCATTGAACTCCACAAAAAAAACAACTGATTAAAATCATTTCTTATCTTTTATAGCACAATTGATCTTTTTTTACTGCTTATATAAGCGTGTGAAAGTGAGAGGACTAAACACAACATGCACTAGCGACTGCAGGAATGCTTCAGAAACATGAGACAGGCCAAATAATGCATCGTAATAACTGACAATTACAGAATAAAAACATCCAATTTGAATTTTGTCAAATTCACTTTTTCTCAATGTTAAATATAAACCTGATATATACAACAACAAAAAAATTAGAGAGTTTAAAAATAGCATAAAATGAAATAAAAATACGAAGCCAAAACACACAAGCACAAATAGTCACAGAATAACGTGTGCAAATGTCTGAAAATGTAAATCAACTGAAAATAAACTTCACCTTCGGAGAAACACACCGTAACTGTAAATTAATGTAACTTTGGTAAATATAACTGAGGTAAACTGTGGTAAATGAGGTAACAGGCTTGTTTTACTGAGGTAAAGCAGGTTACAGGTTTGTTGTTACTGTGGTAAACTGAGGTAAATGAGGTAACAGGCTTGTCGTCGTCACACCTGGATTCACTTCATAACAACGCGACCCACTTTTCTCATATAACACCGAAAGTTAAAGCGATCTTACCTCCCGCGCACATTATAAAGAGTGAAAGCAGATTCACGGCTCCTCCGCGTGCGGTTGTCGCGGCGCGACGCGGTGATGCGTCCATGTTTCCGGGAGGCGCAGGTAGAACTGGTCCGCAGGTCCGACGCAAAATTCAAGACTCTTTGACGGAAAACAAAGCGTAAATATAAACCTCCCGTTCTGTGAGTTTAACGACACGAAACGTCTTCACGTCAAGTGTGTTTTATCCATGTTCGGCTGTTCTAATGAGATCGGATTATAAGATCGGAGGGTCTGACTGCGGCGGCTGTCGGTACGACCCTCGCGCTCATCCTCGACCCGTCATAGAATCCGTGAGACACAGCCGGTCAGTTCATTCGGGTCCCGGGTTCAACCCGCCTTCTCTCCCTCTCTCTCTCTCTCTCTCTCTCTCTCTCTCTCTCTCTCTCTCTCTCTGGAGCTTCCGGTTTCATAGCACTTTTTCCATTAGGAGTCCGATGCTGCATGCAGCTGGCAGGACCGCGAAACAGTCTTTAATGAAAAAAGACTCTGAACCCTTTTAACTTTTTAAACACATACAGTCACATCGATGCAAAGCAGATAATAAAGGAAAGCGTTAATTAACCCACTATTGTAAAGTAATGCATTTCAACTATTTGTAAATCATTAGTGTATTTTAAGTTAGGGTAATGTACAGGCAGCTGGTTGGTATGGCAGAAATTAAGTGTGTTTAATATATCCGTGATAATATTTACCGAATGGAAAAGCTGTTGAGTTTAACTACGTTCAGACGTCACGTACAGGCAAATTGGTTCGGTCATTTGTAAATATAATGTCATATATATATTATATACTAAAAGACATATTTATAAGTATTTTTGTGTAATATTAAACTGCTCCTCTCATAATGATTTGCAGTACCGGGTTTACTAAACGGGTATTAGTTTTGAGCGCCCTCGGAATGTCGCGACTGGCCAATCAGAATCAAGCACATAAATGAGCCGTTTAATAATAACATATCATGTGATGATTAAAAGCCGCTGGGTTAAGTGATGTAGTAAAGGACTGAGGACGAAACTTTTAGTTTCAAGAATAATTTTCTTGCAAAAGTGACTGAACACCTTTCAGAAAAGTTAGATTCGTTTATTTTACAAAATTCCCACAATATCTGATTTCTAAAAAGACGCTGAAAAACTGCTCCGTTAATGTTTCTTGACCCATGATTACACTAACGAACGACATGAATCAAGGCAATGAGAATTAAATTATAATTAAAGTAAAACCACGTTTTGTACTTTGCGTAAATGTATTTCACGTCGTTGGTCTTTTAACATTTATCGTTAAAAAGTATCAACTCCCACCCTTCTTTCATTTAATTGGCCAGTAACTCCGCCTTCTTTCATTTGATCAGCCAGTAACTCCGCCTTCTTTCATTTAATCGGCCAGTAACTCCGCCTTCTTTCATTTAATTGGCCAGTAACTCCGCCTTCTTTCATTTGATTGGCCAGTAACTCCACCTTCTTTCATTTGATTGGCCAGTAACTCCGCCTTCTTTCATTTGATTGTACAGTAACTCCGCCTTCTTTCATTTGATTGGCCAGTAACTCCACCTTCTTTCATTTGATTGGCCAGTAACTCCGCCTTCTTTCATTTGATTGGCCAGTAACTCCACCTTCTTTCATTTGATTGGCCAGTAACTCCGCCTTCTTTCATTTGATTGTACAGTAACTCCGCCTTCTTTCATTTGATTGGCCAGTAACTCCGCCTTCTTTCATTTGATTGTACAGTAACTCCGCCTTCTTTCATTTAATCGGCCAGTAACTCCGCCTTCTTTCATTTAATTGGCCAGTAACTCCGCCTTCTTTCATTTGATTGGCCAGTAACTCCGCCTTCTTTCATTTGATTGGCCAGTAACTCCGCCTTCTTTCATTTGATTGTACAGTAACTCCGCCTTCTTTCATTTGATTGGCCAGTAACTCCACCTTCTTTCATTTGATTGGCCAGTAACTCCGCCTTCTTTCATTTGATTGCACAGTAACTCCGCCTTCTTTCATTTGATTGCACAGTAACTCCGCCTTCTTTCATTTGATTGCACAGTAACTCCCCCTTCTTTCATTTGATTGTACAGTAACTCCGCCTTCTTTCATTTGATTGTACAGTAACTCCCCCTTCTTTCATTTGATCGGCCTGTTAGCCAGTAACTCCGCCTTCTTTCATTTGATTGGCCAGTAACTCCGCCTTCTTTCATTTAATTGGCCAGTAACTCCGCCTTCTTTCATTTGATTGGCCAGTAACTCCGCCTTCTTTCATTTAATTGGCCACTGTAATCTATATTGACATTGGAGGGCGCTGTTACAGTAGTTCACCCCAAAAATTCTGTCATCTTTTAATCACCTCTTGTCTTCTCAAACCTGCATGACTTTCCTTCTTCTGCAGAACACACAGAAGAATATATTTTGAAGAATGTCGTTGACAGAAAACCGTCGGTCCACATTGACTTTCATGTGATTTTGTGTTAAAATGAAAGAATTTAAATCTGGACCGACAGTATTTGACTCTCTACTTTCTACAAGAAACAGTGTGAATGCAGATGTGAGTATGTTGGCACGCGTATTTATTTTCATGAAATTTGTGCAATACAGAAACAATTCAGATTTTAAACTAAAACAATTGACATGAATGATATCTAAAGCACTAAAAACACAGATGAGGACCACAAATCAATCATTTCCATTTCTTTACATATGGCTTGAAGTGAACGCTGATTATTTACATCTCTGTGATCAGGTGAGGTGCACGTGACACATTCACACCGACTGAATCATCTCCTGAGATTCGTAGACAGGTTCATTTAAAACGACACTATAAAATCAACACATTCCTCATCCTCCTTCATAAACGCATCAGCAACATTTACATCATAATCTGGAAAAAAGGCACATTCAGCTGTCAGGATGAGGTCACATCTGCTCCTGATTTTCTAGATGAAACTTTAAATAATCACAAGACACCCGCGAGTGAAATCTCTGGAAATATACATCATGAATTACTGCTCAGGTTTGTGTTTAAAGGTCTCAATGGGCCGATATCTGAAGACGTTTAACAGCATCACTGAGGACACACAACACACCTCCTCCTCATATGGCACTCTTTCTCTTTCATTTGTCTTTTACAAGTTATAAAACTCATTATAAAACAAATCCTATACAGATGAATGAAATTAAAATCATACAATTTTTCTGATAATATGATAAATAAAGTAAGTTATCTCATTCAGGAGACAAAGAAACGCAGATCTCTGTAAAACATAAAGAAACATGATTTTGCTTCAGCTTTATAAACACAATCTCAAATGGACGAATCATTTTTAAAGAATAAAATAAAAAGTTCAGTAACGATGTTAGAACCGAGTTTGTGATGGTTGAAGATTTCTGTGATCTGGATTCATTATTGCTCATCTGTGTGTGTTTATATGAAGACTCCGGCTGCTTGATCTTCAGGGTTTCAAACTGCCGCTGAACAGATCCACATTACTGGAGCTCAAACCTCGACTTTCACGCAGCCTCCGAACGCCTGAATTCTGAACACGTGAACAAAACAGACACACACAAGAGACACACGTGAGAATTCTTCGGACACTTTGAAACAGTGCGTTACGACTTTAAGCTCCTGTTTGATGATTCATCTACAGAAAGTTCTGCTCCAGACTCTCCTGACTTCAGTAACACAAGAGCACATCATTCATCATATGAAGGTTTTTCACGGTGCCGCTCACCTGAAACGAGTCATCGCCCGCTTTATTCAGGTAATTGAGTGAGGCGGCACGTTTCATACTGTGGACCAAAACAAAATAAACAACAACAAATATTAAAAGCATAAAAGACATTTTGGATCAAAGTATCTGCTAAATGAGTAATTATCAATGTAAGATCCATTATGTTCCGGGTCAATAATAAATGAGGCTGGTTCTGATAAAACTTTCTTAAATGAGTATTTATGAATAATTCTAGGTCAGTAGAGGTGTGTTATGTGATGTCATACGTGTTGGCGGTTTGTGTATCTGGAGGTCCGTTGCCCTGCAGTTTCTTCACAAGCATCTCACTGCTTCTGCGAAAAACATCTCTGAGCCGCCCGAGAGAACCGCTGCGCTGTAGAACACCACTGCCGTCCTACACACACACAAATACAGGCTCAATAATACACACAAAACAACAATCCTGAACAATAACACACACACACTCAACAACACACGCACACCAGCAACACTAAAATAACACATACACACACACATACTCACACACACCCCTATACACAGGCTCAATAATACACACACACCAGCAATCCTAAAATCACACACACACTCGCACACACACCTATACACAGGCTCAATAATACACACAAGCGGAAAACAACAATCTTGAATAAATAACACACATACGCCTAATCAAACACATGCACGCACACACAAGCACGCACATATGCACACACACACTTAAACACAGGCTCAATAATACACACAAACAATGAACAAAAATCCTGAAAAATAACACACGCACACGTAGGACCAATAATAAACACAACCTGACCGATCAGTTCTGACTTCTATCTCTTTTCTTCTCTTTCTATATATTAAAAAATAACTTGTCTTTATATACTGTGGTAGACTATATGAGACCAGTTTTATTGCTCTTATGCTTTTAGTTGTCCTAATGCCAATTGTTTACCTCATTCGTAAGTCGCTTTGGATAAAAGCGTCTGCTAAATTATTAAATGTAAATCACACAACAACAGTCGTGAACAATAACACACACGCTCAATAATGCGCGCACGCACGTACAGACGCACGCATACACACATACTCAATAATACACACAAACAAAAAACAACAACCCTGGACATTGAAAAATAACACACACACAGAGAGAAAGATCTGTAATGTAAAGTTAGATGTTTTGTATCTTTCTGAGTTTTACTATGTTAGATTTATATTTGTATACAAGGTGATGGTTATTGTTTATAAAATACCTTCCGTTTGGATTTGTGTAACACTTCTTGAAGAAAATCACTTACATTAATGATGACATGTGAGCGATTAAATGACATAGAATTTTTAGTGAAATATTTTGTACCCTATTCTTTAAATGCAAAGACTTTCAGACATTTTTAATTGTGACTTTTGTAACATCTGACATGGCTTGTGAAGTAGATCTCTTGTATTGCATGTTTAGTATAGTGCACATTATCTGCTTTTCTGCATGATTTAAATTAAATTCTCTTAACTACGTTTCTTCTGAAGAATTCCAGAATCTAAGAATAAAGTTATTTGTAATAGTCAGAAAAATCAGAACAGACAACATTTCACTCCATCGGTTACATTCTATGAAAATAATGTTCAACGCTCATGAGCTTGAATGTTTAGAAGTGAAGTCTTTATTGAGATTATCAACAAGCATCACAATGCAAAGAGAGGAGTAAACACCTTCATATAGACTCATCTACTGTCTCTAATAGTGAACACAGAGCGTCAGTCGCTCATAAGAAAACAAACATTCAGAGAGAAAATCAGCTTCAATAAATAACCAGCAGTCCACTAAACACTCCACTTAGAATAATAATAATCATCTGCTCATTTTATACTGGATCATACTCACTTCTGCTGTGTGTGTGTGATGGAATGGTGTGTAATCAATGATGAGATATAATAAATGAAACATCTGCACTGTTACTGCCACAGGCATCATTACACACACTGTAGTCTACTGTACTTGTGATATAACACCCTAAAATAAACCTCTCAAAGTCTTTATACTGAACTGATGCTACAACACTGATATGTGTGTAAGTGAGTGAGTGAGTGAGAGACAGAGAGAGATTGAGAGAGAGAGAGAGAGAGAGAGAGAGTGTGTGTGTGTGTGTGTGTGTGTGTGTGTTTGTGAAAGAGAGAAAATTTGTGTTTGTGTGTGTGAGAGAGAGAGAAAGAGAAAAAAGTGTGTGCGGATGTGTTTGAGAGAGAATAAGTGTGTGTGGATGCATGTGTGTGTTTGTATGGGAGAGAGAGAGAGAGAGAGAGAGAGAGAGAGAGAGAGAGAAAGTGTGTGCATGTGGCTGTGTGTGTGTGTGAGAGAGAGAGAGAAAAATTGTACATGAATGTGTGTGTGTTATCTGTGGGTCAGCGGTGTTGCTAACTGAAATGTGAATTGTTTTGTTCTAAACTCATGACTGAATTGTTCTGTTTTTAACACACAACCATCTTCAGGTGTGTTACTTCCATACACAATCATTTGTTATTTGTATGATGACTGGATATATAATTCATGTAAGAAGAACATGGCCACTAATGCTTCAAATCCACAGCAAACAATCATGGCAAATACTGTAAACATAAATATAAAGGACCGTGTCCTCCGTTTAACACAGAAACCTCTCGTCCATCTTCCTCTGTTGTGTTTAGATTCATCACATGTTGTGTCATGGCCTCAAGCCACATGAAAGCATCATTTATCATCATTCATTTAAACAAAGATATTTATGACGTGTGTGGTTTTGTGAAATATGTTTAAATGCCACCAGTGAATCTTTACCACCTGAAGCCACTGAATACAAAAGCACAAACAGAGAGACGAGAAGTCAAATGTCAATATGATTATCAGAGGTCATGATGGATCACACACAGATATTAAACAAACATCATCAGAAGCTGAGAGCAGAAGAGAAACGAGACCATCGCTCAGAATAATAAAGATCAATGAACAGCTGGAGTATTAAAGGAAAGTGTTTCCCAAACACCCGGAATGGCAGAGGATGAACAAACAACTCGCCCCACTCCTGTCTGAGGGACAGAAGATGAAGAACTCTTTACGCCTGATGAAAGGAGAAACACACAGAGAGAAAACACACAAGGTTAAGTGTTCACATCAAACACACATGTGTGTGACCTGACTGACTGACTAACCCACTCTCACCCCTGAAAACAGTCTTGTGTACATTATGCACAAACATATATATATATATATATTTATTTACTACAGCTAATCTCACGTCTACAGCCATCATTATAGCTGGGTTATTTATCAAAATAAAATAAAATAATTATATTAACCTAAAATTCCATGTAAACAAGTTTATTATGTATTATTTGATAAATATTATATTAAGTAATATTAAATATATTATTATGTAACAGAATAGCATTATAACAAATTTTAAATAATAATAGGAAACTGTATAAAGAAATAATAGCTAAGTGGAAAACTGTCTTTATTTCATAAAACTTACTTTCTAACTAACAAAAGAAACTGATAATAATATAAGTAAGGCTAAAACTGAAACTACAATACACAAAACTAAACAGAAATGTGTTCACAAAAATGAAAGGAAACTAAGAAAAACACAAATCAAATATACATTTAAAATGTATACAATCATTTGCTATAAATGTATAAATTTATAGCAAATGTAAAAATCTATAAACATATTAAAATAAAAACAAGCTTGACTTGTGAATGTGCAGAAAAGTTTCTAGATGCTCTCTTCTTCTTCATTCAAGTTCATTTCGTTTTTTGTTTATATTCATAGATTGCTATTATTTAAAAGCCGACTGCTTTGTTTGAATCTTTTTTTTATTAATTTCTCAGTTATTGCGAGCAGTAGATTGTTTGGTCAGTACACAACCGTGAGAGACACAAACACTTGACTTTCTGGACTAATGTGAGTTAGTGGCTGTTTGCAGGGGTGAGAAAACCAACTCGATTTGCTCTAAACTCGTGTGTGTGTGTGTGCATGTGTGTGTGTGTGTGTGTGTGTGTGTGCATGTGTGTGTGTGTGTGTGTGCATGTGTGTGTGCGTGTGTGTGCATGTGTGTGCGTGTTTGCGTCAAGGTGTTGATTATATAAATGTGTATCATGTCAACTAACTCTCTCTCTCTCTCTCTCTCTCTTTCTAACTGTGGATGTAATGAAGGATGCAAGGAGAGGGGAAGAGTACAATCCACACCGCTGAAAACCCCTGTGTGATTGGCTGATTGGTTGTCATGGCAACGGCAGCAGCGACGTGGCTGGTTAGTAACAAACAGCGTTAGTGAGCGGTAAAGCGCAGTCACGTCATGCAGCCGCATCGACACGACATGCATGCTCTCATGCACATGACATCACGACACATTAATTCTTCACTTCCTGTTTACACATCTACAGGAAGTGACATCTTCACCACGTGCACAGTGCCGGTGACGTCACTTCCTCCACCATTTAGACAGGACGGGTTTCATGAGAAACTAACATCACTCAGACGTGACACACAGAAGTGCACACAGATGACATGATTTATTGCGTTCATAAATGTCGTCTTCACATCCACAGTCGGACACGCACAGCCTGAGAAATCACACAAAACACACAATCACACCAGACGCTGTCACACCACCTGCATCAGACATTCAAGACGATTCTGTTCGTCTGCGTGAACGCGTGAGACGCGTTCATCCTCAAAACATTTCATCCTTTGCTCTTCAAAACAACACAAATGAGACCCTCGAATAAACCGATGAGAAGTTTAGAGTTTGGTGAAGGTGTGATGTAGCGTCATGTTAAACACGTGTGTTAATGAGCCGTTCTGAACACATGAACATGTGACGCATGCAGAAAATCTGAACACGTTCAGAACAAACACACCATTCAGACAACATCACAAGCAACAAATCACAAAACAACATGTTTAAATAAAGTTCAGGCAGCGACAGACACATGTGAATGAAGCAGCTTTAACATGCCAGGACACACAATCAGCTTCAATTCATTCAGATATTCAACACAACAGCATCGCAACTCAACAGACACCATAACATCACAATCATTCATCATCTAAACTTACACCGTACACACCAAGAACAATCACTAGAACTATACAGAAATCAACCGGATATTATAGATATCTTTTTGAGATCACTAGTTAGAGGATGATGAACGTAAAACTTTGACAGCCAATCGAAATCCTTCATTAGGAAATGAGAAAAATTGTGGGTGTGGCTTTCGTCTTTCTCTGCAATTTAATTGGATCTAAAAACAGCCGTTAAATTTTGAAATGGACCTGGCAGCAGACGGACAGTTGAAGGGGAGGAGTTAACAGATGCTCCGCCCAAGCCGTCTAACGTGTCATTTAAAATGAATGGTCATTACAGGACGGAAGTGCATTTTCAGATTTTAACTGAAGATTTTGAAGTCACCGGAATGTAAAAAAAGACAATGACCCACATTGATCAACTTTTTAGAATAAACGCTGTAATATTTCATGAAAAAATAGGCAATGTAGTTTTTTATTTCACTGGGACTTTAAGATAGAGGGCAAACGTATTGACTATGGGGACATTCTGTGTCAAAAACACAAAGTTTGGAATATTTTTATTTTTACAAAAACAAGATTGACATCAGTAGTGATGAAAGCCAAAATATGAAATGCCAATGATCAAGTGTTATTAAGTAATCCACAAATTTGTAGAGGGGGCGAAAAATGACATGAGAAATATGCGAGCATCCTTATCTTATCTTTACAGATAATGTTAAATTGTGCAAAACATTTTCATGCCTGTAACTCATGAAATCTTAAAGATGTCTTAAATTTCAAAAATACATTTTCATGATAATTTACTCACCCCCATGTCAACCAAGATGTTTATGTATTTGTTTCTTTAATCTAAAAGAATGCGCGTTAATGACTTCACGTAATACGCAATTATGTAATTACGTATTATGTGAAGTCATGAACGCTCAGCTCAGAACAGAGCAAGGTGAGCATTTGTGTTTATAAACTGTATACATTTTTATATTTTAAGAAAATGAGTGATGGTTTCTCTAGATAAGACCTTTATTCATGGTCTGGTGTGGTTCAAAGTCCTTTGAAGCTGCACTGAAACTGTCATTTGCATCTTCAAGAGTTTGGAGTCCATGGAAGTCACTATATGGAGAAAAATCCTGGAATGTTTTCAACAAAAAACTTTTTTTCCCACTAAAGAAACAAACACATAAACATCTTGGATGACATGAGGGTGAGGAAATGATCATCAACATTTCTTTTGAATGTGAACTCCTTTAACACACTTTTAGATTCTTGTGCCTTCGCGTTTTTTAGGGGGGGAACTACATTTGAATTGGAGCCAGGGACCTCCGGATGATTAGACACAGAATGACGCCATATGAATAACTGTAACTTCACGAGCAGATGGGAATGTGTCAAATAAATAAAATTATAAATGGGATTGTGTTGTACCTGTTACAAGTATCATTAAATGGCGTATAACCAATTTTTCTTTGATCTCTTCTGTTTGGTTAACATTATCATTACGTTTGTTTTAATGCATCTAAACTAATTCCTTCATTTGTTAAAGCACTCTCTGTAGCTGAGAGTAAAGGGTGGCTTAGAAAAGATTGTTGACTTTAAATATAAATATAAAAAAAATAAGAAAATACTTTTTAAAGGCACTTAAAATGTGAAAGTGCAGCATGTTAACTTTGAATAAAGCTGACTTTTATAGATATACTGTTACAGATATTGCTCTTGGTGTGAACGGGTCTTAACCTGCATCGCATGATGGTATTCTATTGGTCAACAGTCAATCATTTACTCGTCTGTTCAGTTCAAAACAAACTTGTATTCAATGTTGTGATGACATGTCATCTGTTGAGCGTCTGCTGTGCTGTGATTGGTGGAGATGTGGATGTGTACTCACCCCGCTCCACTCTACGCCCATACTCACTTCATCTGTCCCCTCAGAGGCGCTCTCGTACTTAACACTGGACAGACTGTCTCGACTGCGTCTGCGCTCTCCGTCATCCCTCAGGATCTCCACCACACGCGTCTGATGTGCGGGGTCCAGACCCTGACAAACACACCAACACATGCTAGGTGAGATGAGAGCTGTGCCGTGGCTCGAGTGGATGGAGAAACAGATCAAAGTGTTTGTGAGTTTGACAGCGGGTGGGTTTAGTGACGGGATGAGATCAGAATGAAATGAGCTGTGACTGAGGTTTAGAGCGTCACAATAACTTACTGAGTTGCTCTGGAGTCCACGGAAAGGCAGAAGAAAAGAGAGAACATGGTGAAATAAAGCCAGTATTGACTGGAGGAAAGAGAGAAAGCATTAGCAGCTGTGACACGACATGTGTGGGGTGTGTACGACACCTGTTTTCGGGATCTCGTGGCACATTCCTCCAGCGTCTCGGCGGCTTCCATTTTCCCCTGCCTGCGGTACAGAGCTCCCAGATTCCTCAGCGTCGTGTTTACTGTCGGACTGAACACACATGACAGAGCGTAAAGACTTATGCTAAGTCCCAATTTGCCTACTTACACTATGCACTAACAGTATGTACTGTATTTGGAAAAGTAAATACATTTACACCGGGACATGCTAACAGGAAGTGGAAGTGGCTGTGTTGTCTAGACAACGTTGTCTGTCACACACACACCAAAATACACCTCTTCTTTCCTTAAAGTATTTACTTAATCTTTGTTTCATATGTCATGTCAACACTTTAGTTATATTTATTCACTAGGTGCACATCAGTTGTTTAATTTTATTAACACAGTGAAGCGTCACTAAAACGCCTCCTCGCGGTGTGTTGTGGGTAATATTAGCCGCTAGAGTGTGCATCATTGTGCACGTCCAATTTCTACCGGTAGTAGTAGACCATCCGGTAATCTTTGGAATACTATTTTCAACACACTACGATTTGGGACATACCAATTCTACTTTCGAGTACTATTTAGGACGGATAGTGTGCGGATCGGAACGCAGCATTAGTGTTTTGATGATGTCATGAGAATTGACGCTGTGCAGTTATAAATATACTTTCTATGTAAACAGATATAAGCTGACAAACATTTTACAATGACATCATCGCTTACAGTTACTTTATACTCTTAAAGCGGCTTGAGCAATTTCATAAAATCCAGCGCCGGCCTTTTTTCTGCAGCTTTGAGCGTCTTTTTAGGTAGAACATTTTAAAATTTTCTGAAAAAAACGTCAAGCTCATGTTCGTATATATTCATATATTAACGGCTGCGATTTGATTTTTTTAAACTGAAAAGGCACCATTGTCAACTTTTTCTTGTCAAAAAAAGTGTGAACACGGCCTTATTGGGCAATTCTCCCAGAAAAGCGAAAGAAAAAAAAGCCCTCAAAGGGTCAATCGACGAGATAGGAAGACCCTACTTCTATCAAGATTAGCTGCGCGGTGGGGCTGCAGCTGCAGCTCTTTACTCTTGCGATAGTAAGAGAAGTTGAGGTGTGTTTGTTTGTTCACTGCATTACAGTGATGGATGTATATATATAAACACTGGACACAACGCTGGATTTGGAGATTGTTTAAAACTGATATATGGAGCAGTCACAGCCTATTAAAGATGCCGGACATGAACCGCACGAGGTAAGTGAAACTGAGTCATTTGTCTGTGTTTTGTAGGGAATGGGTGTGCACCTGCTTTAGTTCCTCCCCACCGCAGGCATCGTATATCTTTGGAAATAATCCTACAGCTGTATCTGTCTTTATAAATGTGATCAAACTAAATACTCAACTGATATTTGAAGGGTGCGATACTATTCTGTATGTACTCAAGATTAACGTAAGAAAGCAGAAACTGTCTGAGATACGGCCACTTTGAGATTTTCAAACTTGAACTGTAAACTTCAACTGTTTGTCTGATGTCTAACACTAAACACTGAAAGCATGTTTGTGACGTTTGCACCTGTTGACTTTGCAGGCTTTGTACCATCCTCCGTATTCTCCATAGGGTGTGTCTCTCGGCTTGCCCTGAACATCACAAGAGATTCAATGGGAGTGAAACAAGACACACATACGCACAGACACACACACAAGACACACATACGCACAGACACACACGCATACACAAGACAAATACACTCACTCACCCACACACACGCACAGACACACACACGACACGCACACACAAGACACACGCATACACAGAAGACACACGCATACACAAGACAAATGCACACACGCACAAGACACACGCAACATACACATGCACACAACTTTCATGTTCTCCATCGACTAGACTCTTCAACATATACCTAGACAAAAAGTAATAATCTTAACACACACACACACAACACACAGACACAGACACACGCACACACAACACACATGTACAGACCTTGCTCATCTCCTCTCTCTCTTCAGCATGCATCCAGATGGGTTTGTTTTCAGCTATAAACAGACACACAGGTGACATCATTACCCATGATGCATTGGGCCATCTGATTAAAGCTACATTGAGTTTCAAAAATCTGGACGGACAGACTGACGTCACGTGATTATTATCTGATGGTGTGATAACTGAGATGTGGTGCTGCTTTCAAAGGTCAATTCCGTCGATCAAGCTGCCTGCAGTAGTTTAAGAATCCTGTCGACTTAAAGGACTTTAATCATCAGTGTACTGAGTTCTGCAGAGGCTCGTGCTTTATTGTCTCCATATCTCTGAAGGTCTAGTTCTCTGAGCACAAACTGATGTTCTCAGTTGACTCTTTGTGTGCCATCTCTCTCACGAATCCCATTAACAAACACAAAGGCCCCAGCGGTGTGAATAACAAACATCATCCACTCACCATCCACAGAGCCAAACTCTTTCTCATGAGCGCGGGTCAGAATCTCTTTATACAGAATCTCAGCTTCTTTGTATTTGCTTTGTTTCAGGAAGCAGGAGGCCTGTGAACACACCAGAATGTTTCAGACGATGAAGGTCATTCACGCAGCACTGAATGATGATTCAAACACAACACAACCCTGTAAAGATCCACGACTAGATACAAAACATCTGACAACTCTTGAGAGGTTTACAGACGCCACAGAATTGATGTGAAAACGGTTGTTGATCCAAATGCAGCGTGATTTGTGTTCTCCAGCAGAACGTCAGTACTCACCAGGTTGTTTTTGGTTTTGGCTACGTTTGGGTCGTCTGTACCGAGTCGACGCTCGTAGATCTCCAGCGCTCTGCAGTAATAATACTCCACCTCCTCATACTTGCCCTGATTCTGACACAACAGAGCCAGATTGTTCAACTGCTTGGCCACGTCAGGATGATCCTTCCCCAGCACCTGACACACACACACAATAAGATCATTGAAGTCTCGTGTCACTTCAGTGTTCGGCTGGTTCCATCAGAACTTCTTAAACGCTGATAATTGTGTCATTTAACACGGCTCAATATGATGCTGATGTGACGATTAAAGGAAAGTGTTGCCATGGTTACGGGTGTCCTCATTGTTCATAGGTGTGGTTACATATGGCCCGTGGTTTATTGGTCTGATTTGTGAATGAGTGCGGGGGCGTGGTTTATAGGCGCCGTTCATGAGAATGGGTGTGCTTTATACTTGTGGGCGTGGTTAAATTGTCTGGTTCGTGTGTGGGGGCATGGTTCAATGTGTGGGCGTGGTTAAAAGCTGTCATTCCAAAGAGTGTGTGTGGTCTATATGCGTGGGTGTGGTAACAGAGTTTATCGGCTGGATCCTGTGAGTGTGGTTTAATGTGTGTACATACTTGAGTGACTTATTTGTGTGGGTGTGGCTACATGATGTGGGCGTGGTTTATTGTCTGTTTTATGGGGTGTTGTTTACTGTGTGGGCGTGATTATAGATGTCATTCACTGGAGTGGGTGTGGCTACAGGGTGTAGGCGTGGTTTATTGGTCTGCTTTCTGTGTGTGTGTGGTTCAATGTGTGGGCATGATTATAGGTGTCATTCACTGGAGTGGGTGTGGCTACTGGGTGTAGGCGTGGTTTATGGGTCTGCTTTGTGTGTGTGTGGTTCAATGTGTGGGCATGATTATAGGTGTCATTCATGAGAGTGGGTGTGGTTTATTGGTGTGGGTGTGGTTTGGAGGTGTGGCGTTGTGATGACCTTCTCTCTGATCTCCAGGGCTCGTTTACACAGTGGCTCGGCCTCCTTATATTTCCCTCTCTTACCGTACAGCACAGCCAGATTATTGAGTGTCGCCGCCACCTGAAACCCACACACAAGAGTTAGACATTCATATATCTACTAATAACTGAAGAACATCCACTCATTTAATGGACATAAACTCACATGAGATTAACATGTGTCCAGATCATGTTTACAGATCATATGAAATTTATGATCCTCTATCAATGAGTCTGATCTGTGATCAGAAGACTGATGTCACTTACAGCTGGATGGTCTTTGCCGAGGGTCTTTTCTCTGATGGCCAGAGCGTCATTCAGCAGGTGGGCCGCCTCTTTATATTTGTTCTGATCCCTGAAAGAGAGACAGACAGAGGACATTAGTCAAATATCAGTCAAATTCAGATGACAACTGAACGAATGTGCACATTTGAAAAGATCTTTATCGTAAGTTCAATAATAAATTATTTTGTGTCTATCACTATAAGGTTCGCTTTTGCTGCAATTCTTTAAAAAGCAACAAAAAAACACTCAAAGATGTGCATTACATTGATTTAAGGATTGTTACAACCCCACTGACTCCCTTTTTCATCATACATGTGAAGTCCTCAGCTTCATTCGGTGATTCAGATAGATGTCTCTCACCTGTACACGAGAGCCAGGATGTTGAGCATGGTGGCAACGTCAGGGTGATCGTGACCCGACGTCTTCTCCAGGTCTTCCAGAGCCTGTTTACAGAGCGGCACGGCCACCTCGTACCGGCCCTGAGACGCGTACTGAATCACCAGGTTGTGGAGAGTCCTGAGACGCGCCGGGATCTCGTATCCCCCCTGCTGAGCGGCCGCCACCGCTGCACTGTTGTGCTGGTGCTGCACTGTAGAGGTCAAAGGGCACACCCAAGGTTAACATGACAGAACACCAGAGCATCACACGTGAATGTTTGACGGAGATGGTCTCATACTTCCTTGAGCGTTCTCCTCCTCGTCATTGGGGAACAGATCATCCAGAGAGTCTTTAGGGGCTTCGCCGTCCTTCTCCTCCTGAACACAGACAACATGTAACTGACATTTACTTTATTCTAAATGTAGATCTGGAGAAAGAAAACATGCAGGAGGTAGATGTAAACGTACAGAAGGCGACACATCTTCATCATATTTCTTCAGCTGGTTCATGAACTCCAGATGTCTCTTCTCCTCCTCCAGCTGGGCGACGTTCTGCTCGCTCTTCTGCAGTTTCTGTTGTGTGTTGGCCAGCTCGTCTCTCAGCCATTGGTTCTCCTGACAGAGTCGCCTGACCTGAGCTCGCAGCTTCTGTTTCTCTGACTCAACGGCGTTCAGATGGTTGGACAGAGCCATCATCACCTGTGAGTGAGGATTTGATTCTTTTACATGTGGGTCAAAGACCTTAATATGTCCGTATCTTGATTTGACGTCCATAGAAGTCACATGAAATGTAAGCATTAAATGAACAGCTGTCCTTCAATGATCACATTGCAAAGACAACACGGTCATGCCGATACGCCTTATTCAACATTAGAAAGGTTAGACCTTATCTCACTGAGCATGCGGTCCAGGCCCTGGTAATCTCAAGGTTGAACTACTGCAATGCTCTCCTTGCTGGTCTTCCTGCAAAGGCTATCAAACCGCTCCAGCTGGTCCAGAATGCAGCAGCACGCCTCGTCTTCCAACAGCCCAAAAGGGCTCATGTGACACCCCTTTTCATCTCTCTCCACTGGCTGCCCGTCGAATCCCGCATCAGATTCAAGTCACTAATGTTTGCCTACAGGACTTTCACTGGATCTGCACCGGGGTACTTTCACCCTCCTGCAACCCTACACCCCATCAAGATCCCTGTGTTCAGCAAACCAGCGGCGTCTTGTATTGCCGTCTCATAAGGACAGTAAATCGCTTTCCCGCTCATTCCGCTTCACAACTCTTCCTGGTGGAACATTCTTCCTAACTCTGTCCGGTCAACCACATCTCTCACAACATTCAAAAAACTACTCAAAACCCAACTCTACTGTGAATATCTGGCAGACAAATAAATTAATCCAAAAAAAAAGACAATTTTTCTCTCAACAGGTAGTGCTGTAGCTTTTGTTGAAACTAGTAACTTTGTATTGGCACCTAATGTATTATGGCTCCTGTATGACATATCGCTTGTTGCTCCCTAACTCTATGTAAGTCGCTTTGGATAAAAGCGTCTGCTAAATGACTAAATGTAAATGTAAGTAGATTGTCTACTTTATGGTCTCAAAAGAGTTTTGGGAGAATAAAACCTCCAAATTCGGTTGAAATAATGTTACATTGTCATTCAGTGTAACACAATATTTGTCTACAAATTCAAACAACATGCTTATTCTGACTTGTACATATTAAAATATATAAATAATAAGGGAGCACATTACATTTTATTGTGCTTTAAAGATGCAGTTTGTAAAAACGCATTTTGTAAAAACCGCCACTAGAGGGCGCACGATCATAACAACAACACTAGTGTAGCTTTCCGACGGTGTGAAGGAGTGTGGAATGATGGGATCTGTTGTCTTGAACTCAATCACTGATGGCTGTCAATCAGACGGGAACAGGATATCATGTTAGCAGATGAGATAAAGTTTTATAATTGTTGCGAATAATTGTGGTCCATAAATCCTTGACTACTCGAAACAAGTTTGTGGTTTGCTAGACGCTAGACACTACTTACGGATTTGTCCACAACACTGTTCTCATGTGGTTTCTACATCAGTAAAGGCGATAACAAAGGGGAACGCAGATATGACACCATTGACAGGCGACTGCACAGCCCCGTGTCTCTGTTCAGAATGGAGATTTTCTCACAATTTATAAGTAGTTGAAAACATTTGAGATATTGTAAGTACTCAGCTGAACGAAATATTTGAGACTAGCTTTGGATATTTTACTGCAAAATTGTTACAGACTGTACCTTTAAATGAGTAAAAAATCTGTTTGACAAATGGGCAAAACCTACAGGATAGTGGCAAATAAAAAATATATATAACTTATTAGAATTTGGGATGGTAAAAATTTAAGGGTTTGGTTACAAAAAGAGAAAATTAGATATTGAAAAAATCAAAAATCATGTTATTTTATTGTGAATTCTAATTAATATCAATCAAACTGCAGTTGGTTTGTTTTGATTTAAACCATGATTACTTAGAAAATATAGTTAACTAACATCATAAAAAACATGACCTCATTTTGGAACCAAACTCTTCAAATGGTCATTTATTATGGCATAAATAGAGTTTTGTTGTAAATATGCCCGTCAAGATTGTTACACTGAGTGACATAGTAGTGGGCGTTTTCTGAAAATCAAAAATAAAAACGCAATTAAATTATTTTTTTTACAAAACAATTTAAAGCAGTATTACACTTAGTTTTTATGCTTAAACCCTTTTTCGTATTTGACCCCATGTCAGAACCACATTTGGCAGATACTTTTGTTTTAAAGCGTCTTAAAGTGCATTTTGTGATATGTGTGTTCCCTGAATGTGATTCTGTCACTGCTGTAGTCATCACATGGGTGCCGTCTCACCTGTGCCTCTCCCAGCCCGAGCTCGATCATCTCCACAGACTTTCTGAGCAGGTTGGATTTCTCGTGCACCAGGTTGGCCTCTTCATCTTTCTTCAGGCACTTGATGGTCTCAAGCAGACTGTGAAGGATGGAGTTGTGCTCGTTCTTCAGCGCCTCCAGTCCCTGGATCACCAGCTTGGTGTTGGAGATGATCTCCTCCTGCGATAGCTTCTCCAGCTTCTCGTCACGAGGGTACACCATCGTGGACATGATCTAGCAGAGAAGCAGACCTAAGAAATCAGACAGAAGGAGACGGGGATGAAGATCGGAGAGAACGAGCAAAAATATTCCAGTCCGGGTGTTTCAAATGGCTTTGCGCCAGCCACACGCCACACTAAAATCTGTATTTTTAACCTAAAGATATAACTGAGACAGACATCTTTTTTGTGGCCGCAGAAATCAAACCCTCCGTGAACATGAGACCGGACAGATTTGCTTCTTCATCATACAGCGCACAGACAGGTGTGACGGTGGTTTGGATGTAAGATGACATTCATTACTGTGGTGCACCGTGACGATTCTACAATGACACCTCATGACTAATGTAATTAAGGGACAATTCACCACAAGATAACATTTCTGTCATTTCTTTATCATCATGTCATTAAAAACGTCAATAAGACTTTCTGTCTTCTTTAAAACACTAAAGAAGATATTAAGAAGAATGTTGATAATCAAACAACACTGATCTCCATTGTCTTTCACTATATGAACACAAAACCAGTGAGACATTTCTCTAAATATCTCTTTTTTGAGAGCTCCAGTCCCATAAACATGTGTTCTGAAGATACTAAGGGTGTGGTGGACGAGGTTGGCAGAGCCGGTGCTGAGGTCTGGATGCAGCGCTTCCAGCTGAGTACCATCTGTACACAAATAGACGCCGCAAGCACACACACACACGTGCGCACGCACACAAATGCATGGATACACACACACAGACACATGCATGCATACACACATACACATATTCACATGCATGCACGCATGCGCACACACACACACATGCACAGACACGTACACACGCAAACACACACACATGTTTGTACAGCTATCTTTATGAGGACATACACTGACGCAACACAATCTCTAGCCCCTAACCATCAGAAGTGAGTACCTGACCCTAAATCTAACCTAAACTTGATTATAACCTAAACCTGATTATTACCTAAACCTGATTATAACCTAAACCCTAAAACCAGGTCTTGACCCTCAAACAGCCCTTTAAGGGGCAAAAAGATGCTCACTTTACTCTCTTAGTCCTCACTCTGCTGGTCTAAAACTCAAACTGGTCCTCATAAAGATAGATGTACACAAACACACACACACACACAAATAAACGCATACACACAAACAGCAGACTCATGATGATTTTCTAGAAATGAAAGCAAACCTGTTGGCACACAAACATTAGACTGATTCAAAACACACAAAATTAGTTCCGGTTATACTCACACACACACGTTCTGACAAGCACAAAATGCAGCCAAACTATATGACGCAGATGTTTCTCAAAGAGTCCATCGAGTGGAACAAGTTTAAAGCAGTAAAGGTTAAACGTCATTAAACATTAAAGAGCTCAGGCATCAATGATAAACCACACAAGATTGACTTCAGTAATGCAGACGCTGTGGACAGAACACACGACTGTAACATAGAGGCCTAAAGATGACATCAACACCCTCAGCTAACTCTTATAAGAATAAACCTTTACAGAAAAATACTGATGACGACTGTTTGAGTCAAATGACTCTAATCCTCAGACAGACTGAACAACACGACTGAAGAGTCGACACATGTGTGTGTGTGTGTGTGTGTGTGTGTTCATCCTACCTCACACTCCTGAAACACAAATAATGATTTAACAACCGAACACACCCGAAACCCGTCACCTCGGTAACAGAACACACCAGCCAACCCAGCACAAGAGATCGACTGCTGCAGAAAGAGTGTGTGTGACCTTCCTTCAGCTTTCTGCCTGTCTCAGCAACAATCAGCCCCACCCTCATAGAGAGAGAGAGAGAGAGAGAGAGAGAGAGAGAGAGGGAGAGAGAGAGAGGTGGATGGGAGCATGTGGCCACTCCCCAGCTATAAGACACGTGAACACACACAGGTCTAAATACTTGACGCATGTTCAGCACATCTAACATGTCAACACATGCAGTGAAGCTCCTTCACGTCTGTCACAGTACAACAGAAGAGAGCAGACAAACACACAAGACACACAAACAAAAGGCTGCGTCTCAAGTCATAGTCAGCTGCCTACATAGACGACACAAATTCTATCCTAGTAGCGCTAAAATGAAAAACACATCCTCAAATCTGATTCACATATAAATTAATTATTTTACAGATATAATCCCCATAAAATCAAAATGAAAGGTGAAGATGTTAGCTTTAAAAAGAAAATCTAATTGTAAAAAGTGGGGCTGATTAAACTGTGATATTAAAACACGTCTATTTGATGCGATACAATTAACGGTGTGTATGTCTCTCTGCTGTGACCTCTGACCCCATCACAGCCTCTCCTGCATCAAGCACCATCAGCCACACATCAGATAACTGTTTCCCGACACACAAACACACACACAAGCATCCGCGCACACACACACACACACACACACTAACACAAATGTTTGGTTTCCATGTTCTATGGGGACATTCCGTGTATGCAATAGTTTTTATATTGTACAAACTGTATATAACTTGACAATCACACAACACTTTTTGCTCTTCAAAAAAGTAAATTCTGTATGATTTATTAGCTTGTTTCCTCATGGGGACCAACAACTGTGAAATGTCCCCACAAGAACAAGGATTTTGGATAATGCCAGCTATGTGGCGACATTTTGTCCCCATACCGTAACGTTTACCCTATCCCCACACACACAAACACACACCACAGATACACACACAATGTGTGCCGTGGAGACAGCAGAATTCTGGAGGTGACCCATACGAGACTTTTTAATCCATCTGCACAGTGACGTCAACAAATTTTCCTTGAAAACTACCGCCCTTCCACATAGAAGCCCTTAAACATAGAAAACCGCACGCACACACACACACAGACACACACACACACAGACACACACACAGACACACACACACACAGACACACACACAGACACACACACACACAAACACACACGCACTCTTCAGAAAACTAGCATTTAAATGTCAAGTGTGACAAAGAGCTAATTTCAAGTTCAAACAGC
>CM017900.1:22887196-23034040 GCA_008369825.1 Triplophysa tibetana | reverse complement strand
GTTTAGCGGATGTTTAGAATGTGTGTGTAAGAGAGCTCAGTTCTGTACAGTGTTAATACTGAGCTTAATTGAGCATCTGAAAGCTGTTTTCTGCTGGTGTTTGATATTCACACATTTTGATTCAATTAGACTCGTTCTCCTGCCACTAAAGCCGTGTGATTTGGTTACAAAAATAACTATTGTGATTATTTGGACACGATTGCAGTTTGAGCTGCTATTTAATAAACATTAAGGGGCGGTTTCCGGACAGGGATTATCTTAAACCAGGACTAGACCTTAGTTAAATTAGGATATTTGAGACGATTTTAAAAACATACTTACATAAAAACTTTACTGGTGTGCATCTTAAGACAAAACAATCACACGGATATGTTTTAAGAAATCTTTAATATTTAAGTTAGTATTGGACTAGGCTTAAGCTTTTGCTCGGGAAACCGCCCCTCAGTTAATTGTGCGGCACCTTCTTTACTTAGAGGAAAAAAAGGTCATTAAAAACAGCTTTTATGTTCGGTCTTTACCAAGTAATGTATTTTAATTTAAAAAGTTAATTAATACAATAATGAGCATTCATTCGTTCATTAGATTCACTGTAAAGCATGGTGGGAAGCACCAAATAAATGTCCAGGCATGCAATATTTTTTTATATATTTGTAATATTTTTTATTTATTTTAATGATTTTTAATATATATATTATTTGATTTGATTTGATTTTCTAAACTTACATTTTCCCCAAGAGTTTTTTTACTGGGACAGTACTGGAGTGTTAGGACCTGAAGGGGTTTTCCAGGGAATGTGTTTGGAGTGGAAATAATAAAGCACTCCGTGTGTTTAGATTGGGGGATCATACAGCTATGAGAAAACATTCACAACGGCCGCTTCACCACTCACGTATGTTCTTCATTTGTTTTAATTTATTGCATATAGTGTGATGGACTGCCAGTGATGGACTACCTGTTTCTCTCTCTCTCTCTCTCTCTCTCTCTCTCTCGCCCTCACAGTCTATTTATCCTGCTTTATCTTTCTGCTCACATCTCTCATCTTTCAGTCTGAGGCTGCTGGTGAAGCTTCATTATTTATCAGGATAGATACATACAGAACAGATATGTTTAAAGACTTCTCCAGCCACAGTGACCCCTAAAGTATGAAGTGTTGTGAGCCGCCTGCGTGACCTTCAATGCAAAAATGGCTGATGAAAATGATGTTTGGTGTGAGCTTCAGCATCCTTTGTTTGCTCTTGACATTGTGTTGTCCAATGCAGTGACTTTCAGATATGTTGACGTGGATTTTAACTGTTCAGATATTGTTGAAGGTTACCTTATCTTTAAAGTTTTGATCCATCATTTATTCATGTTTTCCTTGTCCAACTAAGACCGACTCGGCTTGACTTACTTTTTCTTAAATTCTTCGAAATATCTTCTTTTTTGCTTAGCAGAACGAAATAATATACAACTTTTTCCACTGTGGTAGTCAATGGTGCCCCAGAAATCTCAGCTGCTAGCATTCATCCAAATATCTTTCTTTTCAGTCAGTTATGTATCAGTTTTTATGAGTACAAGTACAGGAGCTTAGTATCAGTGGATCTCCACTAAATGAAGTATTATAAGTATTATTATCTTTCTATGAGATATAAGCAGGCTGCTTTTGTTTTTGCTAAAAAGAGTGATAGTGTAGTCATACATGTACCCTCTTTTTATTACTGCATGCCCTCCACCTTTATCTACCATTTTTCTCTCTCTCTCTCTCTCTCTCTCTCTCTCTCTCTCTCTCTCTCTCTCTCTCTCTCTCTCTCTCTCTCGCTCTCTCTCTCTCTTGTTTTTCCTTTAGCAAACCCAAAGCCAAGTTTGTGTCTGTGTGGCGGACGAGTTTTACTGTTTATATTACAGGGAGACTGTGAAAATTAAACCGTACCCCCCTATGTGGGAAATAATGAAGAGTAATTCAATCAGCCAGCATCCCGCTGAATCTCTCTCTAACTGGCCTCCAGATGAGCTGCCGGCCAGAAACACCTCTGACAGATCTGTTAAAAACATTCATAACTTTCTGAACAGAGTTATTTTCTCTTTGTTTGGGTGGTCATGTGAGTGTGCTTTAACAAAAGCACAATTCTGATATTGTCTTGTGTATATTCTCAGATTTTCTCAATTGTTTAGTAGGGATGCTTTGATACCATTTTATTAAAGACAGAGTATGAGTGCAGATATTTTCTGGAACTCGGCGATACCTATGTTTTGGTGAGGTGCCAATTATCGAATGCACAACTCATCGAAACTATTAACTCACATTGTGAAAAAAAGACGATTTGATGTGCTTCTCAAAGACTTTCAAAGCACTAATTTCAGTCAGATCTTTCACGTTCGCTGTCGGTTTATCTATATGATCACGAGTACATGATCATGTTATCGGTGCATCACTATTGTTAATGTCTGAAGTATGGTTTGGTAGACGACTGTTTAGACTTTAGAGTCTTGTTAAAACTGAGAAATGTATTGAGTGCTTCCATGTAGGGATTATATGAGTTGACGTGGTGTGGCCTGGTGAGTTTGATTTTCTCCCCTCAGCGTTCTCGTGGCCCACAGGGCTGCTCTCAAGCTTCCATAAGTTGTTACTGCATTTATTTTTTCGCTGTAATTTCTAGTTTAACAGCACATTGGGGAGCGCGTTGGGTTTTTTACTGAATACGCAATACGTGTTTGAATTTGGCTTGCCAACTTCTAGTGAAGTGAAGCTTAATACAGTAAGCAACTGAAGGAGTCACTGTTACACGTGTACAGCTGATGTTTGGAACAATCGAGTGTGTTTGTGACGGTTGAGGTTGAGCTGTAGACACACCGGTTGAGCTTGAGGGTGGACTCTGTGCTTTTTCATCATCATACTTGAGTAATTGTGCAGGACAATTTGTACCTGACCTCCGTCTGAACCTTTAACCAAATCCCTCCACCCAATGACTTAAAGATGCAAAGAGCAGGAAATGTTTTGTTTTATAAAAGTAAAAGGACAATTTCTTTTGTAATCTGAGCAAAAAGGAAACATTCTCAGAACTTTGGGTAACGTTCTCATAATGTTCTGAAAGTTATCAAAATGTTCGTGGAGTAACAACAAAAGAGCATTTTTCCCACAATTAATGTTGTAAAAGCATCTAAAGCTCTAATTTATACACTGTAAGAATGGTTCTGTGTCATAGTAGATTTCATCCAATGAATTGAGTAAACCTTACTAAATCAACTTTGTTCTTGTTTTTTTAAACCAAGATTGAAGTTAAAATTCTACGTAGAAAAAATCTCTGAATTCTAAATGCACAATTCAACCCACTTTTGTATAAAGGATCTTTGATTAATTATTTTGTGGTGGGACTACATTAATCTGTCTAGTTAATTTCACTAACTGAGCAGTGGATTTAGAGTTCCCAGCATGCTTTGCATGCTTCAGCATTAGGAGAGTCATTTTTGTGAAAAAGTGCTATTTTACGTGCTTTACAATAAGACTTGATAGTGTTTATTGTTCAGTTATCTTTAACATTCAGAAGAGATTCTGTTTGTATTTTGAGTTTGGTGGTTACCATCGTTCAGAAGAGTGATGTTTGTGCTCAGGTCATGGAGGTGTTATTTTCACTCTCAGATTACTTGTACATCATATATGTTATGAAGAATAATACATTTTAAATTGAAGTTAAAAAAGAAAAATAAGTTAAGTTAATTTTTTTTAGTTTATCACACGTGACATGTGCTCAAATGATTGAGGTAATCTTACTCGATTTATTCAAGAAATATTGAGTTGGTGATACGATGGTAACAATATTACCTAATATTTTTAAGTAAATAACCGTGTCATTTTTGACAGTGTCGTTTATACACGACTTTCAATGCTTCCAACATTCCACTAACAGAGTTAACTTTTCAACTTTGTGATGTTAGCAAAAAAGCAAAACATATTTGGGAGACTCTTTCCTGATCTTTATCAGAGCACATTATTCCAACAAAAATTCTTTCAATAATCTTTCATACAAACGTAATAATCTGCTCCATTTTTTGTTGTGATATTGCTCTGTTATTGAATTGTATTCCTCACCTCTAGCACAGTATCTGGGTTCTTCAGGATGGTGTAATATCTGGTCTCTCTTTATGGTTCTGTAGGTGACGCTCAGGCTCTGAAGGATGTGGGCAAAGCTCTTGTTCTTCACAGAAGGACGGTGATGCCGTACGTCGCCTACGCCCACAAGCGGAAGGGTTCCAATGAGGAGAAGGATGTAGAGCAGTACGCCGGTCTGGTGGGCCAGACGTGTGCAGAGAGAATCCTGCTTTACAGATCCTAGAGAACCTTAAAACCGCTCTGGGCTGGTTTCTCTCTCTCAGTGTTTCTCTTCTCATCGGTGTGTCTTTTTTGTACTGATGTGCATTCATGCATTTATTCTGTCTTACAGAATCCACTGTTTAAGTGGTATTTTAATATATCTGGCCCACGCTTTGTAATCCCACTTGCTGGCATGCGACACAAATAAAAACGGGCACATGTTTAATATCACAGTGTATCACAAATATTAGCCATTTACAATTCACTAATGTAAAAGATCTCTATACAGTTACACAAATCAATGTGTGTGAGGGCAAATTATACCCTGCCAAACATAAAACACATTGAATTAAACGTGCATTTTATTTCGATGTAGTCACACAATCCGTTCGGGTGTTAAAGGGATAGTTCTTTCATCATTCTCATTCTCATGTCACTCCAAACCTGTACGACTTTCTTTCTTCTGCTGAACACAACAGAAGATATTTCGAAGAACGGTAACCAAACAACATCGAACCCTATCGACCTGCACTGAAAACCATGGTGACATTTCTCAAAATATCTTCTCTTGTGTTCTACAGGAGAAAGTGTCACATATAGGTTTTAAGTGAATGATTGTTTTGGGGTGAACTATTCTTTTAAATGTTGTGTAGTTGTAAACCAAGGTTGCCCTCTGACCCACACGGATGTGTTAAGCCCTGACAGACGGACCGCTGCTCTTCTTAAGAGTTCTGTAGTACCAAATATTGATGTTTATGACATGGATTTGCATCATTGACCCGAAGTATTGAAATAAACTTCTAAAGCAGTTGCTGTGCCATGACACGGGTTGAGATGTTGAGATGGGCGTCGAAACAGATATAAACACACTTTTGTCTTTTCTCACTTTGTCTTTGTCTGGTTGAAATAATAGGTTAAGTGCATTAATTTTAATATTATTGTTTTATTTCAAACTAAATAAAAAACAAACAAAAACATATGTAGTTTGATTCGTTTATTTGGTACACAGACACAAACATGAAAGAGAAAAGTATTTGGACGTTGTGTCTAGAAAAAGTGTCCTAACGGTTCTTGGGGTCACGGTATAAACGCAGCAGCAGCATCATCTCTTCCTCCAGCTGTAGGTGACATCATCATCTGGTCCAGACACAGAAGTGTGAATGCTGACTCGCTCAGGGACGCTGTGTTTTGTCCATGACGTGACCGCACTGAAGAGGGGTGGGTGGCCTTGATCGAGAACCAGGAACCGAAGCCAACATGCAAAGTAAACCTCACGACACAAACCTTAAATAGACGACCTCGACGGGAGTCTCATGAGCTAACCTGTTTTCATCACCATGTGGACGTCAGCGCTCGGAGGAATCGCTGCGATCTGAATGTGTTTGAAATGAGTTTCACCTTTCCATCTCCACTCTTTGAAGTTTGACCAAACCCGCGTCTGCCGGCGAATCTCGTCCATTAGAAATACAAAACAAGACCGAGAATACAAAGTCCACAGCTCACCATGTTCTTTGCTTCTCATTAGACCGAGCTGCCATGACAAACACAGAAGTGAAGCGTGGCAAAGGACACTGTAAGAGAACTCCAATCATCTGAAATGAGAAAGAAACTCACGGTAGTGTCCGTTCACAACCCGCTTTTTATTACATTTTTATTCAACGTTTACTTTTATTGTTTGTTTTTCACTTATTTACTATTAGGTTTAAATGACTGAAATTATTCTCATAGCAATTTGCAACTATTTTGCACTGTGGTAATTGATGCGCACAATCTCGGTCGTACGTTTTAGGACGATCTGCTTTCGCAAGTGATGGTTGTCCTTATTTAAGGGTTCTGCTGGTATACTTCTTATACACTAAAAGAAGAAAGTATGCTTTCTATGCACTCCACAGTACGACGTAAAGTTGACTTGAAGTATACTTGGAGTATAAAAGCTATTAGTGTACTGAAAGCATACTTCAAAGAGTACTTTCATCATGTAAAAATGTGCTACTGTACAAGTGTTAAACACCAAAATGATCAGTTATCTTACTGTATATGTTTACTTGTAGTACAAACGAACAAGAAGCGTTGTTGTAAAGTTTAAATTTACTGCTGTAACATTAAAGTAGACTTAAAGTATACTTTTAAGAAACTGAAAATGGCCCAGTTTTCTCCCATGAGTCTTAAAATAGTACACTTACCAATATACCAATACAACATTGTCTACTTGATCTCTACGTCTTGTGACTTTATCGACATTCTTCAAAATATCTTGTGCAGAAGATAATCAAACAACACTGGTCCCCCATTGACTTCCATTGTATCAACACAAAACCACCGAGACATTTCTCAAAATATCTTCTTTTGTGTTCCACTGAAGAAAGAGTCACATTTAGGTTTTGAATGACATGAGAGTGAATAAAGAATGACAGCTTTTTTTCCAAGTCTCCATTTATAGTTGACCATTGTAGTGTGCGTGTAGGTTTTGATCCGAGGTCAACACAACACGTCTCTGTACTTCTTCATTGGTGCTGTGAATGTGTTGGCAGTGTCACGTTGGTTTAGTTTTTCTCTTTGCCGTGTGTTTGCTGCGCCAGCGGAGCTCTGGAGCCAGAGCTATAAAACACACGGCCATCATCTAACCGCAACCGTGAGCTGCCAACCAGTTGGGCTACATTCATCAGTGCTGACAAACAAAACGATGTAGTCTTAAATCATTTAGTCCTGCTTCAGTGACCTCACTCAATCCCATCAGCCCCTCTAGCTTTTGAGACGAGCTGTGATATGTTCTCTATTTTCTCATGTTGATGGTTGATGAAGTCCTGGATGCATAGACGGCTATACATTACGGTAAACCCATTCTTCCTTGTTATATGAGATCTAGTCCAAATGTGGAAATGCCATCTTTTTCCAACCTCGCTGTCAGGATCCTACAGCACGTCACAGTAAACTCTGATGATTAGGGCAAGCCAAATTAAAAATGTATGATTTTTACTAGTAAGAATTGTATTTCTGATATCTGAAATAGAATTTGAATGGAAGTCTATTGTGATATTTAACTAGTCAAAATGCAATAACAGATATAAGAATTACGTTTTTTACTAGTTGAAATTACATTTTTGATATCAAGAATGCACATTTTTGCGAGTGATTGCATGATTGTTGATATCAAGAATTCACATTTTTACTAGTGAAAATGTAATAATTAATATCAAAAATATCATTTGTTACTAGTAGAGATTGAATTGTTGATATAAAAAATGCATATCCTGAGAATGATTAAAAGCTAATTCGGCTTGCCATAGAGGATGCTTGAAAAACTGTCTGAGATATGTTTGAACCCACATTATACTCCGTTACGCACACAGTTTGCATTAAAGAAATGAGTTTGGACCATCAAGAAGCGACCACAGGATTGGGATGCTGGTTATTTTGTGGTGCTGGTGAAGATTTGACTCTCCTCATGTTTCACGGCATTAACCGCCGAGTTTCCATCTCAATAGGCCACATGAACCAGAGGAAATTCTGCGCTTCCTCCTCCAGAGAGGAAAATCTAAACGCTGGGTTCTGTGACTCAGATTGTTTAGATTGGTGCGTAATGTTATGTATCATTTACATGATTAAATAGTTTCATATAAACACTCATTAGTGGTTCATCTCAGATTGCTCAGATGTAGATTCAGACACGGTTCTCAGACTTCATGAACATTAACAGAGAAACAGCATTTAACACATCCCCTTTTAATATTGTACCATGGTGTTACTGTGTTTTTTGTAATATAATACTTTTCCTTATCTACCTATTATAATAAAATATATAAAACATATTTGTATGTACTTCTTTTGGAACTATTCACTCATGTGAGCTATTGGTGTATTATAAGTTCACCACCGTTACACTTCAAAAGCAAACTAAGACTAAAGTGAATAAACTAAAAAGCAAACTATTCAGTTTTAAGAAGCATTGAAGTGCACTTACAACTTTTCTATACAAAGTATACCTAAAAACATACTTCAGCTTTTCCTAGGTTTCGTAAAACTACATTTCTGAAATGATTGAGAGTGCACTATACTTTTTTGCGAGTGTGCCATGTGGCAATCAAACAGTACCATGTATGTGACATCCATCCGGCTACATTAGTTTTCAAAGACTCATATCTCAGATCTGCACTTGATGAGTGTTAAAGCGTTTGGATTTACAGATCATATTTGATAATAAGTGATATTCTCAGTTATTGGTTTGTAACAGTAAGCAGATGTGAAGACTATCTCTCCTCTGGCTGCTGAGATCTCTCACTTCATCTGAAGTATGTTTTTCTCTGTCTGAACGCTGAGAATGCGTCTCTGTGTGTGTGTGGGATCTACGCGCTCTTCATACATGTTTTTACTGGCACTGACGCAGGATCATGTGAAGCGGGTGAGTTTTCTTTTACTGTGTTCTTGTTTTGTGATGTTATAATTGTCTTGACTGTTTTGGGCCTTTTGACTTGTAAATAAGACGCCGTGTTCCTTTTGGATGCAACATGTTTGGTTTGGCAGCTGGGAAAGCATTTGAGATATTGTGAGCTCTGTGTGTTTATACTTTTCAGTCTGCAGCTCTGATCGTCTGGCACCGTGATGGCAGCATTTGTGTATTTCATCTGTGAGTCAATGTTTCCAAACTCTCTCTTTATCTTTGTGTGTTTTTATGGTACCCGAGCTGGATGGGGGTCCATGAATCAGCGGAAGTTTAGTGGCCTGGTGAAGATATGAAGTGTATTGTGAACGGGCCCTGGATTAGCTGTACCGCTGTCTAAACACAGAGCTTTTCTCTCTGGAGGATTAGACCGAATCGCACTCGCTGTCTTAACTTTTGTCCGTAAAATTCATTCCTCTAGATTTTCAACTTGTCCCAATTTCTGCTGTCTTTTTTGGACTGTGTACTGCTTGTTTAGTCAAACTCAATACTTTTCTTATTCTTATTCCTTTAAAATGTAGGATTAGGGGTTAGATGCCACAAAAACCAAACGCCCGACCAACATCCTTGCAACCATCCTAACTCTGGGTTGAGTCAAATATGAATGATTTATAGCTTCATTTAAACCACTGGTTGGGTTTGACTGTGTTTTACCCAGTCACACGTTTATGAAACGCAGCATTTTTTCAGTGGAGAAAACCCTAGCAACGTCCTGGCAACCACATACAAAATCATCGAAATGGCCTGGCAACAACTCGGAAAACCCTAGCAATGCCATGGCAACCACTCAGAAAACCCTAGCAACGTCCTGGCAACGACCTAGAAAATCATTGCATCGTCCTGGCAACGACTCAGAAAACCCTAGCAACGTCCTGGCAACGACCTAGAAAATCATCGCTACGTCCTGGCAACAACCCAGACAACCCTAGCAACATCCTGGCAACCACCTAGAAAATAATCGCAACGGCCTGGCAAGAATTCAGAAAACCCTAGCAACTTCCTGGCAACCACCTAGAAAATCATCGCAAAGGCCTGGCAAGAATTCAGAAAACCCTAGCAACTTCCTGGCAACCACCTAGAAAATCATCGCAAAGGCCTGGCAAGAACTCAGAAAACCCTAGCAATGTCATGGCAACCACTAAGAAAACACTAGCAACTTCCTAGCAACAACTCAGAAAACCCTAGTAACGTCATGGCAACCACTCAGAAAACCCTAGCAACGTCATGGCAACCACTCAGAAAACCCTAGAAACGTCCTGGCAACGACCTAGAAAATCATCGCAACGTCCTGACAACAACTCTGAAAATAACAACCACATGGCAATCACCCAGAACACCCTAGAAACACTTCAATTCGGTTTAATTTAAATTGCACTTTTCATAGTGTTTCATTGTTACAGAGCAACTTCACAGGAAGAAAGAGGAAAACAAATAAAAGTTATATTATTGTAATGTAGATGTGATTTAAAGAAAACTAGGCCTCATATGTATTACGCTTCTCAAAACAAAAGAGTAGTCTTAAACTTTTAAACATTCTTTGTAAGAAGAATGACATGTCTAAGAGTAGGAGACATTTATAGGAGTAAAGTTTGAGAGTGATTCTTAAGTTCTGACTCAAGTGTTGTAAATTAAGGACCACAGTGATTTAAACACAGAATGGACATCTTAACCTCTGTAAGGGTGAAGTCATAGCAGCATGGCACCCTTTATTCAAGACTGAATCAAGACATTACTTAATCCAGAAATTACATTATTATTATGTATTTTTATTCATTTATATAAAAAGCTGCAATCCATAACTTATTTGGGTAAAATAAACCAAAATTTTGTTATTGGACGAGAACATAAATATCGGTTAACTTCAAGCCATATAAAGACAAATACATAAAGTTACCTGCTATTTCATTTTTCAAACAGAGATGGCGACAGAGAGATCAAAAAGTAAAAATTGCAGTTTCAAAATTTTATTTTGCATTCCGAGCAAAGATATTACAAATATGCATCTACATTTGATGGTGTTTTAATAGATCATTTAAAATATTAAGCCGCTGGATCACATCCTAACTCTAGGCTATATAAAGAAAAGACCAAAGCTGCAAATTTAGTTTTATTTATGAGTATACCAAAAATGAGCTCAGATGTCAGACTGTGTTCTTTCACACGGCTGTGTTTGTATTCAGATGTGATTCATCTTTCATCTTTGTCATGTTTGTTCCTCTCTTCTCTGCTGTCTTTTTGTCTGTGAGAATATTTATAACTCTCAGATCTGATTGGAAGTTATTCTTGCCATCTTGTTTCTTGAAAAGCCACAATGCAGACAGTGAAGAGACGTGAGTCCCACCCTGAGATGTGCGCTGACGTGCTCTGACATGTTTATGTGGACATACACACATTCACATCTTCATTCATCAGGAAATGAAAGAGTCACTTTTGCTTTGCAGATATTGATCGATGTTTCTGGCAAAAGGCAGACGCACCTTCTATTCGTCACATTTGGCTGTGTAACGTAACACAAATCACAGATGATGGATTGTGATGCTGCTTTTGGTCACATGTGAGGAGCATTTCACAGGAGCTTATGATATCTCATCCCAATTTTGAAGAAATGTATATTATTTGATAATCAAATTGAGGTGCCATCTTTAAATCAGAGAATCAGTAAAGTGTCTACACTTTTGACTGGTCATGTGCTTATTTAAAAAATACAATTTTAAATCATTTTTTATTCATATACAGTAGAAGCCATTTTTTTTAAAAAGTCGAATTTGTGCAGTTGTGTTTGGATATTTGTGAATCTGTCACGCTGTTTGTCTTTATGGGGAATTTACTTACTGAAAAAAACTTGTTCATAGCAAATACACCAGAATAAAGATATTAAATAAATACATAAATAAATGATATAATACATATATTATAAATATAAACATGTACAAAAAAGAACAGACAAAACTTTTCATGGGAAGTAAAGTATTAGTCAGTGATTGATCATTTATTAGCGGTGAATCCTTCATGAACACATTCTGACGGCTGTTGGAGACACTTTGTTTTGTTCTCTGAACACTGTTTATATTGTGCGGATCTGATGTTGTGTTGAGTTGTGGGATAATGAAGCTCTTTTTGATGGAGAGCGTCTGGATGTGGAGCGGTTGCCATGGCGATGGTGACAATACACTCTTGGTTGTAAGATGGAAACCTTGTTGTTTGTGAGCATCCTCCTGCTGTGTTTAACTCTTTCAGGTGTCAGACTCTCCTCCTCTGTGTCTGGCGATGGACCAGAGGCATGTTTACATCTCTTCTCATGAATATTGATGAATGTTAAGGATTGAGATGTTGAACTGGGTCATTGTCGTCCCACTCTTGTTGACTCCACGCATGATATTATTGGTGGACTTTTTTTTTACATCTTGTGCCATCTGAAGATGCTCTGAACTTTATGTAAAGAAAAACTTCACCCAGATATGACAATTCTGACATCATTTATGTCATTGAACACACAGAACTATTTAATACAAATTTTAGTTAAACTTTGGTAACACAAATGGTCACAAAACAACACTTACCAGAGTGAAAACAATTTTCCTAGGAGGCCCTTTTCTTCCTTCCTTCCTTCCTTTCTTTCATTCTTTCTTTCTTTCTTTCTTTCTTTTTCTTCCTTCCCTAATTCCTTCCTTCCCTCCTTCTCCTTCCTCCCCCCTCTTTCTTTCTTAATTTTTTCTTCCTTCCTTCCTTTCTTCTTTCTTTCTTTCTTTCTTTTTCTTCCTTCCTTCCTTTCTTCCTTTCTTTCTTTCTTTCTTTCTTTCTTTCTTTCTCTCTTTCTTTCTTTCTTTCTTTCTTTCTTTCCTTTCCTTCCTTCCTTAATTCCTTCCCTCCTCCTCCTTCCTCCCCCCTCTTTCTTTCTTCATTTTTTTCCTTCCTTCCTTCCTTCCTTTCTTTCTTTTTCTTCCTTCCATCCTTAATTCCTTTCTTTCTTTCGTTCTTTTTATTCTTTCCATCCTTTTTTCCTTAAATCCCTCCTTCATTCCTTTATTTCTTTCTTTCGTCCTTTATTTCCTTTCCTATCCTTTCTTTCTCTTCCTTCTTTTCTTTCTTTCTTTCTTTCTTTATTCTTTCTTTCTTTCATTCTATCTCTTCCTTCCTTCCTTCATTTCCTTTTCTTTACTTTCCTTTCCTGTCCTATCCTTTCTTTCTTTCTCTTCCTTCCTCCCTCCCTTTCATCCTTTCCCATCCATTCTTTCCTTCCTTTCTTTCTTTCTTTCTTTGTTTCATTCTATCTCTTCCTTCCTTCCTTCCTTCCGTCCCTCCTTTCTTTCTTTCTTTCTTTCTTTCTTTCTTTCTTACTCTCTCCTCCAAAGCTCATGAAATGAAGTTAATGTTAAAGACTCTTTGTGAAGGCTGATGTTATTTTGGCAACAGTGATGAAACCCTGCTAAGAGCCAGCGAGAGCACAACACAAAACTGTCTAAATGAAAATGTTTACGGTCCAGTGTGGACGACAGAAACCCTGTGGGACGGGTTTAGTTTTAAAGCCTGATGAGTCAGTCACGCTGACGTTTTTCTGAAGATTGAGTTGATTATTTTAATGAGATCTAATGACTCTTTACAGCGTCTCGCTGGCCAGTTTCTTCACCTGGTTTGTGTCATGAATAAACACATTCATCTAATGATTCTGTCTGTAAAAGCAACTAGCATCACTACTGTTCACTCTCATAAACTAGATATTTGTCCTGTAAAGATACGCCGCTTCTGACCTCTGTGCCTCTTTACACCTCATTTGATGTTGTAAGAGCGCTTGGCTCAGTGCCTTACCGTAGTAAACGGTGTATTTTCTCATTAATATTCTCCAATAACCAACCCTTCCAAGAACTGCTATTGTTCTGTGGATTCATTTTCAGAGTCTGTGTGTCTTTATTTTTACACGCAATTCATACACCCTGTTATGAGCCCAATATGACTTTATTTCAATTCGGTTGTGATTTCACAAAAGCCAAAATTATAAAGACGTGTGGTGAGTACTGCTGGTTATAGCTTTTTGAATATAATATCCCGTTGTCTGTCAAGACAAGGACGCGGTTATTTTACACAATGTGTACATTATCTATGAACTTCTGCGGTGAAGGCACTCTTCTCTTTCGTCTTGTGTGTAAATCACAGATCCTCAGACATTTATTGCCTTTGTGATTGACCACATGTTACCCCAAAGTCAGAACGGGTTATCGTCTCCAAATTCAGTATTTATTTAAGATATAAAAACGTCTCATAGGTTTGGGTGTCCATACAAGTAAATGTACTTCGGTCTAGAAATGTGTATCTCTTCCAGAGCAAACCCGACTCATTTCTACCGTCCACATACGGGTGGAGTAACAAGTTTCCATTTTTCTCGTCCAAAACTTTCTCTCCATCTCTCTCAGGCGATGACCAGTCTGCTTGACCACAAACTCAATGTCCTGATGGATGGAGCGCTGTCTTCGAGAGCGATTCAGAGTTATAATTTGTTTTTCCAACAGCGAAAGAATAAGATCTCGCTGTGTTGAAAGATTGACGTAAGCAATGAATGATAGATGCTCCACGAATATTCTGCACTCCTAATTTCACGAACCGCCTACTACTTGTTTTGAAAACCCCTATTTGGTTTATGTTTGGAGATTTTTTAAAACAACTTCACAATCTAATGCAGATCTATGCCGTCATGATGTATTTATTTATTTAATGATAAGAATTGAATGCAAAGCCAATACCAACAGTCCACACGACTATAAATCTGTGAGATGTCTCAGATCTGATGCGTTGAGATGCTGGTTTCTGACTTGGGTTCTTGGGAAGATCAATCTTCTCTGAGCGATGTGGAATGGGAAGGAAGCTTCTCTTAATTGTTGAATGTTGAAGTTGAGAACGGAGACACGCTTCATTGGATCTCACCACCTCAGACCTGCGGGAGCTCGATGGATTCTGCGCTTCTGTACTTCACAAATCCACCTCAGCGTGTTTACTTTCATCTGCCTCATAAAATGACAGACTGCTTTTTCAATTATCAAGCTAATGCTTTGAATCTCTGCGGTATCCTCGGGTACGGCTGCATTGCGAGTACGGCCGTATATACTGTTAAATGTGTAGAAACCATCAGCCTGATCTCGCGGGAATTTCAAACTATTTTACAATGTGGCTTATCCCTTTGAATCTATACATTGTAAATCATACTAAAATGTACACTGTAAAACTTGTAGTTCTGCCAGTAACATACTGTAGATTTAATTATTTTCCTATTGGTACCGTTTTCAATTTGAGTTCAACTTTAAGCAAGGGAGAATGTACAGCTGGTTGTTATCGCAGAAATAAGCCCCGACAGTGTGATCACGACCCCACGCAAAGCAGGTCAAATGTCCCGAACAGGCAATTTGGGTCAATCATTTGTAAATACAATGTTGTTATCTGGGAATAACCAACCTGCAAATGTCCTGACTAGCCAATCAAAAACAAGCATTCCAACGAGCCGTGTAACAATCCAAATTAAAACACTTCAAAATTAGCAAGTTCTCAACAAAGGACATTCTTTTGTTTTTGTTTGTTTCTAGTAAAACTATTTAAAACTTCTGAAATTAGTCTTGTTTAGTCTTGGTTTATCAAAGTCTTGGCTATGAAAGAAAATATGAGAACTAGATACGTGGATGTTTAAAAAACACTGTATGTGGCGCGACGCGACAATTGGTTTTTTTTGGGGGGTTCTAATGTGTTCTATTGTCTTTTGTTGTGTCATGCCGCGGTAGACACGGTGTAAGTTACTGGCAAACCTGATGCAAAACTACAGCAAAGTTTTACAGTTTATGATTGTAAGAAACATGCAAAATGAAACCATTAAATCTAATCGTCTACGAGGTGAAAACGGATCATTCTAAAATGTAGGAATGAAGTCATTGGTACGGAATTGTTAGCCACCCAATAAAATAGTGGCAAGAGTTTGCTCTGAAACGTTTTATTCATACAGTTTATGACAATTCCATCAAATTATCATCAATTAGAGCATTTTAATATATATTTAAAATAGAACAAGGAAAATGTCGTACTTGTTGACTTGCTCTTTGGCTTGTTCAAGTATAGTTCAGAAGACTGGCAAAATAACCATTTAACAGGAAAAAAATCACAAATCTATAATACACATGAACATACTCACAGAAATATGCTCACACACGAAACACACTCAAAGACTGGAAGACATTTTATGTATCTGTAATTTATTTTTAAATATATTTATTTGCAGATGAATACCCAGAGTAATGGAAAAACCTGCGTGAGGGTTTTGTTCTTGATTTAATTAAGGTCAGATTATTGAGCTTCCTGAGAAGTCCACCAGTGAACACTATCCCTTTAAAAAATGTTTATGTAACCTTAGAGGATTGTTTTCTTTAAGAACTTTGAAGAAGAAGCTCACAAAGTGTTTGCCCTTCCCAATAAAAGGCCTTGAAACTGTGATTAATATTTGTTCTGTTCTCTGTGATTCAGAACCGACCCCGAGAGCCGTGGTTTACCCGGTAGCCCTTATAAATCCAGCCGTATATGGATTCTTTCAGCGGGATGAGTTTGGGATAAAGCGGAGAATTTGCCTGCGGTCCCCGAGGACATACCTGCTCTTAAGTGCTGTGGCTTTTGGACGAGAGACTCCGTGTCTTTGAGAGCCAGATTATACTGAGATGTTTCACTCCCTTCTGTCTGGCCGAGGAGCCGGCGGGTGAGTGAGTGAGTGAGTGAGTGGACTTAAAGAAACATCCAGCAGCACATTTCTTCACTCGCTGTGTGTTCCAAAGCAAAGCCTCACACCTGGACCACCGCCCGAGTCTCACGGAGCACTTCTCTCTTTATATACATTAACCTTGTCTGCTGTCTGTTTGTTTTAAAGTTTGATACTAAAGTGCTTAGATGGGAATATAAAAACTATTGGAATATAAAAGATTGTTTAGATGTTGCTCTGTCCTTGTTCAGAAGATGTGATGTTGTGATGTGAGTTCTCATTTGCGTCTCAGTTTCAACATAATCTCAGATGTTCCTCAGAGTGTAAAGGTGAAAAAAGAATGTATTGTTGAGGTTAAATAAAAATGTTTTAGTTCATATCAAGATCTTCAATAGCATTGACTGCAGACTTGACCAATCTGAGCTCTGTTTGTTCTCTTCTGTCAGATTTCCGATCCATTTTCTCAGGAGATATATCTGAGATGCAAGAAACAAACCAGTTAATTTGATAAAAGTATAGGAGAAATAATTGAGGTTTAAAAGTGATTTTTATTAAAAAGTTAAATAGAAGGAAGGGGATGGAATGATGCTCCCGATGCAAAAATAATTGAATGTTTAGTGTAAAAGCCTTCATTTGTCATAACTTTATATTGTTTAGCCAGTAGGTGTGTGTTTAAATATAATGATAAATAAAACGAGCAATTTGAATTTCACTGTTTTTTGACCCTGTAACATTTTGGTCTTTTCTGTTAATTTTGTTAATTGATATTCCAAAGAAAGATATTGGAAGAGACTGAATGTTATTCGAGTTCAAAAACGCTCTGATGTCAAGAAGGGAGAAATAATGAAGAGAAATAGACAGATGCCACCACATTTAGATTCTGCTAACACAGAGTATTTACTGTTCATTCAGTATATTCATAGAATTCTGTAATATAGTAACATATTTCATATACTTTTGAAATTAATTAATTTAACGAATTGCATAAAATTGATGAAACATCTGAACCAACATGCTGTTTCAATTCCCGAGTTACTTATGGAGCATCTGAAAAGCAAACGTTGTATTTTTCCAGTCCCTTATTGTCTTTAGATTTGAGATGATTTGCAGAGGTCAGTGTTTGAGACCACAGAACAGAAACTCTGTTGTTTCCCAGAAAATATCCTCAAATGCAACTGGAGAACCACCAGCCGCAAATCCTCCACTTGGCCGCAGTACTTGCTGAAGGTGCAAGAAAATAAGAGACAGGGAAGAGAGAGAGAGAGAGAGAGAGAGAGGGAACGGTGCCATGCAAATTAAATGCAGATTCTGACTGTATGCTTTTCTTGGTGTGTAATAAGAGGAAAAAAGCAAATGAAAAAACGGAGAGAAATAAACGGAAAGAAATTGGCAGAAATGTTTGTTTCAGTTGGCTGAGAGAAGCTGTGTTACAATCGGATCATTATACAGGAATCCTGAGCGAGAGAGAGAGACTAACAACTTTCTGACGCCTCTCTCGCTCTCCGTCTCTTTTCCTTCTCTGTACCCAGGTCTGGAGGGAATTTAAAGATAATTTGAATTCACTCACAAAACCCCAAACATCCATATGCCCAGATGTGCAGTTTCACAGGGTCTGTGGCATTGTAGCATCTGGAAGTTTGGGGTTTTGATGGTTATGACAGTGGCCGCCACTGCTAGGCCTAAAAAATGAATAATAAGTGATGCTGAAGACAGGAGGAAAGGATCTGTGTGTTTAATATTATGATGTGTTCGTGCGGTACAGTATAGAATCCAGGTTGGCTGTAAATCAAGAAGGAAGAATTTGAGGATTAAACCACTTACTATTTGAAGCCATTGGATGACACAGTGTGAGGAGTCTGAAGTGTCTCAACATTTGAATGAATTAAGTTGAAACAAGGAGACATTTTTGACAAAATGAAATGTTTTTAAGATCTTTAAAGATCAGGTATCACACGTAGTTTCTGCCAATCTCATAATAATCTTGAGTACCCATAGAGTATGCATACGTCGTATCTTCAAAGAGTGTTTAGTTTGATCGCATTTATAAGAGAGATACGGCTGTACAATTATTTCCGGAAAAACAGGAGCTGCTGGAGACGGGCGGAGGGACGGAACTACAGCACGAGCACACAACACATCATCACATTAATCCCTTCATGTTTTCTGCGTTATGCACATGCGCAACAATTGCCAACAAAACGCAGATGTATGACTTAATTTTTACTGACCACGTGCGGTTCATGTCCGGCATCTTTTGAGCACTGTGACCACGCCATATATCTCCAGTGATCTCCAAATCCAACGTTGTATCCACCGTTTATGTAACATCCATCACTGATATCACGTAAAACAAAAAACACCACTAAACTTCACTATCGAGAGAAACGTGCTGAAGCGCAGCGCAGACAATCTTGACGCAGCAGAGACAAACTTTGTTTTCGCCCCTTGTGGAGCTTTTCTGGGAGAATTGCCCGATAAAAGCGATAGGATCTCTGTTGCGAAACCGGGATCCAGACTTTAAAAAAACTTTCCGAAACAAGCTGGAGTGCTGCGGGAGTTTATCAAGCACAGAAATACTACCTCATGCGTCCAACTCGTTTTTGAACAAGTGACCATGTTAAGCATGAGAGACAGGCACGTTTAACAATGTAAAGAAGTCAGAATGCATGACATGGCATGTTAGCTCCACTTTAACTTAAGAGGAGATGCTTGAGATAACTGAAGGCGGCAGACTTGAGCATGTCTCCATTTGCTCTCTATTTTATATTGTTATATATTTAAAGCTGTAATCCGTAACCTTGTTGGGTTGAGAAGGTAAAAATTATTTTGCTGAAAATTTCAGATTTGACATCACTTGTGCATCAGCATGTAAAGTAACTTGCAGTTTTATAAATTAAAGAGAGTTGACCGTACAGAGGCAAAAGTTTCAGATTGTAATTTAAAATGAAATAGAAATGGATAAAAATGTAAGCATGGGCAGTAATCAATTTCAACACGGTGACTTTCTTCTTCTAATATACGATTTAATGGTGTTTGCTATAGTTCAGTATATGTTTGTCATAAAAGGTTTGATGATTTTTTGTTGTCGCTCACAGTTTTTCTTTGACACCTGCAAGATGATTCTTGGACTTTTTCTTTAAAAGTCAATCCAAAGGAACGTTATCCAATATGATGTGAGCACGGTCATCTTCCAGATGTGTGTGAAACAGAGGAGATTAGCTCATCTTCTCCAAGGTACAGCCAAACACTCACTTAATAGAGTTTAAATGGATGTGCGGTGTGAATCCTTTCGGAAAGTGTGTGAACCCAACGTATGAGCTCTAGACTCTTCATCTAGACGTCGCCCACGTCTCTTTCTTTTGTCTGAGCACATTACTGTAACCAAAGAATCTGTCTTAGCATACCCTGAATTGTGTGCTTTTTTGCTGCCCAGACAGAGCGTTGGACTCCAGAGGAGGATCGGCATTAAAGGGAAGTAGATGTGCTATGACAGTTCCTTTTTCGTTTGAAGAAGGTTAAGATGTAGATCGGCACCCAGGCCAAAATGCATGAAAATGAGGACAGAAAGCGTTGTTTACCCACCCAGGACGAATCGCTTCAGAACGCCGGACGGCACCAACAGGGGCGTTTGCCTCTGTGTGCCAAGAAGCCTGTAGCACCAGCTCAACTCCATTCAACTTTCTGTTTGCCATAGAAAGCACATTTGCATGCTACATTCTTCCTATTGAACACTGCTTTGAGACAGACAGTGTGATGGAGCCGCCGGTTTTGTCTTGGTCTTGACACACGGGAGGTTAAAGAGCGCAAGAGAACCCGCAATGTGGCCGGTCGACAGAACATTTACATCTGAGGTTTTTGAAAGTTAAATTATGCGTTGTAATGTGTGATCATGACGCTAGGGTGTAATGGCATTGCTATGGTGATGATGCTTACAGTGTTTATTTTTAGTACGGTTTCGTTTAATTATTTCTTGTGATATTTGGATCACACGTGATGGTAACACACACAACCTTAACAATACAAGACAATAATGTGAAATCGTAATTTCAAGTAAAACGTTTGAATTGAATTCAAACAAAACGTATCATTGAAACAGATGCTGCTGTAAGGGTTGCTATGGTGTTGTCAAGGAACCCATCCTCACTGATGCTTCATGGTGGCGGAGATGTTATGATGGTTCTGTGTCTTCAAATCGGAGTCGTCGGGGTCAGTGTGAACTAGGATGGCATGTTCTCTCTTGATTATTTGTTGGCCTTATGACCTGATAATGCTTTCGCTTCATTGCAGTATGATTGACAGCTTGTCATCTTACAACAGTGTGGAGATGAGCAACTGTGGAGTTTTAGAATAGAGCTGTCACTCCATTTGAGTGACGGACACACAGTCCGTGGGAACCGGAGGGCAGGGGGACTTCTGGTTGGACGGGCCGTGATGGCTGGAGCGTATGGGGGCGGGGGGTGAATTGATATGTTTGTCACTTTACCGAGCCTGTGGTGGCCAAGACTTGAAACACAATGATGGATGAATGAGAGATGATGGCAATGAGAAGAGATGAGGGGTTAGTTTATGGGATGGGATCTTATCAGATGTGTTATATGCCAGCAGTCTCATGCTGACCGCCGGTCCACAGATTCCAGATCCATCACAGATGAAATCACTTTAAACTCTTTAGATTGTTTCTCCTCTGCATCAATGAAATAAAAATGAAGATGAAAAACGGCTTAAAGATCTCACACGTGTCTCGTATAGAGTCTCAGGAGGTCTCAATAGTCATTTTAATGTCAGCAGATATCTGGTGTTTAATATGAAATGATGTCTCATCTGATCCTTTTAAGACCAAATAATCGGAGATATATGCAAAACACATTGGTGTCTATTTTTGTTTCTCTTTGCAAATTCAAAAAACATCTGAAGCAAAGAGAGTGCTTCAATGACCATGAACTGAGATGAATTTATATTCTGTGTTAATAAACTTTATAATATTCTAATATCAATACTTATATCACTAATATCACTCTTAACTCTTGATATTAAAGCATCATTATACTCAACAATTATTGCAATGACTTGTATAAAAGACTAATGGAGCGCTTGTTATTATATTAATGTTGATCATTTGGATTTGTTGGTTTAATCTGAAGACACTTTTAGCCTTTTGGTGTCTTTAGGTCAGTAAAGTTGTTTACTTTCCAACGAGATGTTGATAATGTAAAAGTACTATTGTCTGGATACAAACAAAGCGACTCTTTTTTTTTTTGATGCAGAAGTAGTCCCAAGATGCTCTTAAAGAGATAGTTCACCTAAAATAAAAATTTATTCATCATTTATACTCCCTCATGTCATTTCAAACCTGTATGTATTTCTTTCCTCTGCAGAAGACAAAAGAAGATATTTTGAAGTATGTTTTTAACCATCAACATCGAACCCTGTTGACTTCCATGGTATGGACACAAAACCACTGTGTTCCACAGAAGAGGATAAAAAAATGTCATTTTTTGGTGTATTTCGGGGTGAGGTTTTTCCTTTGTGTCTGGTGCAGATGGTTGACCGGTGAAGCCTCGCTGGTTAAGCTCATTTGGAGATCTTTTGTGGAGTCCACCATCACACCCAAACACAACATATGCTTCTCTTTCAGCAGGGGTGAGATTTCTACGCTCTGCTGGCTGGGAAAGAGAAACGGATCACGTCAGGTCTGGACTTAAAGTCACTAATCAGATCTGTGTCGTCATAGTTTCTCTCATCTGATAAGAAGAACATTTAAAACAGAAACTGTCACCGCATGGCTTTGCAGTGATTATCCAAGGCAGTGATTTATTAAGACATTGTGTTTTTACTGGCGTTGCTTTTCTGGCCTCGTTTAAACTCAAGTGTAGAGTTTGAAGACATTAGGGGATATATAAAGTATTTGCTTCTTGTTTAGAAATGTTACACAAGTGCATTTCAATGTGCAAAAACAAGTAAATAAAAAGTTGAAAACTACCTTACTTTAGCCCAACGTTAAACCTATGATTAACAAATTATGTCATTTTGATACACGTCTTTTTGCATATTACTCTGAGAAAGTAATATATTACTAGTTACTAATTACATATTCAATAGTGTCATGAGATTACTGTAAAAGTTACTCTCTCCAAAAAGTATTTAATTACTGATTACTAATAACTTTCTACATCATCAACTTTGTTTAATTAAGTGATTCAAGCATAGACATGAAATGACTCTCAATTCATTCAAATAACTAATATATGAGTTTTATTATACGTATTATTAACTGACCAAAGTATTACAATCGTGAGAATTATACATAAAAGCATGCATTTCAAAGTCAGACTTTTTATTTTGATGTCAATTACACTGTTGCCCACACGTACTTTACACAAAGTATTTTGTTGAATTACATCAGAAGTAACTGTTATTAAAATTCAGAAAAGATTTAAGTAATCTCTTACTTTACTTTAATTAAATTACAGTAACTAATTACTTGGTACCTAGTTACATCCAACAGACAAATTATAACCGAAATAGAAGTATTTGGTTCAACAAAAAAAAACTTTTTCCAAAAACTCAGAGTTTTGACATTTTTCTTTGTCACCTTTGTTAAATCGGACATGAATTTGTATAAACGTTATATCAAGCACATTTATGCAATGAAAGAAAGTTCTCAGGTTTTCTACGTATTGATATCATTCAGCGTGTAGCGTCATGTCGGCGTGGGCTGTCGCTCGCATCCCCCCGTTCGCTTTTCACCGGTTAAATTCTGTGGAAAATTAGACAGTGCTGCCAAACTGAATGTCTTCCCCCCGGCCGTGGAGAGGAGTGCAGATCAGGCACATTCCAGGGGAAAGCTGTGTAAATCCCTGCCATTGATTTGCCGGAGGACCTCCTGACCTCAGGCATACATTAGCAGATTAGGCGGGTGGACGGCACACACAGAGAGCCGGAGACCGCGGGGCCTCTGCTGTTCACAGCACAGTTAACACAAGACCCCGGTGACACATCCGCCGTCTCAACACAACGTTCACTGGACTTCAGCTCGTGTGTGTGTGAAGCGTGAGGGAAAGAGCAACCGTGTTGCTGAGTGGAAAAACTTTGGGAGAGAGTCTGGGTTTGTTCTTTTGGAAGCTTTTAAATGTTTTATTTTTATTTCAGATGAACTGCATGACACAGGTTTACAACTCACTCCTGCAATTTCACAAAAGAAACATATAAACAAGACCAAAACTGTGAAGCGAGTTGACATTTTGTTACATTATTAAGACCAATTTTTGTTTTACAACAACACACTCTTCAGATGGTTGCTGGTGTCGGCTCTTATTCTATCAGACGTGTCTCTCTTGACTGTTTTTAAAGGTTTGAAGCCGTTGAATCACGACGGCTGCTTGGATTGTTTTCCCAGTGACTCCCGGATCTTCGCCCCATTGTGGTTCCGACACCCCGCAACCTTTAATCCGCCGGGGCTTAGCTTCCCTCAAACACCGGCTGTAGATATCCGGATTCATTTCCCGTCATTCCTGATGTGATGAGAGTTCTCCATAAGAGTGAGGCAAAGACTTTGTTATCATACTTTCATAGTTGAGGTTTGATTGAATTGTAATGCTCAAGCTCACTTGACGTGATGGATACAGACGGTATAAAAATGGTGCACCTATTCTGTGACACGGTACTTATCAATCTTTCGAAGCAATAAAAATATGTCTTTAACATCAGTGTTGTTTCTCAATGAGAATAGAGTCAAATGTTCCAGCAAACATCTCAACGATGGCAGTTTTCACACACTTGTCTATTTTTATTTCTCCCAAAGGGTTTTTGCAGAAATGAGTCTCGCGAGGGCAATAACACAAAGGTTTATGACAATACTTATCGGATTTCATTGATATGAAATTAAACTCTTTACATAAATATTGAGCGACGGTCCTGATGTTCACAGATTGGTGGTCTCACCGAGAGCTCTGCCCACCCTTTGTGAGCAAAACACATGGAGCAACACTTCAGACAGACTCACACACCGCAGGAACACATGAGCCAATGATCAGTCAAGCTGGCACACAGATGGACCCATCGCACACACATCACAACACATCATCATGTTTGGGTCCTGCAGGGGTTCAGAGATGCGATAGAAACACAAGATCTTTTATTCCAACGTTATATTACAAGTTCATGATACATCGAAGATTGTCCATCGACAGATCTCAAGTAGTTGTGTTTTGTTCTTCTGTTGGAAACAAACATTAGCTGTTTTCTTGCCCAGGAGTTGTGCGATTCTACTGAACTTTAGGGTTCAAATAGAAACTCTCAAAGGGACAGAACGCTCATGAATTAACAAATGTTGTATTTTTTGTTTTGGCACCAAAAGAAAGTTCAAAAGCGAGTCACGCTCTAGAATTTTTTTTAGCCGAAAAAGAACCTTTTGTCAAAAAACAAAAAGGTTCTTCAGATGTTCTTTATGAAACCAAAAGATTCTTCTATGGCATCACCAAACCGTTTGAAGCAGCTTTTTTTTAATAGTACGGATTCCAGTAATCGCTTCTGTTATCTAGAATAACCCTTAAAGAATTGAGGATTGGCAATACTGCATGAAATATTTTTCCTAAAGTGAAATTTCAAACCAGTTTGATGGCAAAATTGAACTAAAACAGAGAAACAAATGTGAAGTTTAAAAGTCATTGATAAATATGCTATAAATAGCAGAATGTTCTAAGATTTCTGTATCTGATCTGTTTTGTTATGTGACGTCTGTGAGGAGGTGACATGTTTCTCAAGCATCCATGTGTGAAGAGGGCACTGGTTGAGTTCTTTCCACCCTCCTTCGTTTCGGAGGTGAGGACATCTCGACACTTTTATGGCTTTAAATCCGTCCACTAATGTAAAACAAACATCAGATCAATCTTCTCTGTCTTATCAAACACACCAATTTGTTCCCCATTTGGTATTGAGAGAGCAGAGATTTTCACACTCACACATCCACATGATCTATAGAGAGTAATGGAGTCAGATATACAGGATGAAAATACCACGATACTTTGATAACATCTTTAGATAGCTCTTGAAAGTGATACTTCACCCACAAATGAAAATTATGCCATCGTTTACTCACCTTCGAGTTGTTCCAAATCTGTATCAATTTCTTTGACTGATAAAAACAGAGAAAGATATTTGGAAGAATGCTCATAAGACAGATTTTGCCCCCCATCGACTCCCATAGTAGGGGAAAAAAAACAGTTGTCAAAAGTGCCCCAGAACTGTTTGCTGTCCCACATTCTTCAAAATGAATCTTTTGTGTTCAAGTGTTTTTCCTGGGAGTCAATGGGGGGGAAAGATTTGTTTGGTTATAAGCATTCTTCCAAATATCTTTCTCTGTGTTCAGATTTGAAACAACTATGTCTACACATTGTGAATATCAAAAGTACCATGAGGCCAAAATAAATATAATAGTTATTCTCTCTCTCTCTCTCTCTCTCTCTCTCTCTCTGGGTCTGTCTCAAAACAGTGAATCTTTGGTGACCCACTGGTGTGAGCAGTTGTATGTTGTCACAGTAAATTACTTTGACAGACTGGAGGAGTGATGGCTCTTGCTGGGTGGGAATATGGGGGTGTGTGTGTGTCTTGGGTTTGATTCTGTGCCCTTCACAGAACAATGATGCCCACAATCTCTTCTCTCTGTAGGGGTTTATTGTTTTCTTTAAATCAAACACAACCAAGATCTGCACAAAATCTTGCATATATCTTGCACAAAATATACATACATGAGAAAAAGTTGTGATTCTTCGGGGAACGAAAAATGAAGAAGCCTGTATTGATCATGTGAACAACATGCACTAAAATATCAACAGAATATAATTGTTAATTTTTAATCTCATCGTTTAATGTTTCATAAATGTAACAATTCATTTAGATTTAAAATAAATTTCATTCTCTATCTTGGCACATTCAGACAATTTTTTTGACAATAATTGTAACTAAATTCTTGGATTTGTTATACAGAGTAAATTGAGTTCCGCAGAGATGACGTGTCTTTGTATGCAAACACCGGAAGCGAGTTAGCATTTTTAGACTTCCGGTTCCATCGCCCCCAAGTCTTTGGCTATTTGAATGGGTTTTTGGTGAATCGCGTCTAAATATTTTCATTCTGTGACATAAAACACAGTTGATGATTTTTTAAACCTTTATTGTGTCTTTAAAATGTCGGTTGCTAACAAGTTATTAAAAGCGACTACTTCCTTTGGCGGTTACATTAGACGTCATCACGGATACAAAGCTCACAAATAATGCAACATGGACACACATCTCTTTAAACGTAGACACGTATTCATTCACAGAGTAATAACTTACCAGGGAACACATTTTAATAAAGTTTGAGAAAGTTGTCGGAGGTTTAGTGGGGGTGACGTCCATATCGAGCGATCGAAGTGTTGTCTGTTTATAGCGTTGTGTTAGCCTTTACTTCTGCCGATTGTATTAAGGCTAAAAAAATAGCAAACATTGTGTAAATCCGTAAAGATGATCTTGATTGACAAAACGTGTAAACATCATAAACATTTGTTTCTCACGGTTTTCAAAAGGTCGAGGGAGGTCGAGGGAACTACTGCTGCGCTAACTTTCGAACTGCCCTACAAAAATAGGCCTACGTCATCTCTGAGCCTCTAGACTAAGATGAAAAATATAAAACTGTCATACAGACAAAGCTCAGTTTTGAAGCTTCTTTTTGTTTCTAAATATACTTCATCTGCTCATTCATGTCTATTTATGTCAGATCGTGTTTCCTGAGGAACTTTAAGAACATCAGCATGTTCAAAGCAGATTATAAATCTTTTCTTGCCGATAAGTCATCAAATACATATTTTTTCAAAATTCTTTCAAATATGCTGCCATAAATATTTCATGAGAACCTGAGGGCATCATCCTGTGCCAACAACACTGAGAGGTTTGAACAGACTGGGCAGGTTTGATGTTGCCACATCAGGTGTAGCCAGCGGTAGATCTACTTCTGCTTCACAGTTACGCAATCGAGTGATTAAACAGGAGGAAAGCAAGAGACAACAATGTAAATCTGTCATTCTATCACCTGCAGACTTGCATGTCGTGACCTGACGCTCGGGTCAACCCAAACCTGCTCACAGACGCCTTTTATTAACCTGTGAGGCCACCTGACAGCTAATGTGAGCTCTCTCTGAAATTCAGCAACTGATTTAAAATAGAACTCAAGAAGAACATCATCTACAAATAAACACAGATTAACGCACGTTTTGTGGGGTTTTGTAAACACGTTTGAAAAATGTAGTAGTGAAAACATGGTTAAAAGTTTCAAGGCTTTAATATAAAAAGCTTAAAAAATAAATAGTGTTTGAAATGTGTTGTCAAAATCAAAAGTTTTTCATGTTTGTTGGGTGCCTTACCAGGAATGCAAATTTTTTTTTGACTTTTCTAAATTTCCAACAAAACCATCAAAATGACATGTTTTGTAAAATTTAGGCTGAAAAGTTTATGCCTCTAACAAGATTAAAGTCGTTTGCCAATTCGATATGAGTAATGAAATCCGCTCCGAAACATAAAAATAAAATTAATTTTCTTTACACACCATTTTTGCACACAGCTTTTTCTTATTTTATGCAAAAAGATTTTGGGATTTCTATGAAACCAAGACATTTTTCTTCTTAAAGGGACAGTTCAGCCTAAAATAACAAAAGAGTTTTGACTGACATGTGGGTAAATAAATGATGACAGATGACGATGACATGATTATTTTGGGTGAACCCTTCAAGAAAAATATATCTTGATTTAAAGATGTTTAGATTATTGTTCTGAAAAACTAAAGAATCCTCTTTATTTTTCCACTCCTCTCAGAAGAATCTCTTATGAATGCAGATGAAATGATCGCTGGCTCTTTCTGCACATGTGAATGAGTTGCTGTGGGGGAGTTTTGTTTTATTTAAACCTGCACACAAACGGAAAAGTTGAGAGCTGTCTGTAACCGTCTGACACCCTGTGCACTATTTCTGAAGGAAACTGTAGTGTGAAGTGTAAACATGACGGTTATATTTCTAAATCATGCTATTAAAGCACACTAACAGTCAAACGTTTGGACACGTATAAGAATAATACACAGACGAGAAAACGAAATAATTATGAAGCCACCAAAGCGTTATTTATAACTATTATATTTTGTCTCCTTCACAGTCTGGACGTTCTCTCATCGTGATGCTTTGAAACACGTTGAAGGAGTTTACACTAATGTTGGGGAATCCATTCAAACTACTCATTTAAAACCACAACAAAGGGTAAGAAATAATACATTTAAATACATTTAAACTTCTACAAAAAGTTTGAGGACGTTTATCCTCTTTGTAGTGATGGGAAGTGAAAGTATCGTGTCCATCCCCCCGGTGAGATGAAGCCAGGTGCTGTCACAATACAATCCATTTCTTTGTCAACACGTCTGAAGAGGTTCATTACAAGCGTGTTGTTCAGCGCTGTCCTCCTCTTCTAGTCTACCTCATGTTCTCTGGTGTTATAAAGACACTTCTCAAAACCTTTATGAGTCTCAGACATGAAAGCATATGAGAGAGAACACTTGAGTTCAGCTTCATTCATAAAAGACCCAGAGAGGTCTTCAAGAGGTCTCTTCAAAATCTCATTTATTTCTCCCATGAGAATAAATGGAAAGCAAATGGAAATGTTTGCTTAAATCTCATCTGTGTTTTAAAAATGTCAGAAATCTCAAAAATGTCTTTCATTAGAGTTTCAGAAGAGATGTCAACAATGTCTGAGCTCAGATTTGTCTCGTCTGCAATCGAAAGTCAATGTTATTGAAGATCTCACTATGAACATCAAACATTTCTCATCACATTTACTCTAGTCCAGATTATTTTCATTTCACATCTCCATACTTTTCATGTGTTTCAACAATTACACTCTCTTTTGATTTTGATTTTGTTTTCATTTTTATCTAATTTAAACATAAGAGACTAAGTCAATGCTTCAATGCAACACAGCTCCATCAAATCTCCACAGTCTGCACTCACATCTTTATTTCAACACTCTTAAAAAAGATGCTTCAAATGGTTCTTTGATGCCATAGAACAACATTTTGGTTCCACAAAGAAACATTAACATCTGAAGAACCTTTCTGTTTTACGATAGGTTCTTTGCTGCTAAAAAAGGTTCTTCAGACTATAAAAATTTAAGAAAGAGACGGTTCTTTGACAGAATAGTTATTTGTGGAACCAAAAATGGTTTCGCTGCGAAGAACCTTCTGAGCACATTTATTTTTAAGAATGTAGAGAATGTGAGAGAGAGATTAAATCTAAGTCAACAAAGTACTTTTAGCAATAATGGTCAGTTATGGTTAACATTGTTTCCATATAAAAATATAAATATGTGACTTTGTGTTTGGTTGTCACAATAGAGATATTTCACAGAAAGAGTTCATCAAGAAGGTCTCCGCTGACTCATAACTCCAGAGTTATTTCTAACGACACATGGGGAGGGATTTGGGTCTGCGGAGGGGCCTGTTTGTGACAGATTTAGTGCTAAAGTTTAACTTGTTTCCTGCTTGTCCAGACAGAACAGACTCACGCATGTGTTCACTCAGCACAAATGCTTAACTTGCGGTTACAATTATTAGCACTGCGCTTCTTTCTTAACATGATTTGTGTTTATGTTTCTAGTAAGTAAACTATGCAAGCTAGTGGCCTGAATAGATCACATTTGCTGCGTCCCAATTCGCCTACGTATCTTATGCAAAAATTGTACTGTTTTTGTTACAGAAAAGTGTATACATTTTAGCAAAACATTGTGGCCATTAACTGTCACACACATCAAAATACACCTCTTCTTTTCTTTAAAGTATTTATTCATTCATTGTTTCGTATGGGATGTTAACTCTAGAATTAAATTGATTAATTTAATGACGCATCAGTTATTTAATTGATTATTAAACTCTGCCTACTCGTGGTGGGTTGTGGGTAAAATTAGCCGAGTGTGCATCGTTCTGGACTTCCAATTTCTACCGGAAGTTGTAGACCATCCGGGAATCCTTGGGATACTCTTTTCAACATACTACGATTTGGGACAAACTAAATTTACTTTAGAAGACTATTTAATACGGATAGTATACAAATGGAAACGCAACAATACTCTCAGTTGATGTGGTCACACATGCCTCTGATTAACAACTTCAAGGCAATTTTCTCAATATTTTGATTGTTTGGCACCCTCAGATTCCAGAGTTGTAAAAAGTTGTATCTCTTCCAGATGTTGTCCTATTCTAACAACTCATACAATCAATATAAATCTTGTTTATTCAACTCTCGGATGATGTAAAAATCTCAATTTCGAAAAATTGACCCACAAGACTGGTTTTGTCGTCCAGGGTCACATTGTATTTCTTTCTCGTTCTGAGGTCTGTACGTTCAGGGCGAGAGTGTTCAGTAAAAGTTATTGTTCGATGGAAGGATGGGAAACTGTTAATGCATGAGGTGACGGGAGAGAGCAGAGGTCAAGATCATCCATTTGAAATAAATCACACGACTGACGTTTTTGAGCCATTTACACCAAAGACTTTAATAAGCAGATGCATTATCACCCTTCTGCCAAAACCACTTTACACCTCTGTTTACACTCGTGTCATTGTCTTAAGGTAAATCATCTCGGCATTATGATTATGAAACGTCTTTAGAATGTGTTCACAGCTTTCTCTGATCGAACACTGTACATTCTCAATATTTCTCACACACATATCCTCTCTCTCTCTGGATATGAGTCAACTACCTACAATCTTTAAATTATAACATGACAAAAACACATCGGAAGTAAAACATATTCCCTCAGGAGCTTTGGGAAGTGTGGGGTCGAGATTCTTCTGAAATTATACAGTCTCCGAGGCGGATGCATTTGTGCTCTGAAGGTGTTGAAATGTACCGTAACAATCTTACTGTTGTGTTCACAGAGGTTAATCGTTTATGATGTGTTCATTTCCAAAATGAGATAAAAAAAATTCAAGAATCATGTTTTTTATTGTGCATTCAAATTAATATCAATCAAACTGCAGTTGGTTTGTTTTGATTTTAAGGTACAATAACTAAAAATGTACATCTAACTAGCACAATAAATCACAATGAAACATGATAACAATAAAAAACATGATTTTTGAAAAGGAGTTATCTCAATTTGGATGTAAACTCTTCATATATAAATCACGACCATTTGTACAGCTGTCTGCATTTATATATGCTTTCCTGTAGCTCAGTGGTACGAGCATTGCATGGACAATGCAAGGTTGTGGGTTCGATCCCAGGGGATTTGCAAATACCTAAGTATAAATGTATAGGATAATGCAATGTAAATCGCTTTAGATAAAAGCGTCTGCCAAATGCATAAATGTATATGAATTTAATAGTACGTATGGATTGTTTTTCGAAGAATATTAAATACTTCCATGTACAAACAAACAAACTCTACTATGGCTTCAATGGCTTTGATGAAACTTGTCTGTTTTTTTTATTCAATTCAGTGGCCATGCTAATAGTACTATGCATATTTAACTGCGACATTCTAATATAAATGTTTAACAACTAAACCCAGAGGAAAATATTGTTACTCAGATGTTGCTGTTTCATATCTCACGAGATTTGATGGAGTTCTCAAACAAACGAGACTGTAATGGTTCAGATACATGAAGTTGAAGGTGTAAAATGAAATTAGATTGTGGATGTAAACAATGCCAACAATGCCCTGTGGCGAGGAACCCAAACTCCAATGATAAATAAATGGAGAAAAAAAACCTTGGGAGGGACCAGTCTCAGCCGGGAGGGCCAGATATCCTCTGACGTGTCACAGCTGCACTCAGTCACTGTGACTAAACGTTACAGAGTAATTTTTCATAAAGAATAGGGAGAGCTTATTTGTTGTGATTTAGTTAGTTTCATTTGTTGAAAGTGTTTGTGTCTAATTTGGTCCATTTATTTTCTTTTTATCGATATCAGGCAACAGAGGAATGTTATAAGCAGGGAAAATAATAATGGCATAATGTAACTGAGTTCAGCTTTAACTTCAAACTGCTGTCATGTGATGTAAGTTTAGCATTAAACACTTATCATTGTTCACAAATTTATCATTAGTTTTAGACTGTCACTGCAACCACTAATGGCATCAATAAAACTGCACCACAATTACTTTCTCTGCTGAAGCTTTCTGTTCAAAAGTGCCACAATTTTTAACTTTTATCATTTGCACCGTTAACTAGCTGAAAAAAAATCAATACACACAATCATGTGTTTTTTTATCCTTAGATGTGACTGATGAATCAAGCTAAATTTCTATATACTTAGACTGTATGTATGTTTACGCTACTGACACGAATGGCAACTTGACAATGAGAAACCAGCTTTTATTTTCTGAGCAAACTTACAGCTATATTCCTGTAGCAGATGAATCCAGAAAGATAAGATATGGTCTTGTGTTTCGCGTAAGACAGATTCAGGAGGACTAACTATAGCACTTGCTGTACTTGGCTGGTTTTTGCGTTTGGCATTACATGCATAAAGTAAAGCATGTTAATACATGGCAAAAGATGCAATTACTTGGTCCTCTATAATTTTGCTACGCAAGTATTCTGGCACACCTAAAATAAATTGCGCCAAGTGGCGCTTAAAGTGTTTTCTTAATGATTTTAATGAGTATTTATACTCGGGGAGCGTTGCCGAAGAGATTCACATCACATAATGTTTTGCTTCAAATTCTTGCCCTCCCAGTGACGTGGGGAGCGAATGATTTTTCTTTTCGATCCCTCTCGCATGTGAGAGTCTCAGCTCTTCAGTTTGTGGGGATTGTTTGGAAACCAAAGGCTGACCAAACAATACTCTGCCCTAAATCATAACTCGCTGTCAATAAACAGGAGGGCAGCAAATAGGCTGGTCACGTGAGTCACTTTAGCAGGCCGGTGGAGATAAAATAACACGCTCGTGTCGATGGTCCCGCTGAAACGACTGAAGATTAGCATAACAGCAGGGCAGAGCTGTAATGAGCATTAAACTACATTCCACGAGATGCCTGTTCCCAAGCTCTCGCTCCATCAGTGTCTGTCAAGACATGTCCAGAATTAAACAATAACGTAACAGATTCACTGTTGTCACAAATTACGTCCCAAATCTGAAAGTATTGTGATAAACGAACACTGTCAAAACTTTCTGTAGAAATTACAGCATGACTTGCAGCAGTTTTCCAGTAATTTACTGTAGATTTCGATATGTGTAATTTACTGGCAACAGTTCGTTCAACGATAAATGAACATTAAACAATCTTTATCTTTACAGAACACTGAACAAAAACACTGTAAGATAACAGCCTGGTGTAAAGCATTCAGGGAACCAAAAGTAGAAAAAAAAACAGAAAACGTTGATGAGGATTTCTAGTTCCCAGAATGCTTTGCATGAGGCTGTTATTTATATCGTTTTTTTCTTGATAATTTTTATGTTTATCTTTGAACAAACTGTTGCCAATAAATTAGATAAATATAAATCTACAGTATAGCACTTAGAGATTTTCTTTATAAATAACATGAATTATTATTATTATCAGATGTTGCTCTTTCATGGCTGGATTTGAGTAAATGTAATGAGAAATAGTGAGTTGATATTGAGATCTTCAATAATATTGACTTTTAATCGCAAACTTGACAAATCTGAGCTCAGTTTGAGACATTGTTGACATCTCTTCTCAAACTCTAATGATAGAGACACTTGTGAGATTTTTCCAAGAAGAAATATTTACTAAAGTCTCACGCGCAGGAGACTTTAGTAAAATTTAAATGTACTCTCCATTTAATAACATTAAAGTCTCTGAGAAATAATTGAGACCCTAAAGAGATCTCATCTGTGAGGTGTTTTTCTCATACAAGGAAATTCAATGTTTTGTGCGAGGATGATTTTAAATGCCAAATGTGTTCTGTTTATGTCTGTATTTTGGACGTACTTTGAAGATTTGTCTCATATTTCCAAATGCATGTGGCTTGCTGATAAACATTAAAATCCATGTCACTAAATATCTCTAAACTCAAACATTTCTATACTTGTCTGGAGCATTCAGTGATGTTCAGTGATGTCAATACGTGATTCACATGCTCTATTCTAAAAACATTTAGCCTTGTAAGGTTCTACCATATTGAAGGAACGTCTGCATCATCATCCAGAGGACCACGCTGTGTGACCGCCGTCTTCCTCTCTGACTGTATAGCTGGCTGTCCCATTGTGTTTGCTAAATGCGGAAGGCCTTTGAGACAGCCATAAACACAACATAAATCTGGCTCTCTCGGACAGCCGATGAGAACACGTGTGAAAGACTCTATAGTCCATCTTTTATTTCACACCCCCAAACCTGCCCGAACCCACCCCCCGCTTCCCTCGCGCTCCAATCCAAACTGTCACCTTTATGGAAGGCCGTGATGGCTTCACTGTGTACGAGTGAGTGAGAGAATGAAGAGCAGAAAGGGGAGAGCGCTGCGATCGAAGGCCCCATTCACAGAGGAGCCTCTCGCTTTCTTTAACTGCCTTATTAGCCGGCGCGTTCGCACTGAATGGGAACGTTTCTTTTATGAGGAGGGGGGGAAAACAGGAGGCTCGGGCAGGCTGGATGAGAGGAAAATAAGAGGCAAAGCATATTAGCCACATTGCCCCCCTTCTTCTAATCCAGCTCTCCTCCGCCACTCTTTTTGGCTCCTTTAGTTTTCCTCTCAGGGCCCTTGAAAGGGGCCTGTCCAATGGAGAAGACAGTTTGGAGGGGAGTGTGGAGCACGGTTGGGGGCCCCCTGTCTTTGACATTTAGGGGTCATTGATTAGGGAGCTTCCCCTGAGAGAGCGAGAGAGAGAGAGAGAGAGAGAGAGAGGGAGAGGGAGAGAGAGAGAGAGAGGGAGAGGGAGAGAGAGGGAGGCAACACATGGGAGTTTATAAAGCAGCACAAGCTTCGCTGGGAACTCGACGAGCTCCATATGCGACAACACGGATGATTTACAGCAGCACATACACGCTGTCCCAAAAGAGGCCAAACTTCACTCAAAAAAAGAAAATTCTGTCATTTTTTACTCCCCATTATGTCGTTCCAAACCTATTATGAATCTTTACTCAGCTGTTTTTCATATAAGAAAAGCTATAAAAAAGGACCAAAAGCATCATAAAACAGTCGATACGACTCAAATGATATACTCCAAGTCTCATGAAGACAAAACACAATAGAAATGTTTTTTACTTAAATTCTACTAAGAATTAATCTAAAATTAAAAAAATCTCTTTTGTGCGACAGAAGAAATATCAGCATATGTGTGAAGAACAAATTAACAATGGCACATATTTTTTAAACGTTTCTGATGACTTTAGTGGATACACATTTCGAAATTACCATTTGGGAAAATTGGGCTAAAAAAGAGCTCATGAGAAAATAATCCTAAATACTGTAAACTGTTCAATACTTAAATGAGAATAAATGGTCTGATCGTGGTTGAGATGAAACATGTATTTTGATAATGGAGTCGGAAAGATATTCTGGAGCATACTTTCATGTGGTTGTTGTGCACAAGATTAATACATCCAAAGTGCTCACATGAATCTCAAATATTGTTTAAAGGTTCAAAGAATCCTTTAAATTGAATTATAAAATAACCGAAACCAAACAGAACATTAAAGAACTGATAATGACATTCTTAAACCCTCACGTTCTAGGATGAACGTTTTAGCTTTTCATTTATCTAAACAATAAATACTATTGTTTCTGTTTGAATTGTTGACGGATACCAGCAACCAACTGCAAAGTCTCTGCAATTAGAAAAAATGCTTAAATGTCTTATCCTGAAAAAGTAAAAATTTAACAAAGTCATTTTATGCCTGAATTCATGTTTTCGGTTAGATGTTAGACTTAAAATAGGGCAAACATGTTTTGAATTAAAGCTTATTGTGTTTCACCCGAATCGGGTTTTCACACCACGAGCATCTGCCGCTGGGCGGCGCTGTGGTAAACGAGTGACGCGGCACAGGCTCGAACCCCAGCCCGCGCGTATCGGAGGAGGAGGGAGAGACTGGAGACCCCAGTTCCGGGCAAACTTTACTGGATTGAGTCTGTTCGGAGGGGAGCCTACTCACAGAGATTTGTGATTGGCGGAGAAAGGCAGGGTCCGAAAACGACAAGCCAGGAAACGTCTCGGGTTTCAGGGGGGAGTGACATTTCTTCAGGGGTTTGGTGAGAGAGAGAAAAAAATCTCCGTATGCCCGACAAAGCGTCTGAGAAGAGAGCCAGTGTACGCAGAGACTGCGCTTCACGTCACTGGATGTGTATTTTCGCGAGGATGTTTTTATTCCCCTTTGATACAACGTTGCATCTTGTTTAGACGGACGCTGCACGAGCCGCCGGTGACGCAAAAGCAACTTGGTTTCGGAAAAAGAAAAGTTTGTGGGACGCGCATATTTTTCTCCTGAAGGGATTTACGCAAACGCGCACGGATACTATCGGTTGCCCACTGTGGGCATGCGAGTTTATCTTCCGTCCACTGTGATTTTTGCCCCTTGGATTTGCCGATTGGGAATATTTTTGGTTGCAGGGGAGATAAATCGCATTCCTAGCTGGATTCGGCCCATGCACGAGCCCCTCTTTATATGTGGATCCTGAGCCTCGATTATTCTGCTGCTTTTCTGTAAGTTTTCTTTTCCTTCATTGTATGGGGAGGGTTCACTGTTGAATGTGCTGTGTCTAAAACTAAACATTTCTGTATTAAAATGCTCTTTAGTTGTCAGTTTAGAAGTTTAAACGATGGAATATGTATTTTGCGCAAATATTTTACAATGCACATTTTTGCCTATTAGACTTTATGACAGAAACTGTCAAAAGTTTTGTTTTTGTAATGTGAACATCAACTCGACCCTTGTTAGTTTTGTTTTAAACAGAATATTCAGCAAAATACACCGACACCATTTACAGTTTTTGTATATAAATCAGAATTACCGCGTTTACCTTTTGTTAAAAATGTTACATTTACGACATGAGGGAAATGTAACATTTTTAATGGTGACTCTGAAATGCGTTAAATGTTTATTCTGTTGACGTTTGGTAATTGTATAATTTTGATAAAACGTTCACTTTTACTACAGTCACTTTATAATAGGAACGTCTACATTTCCCAGTAAGATACAATGTGTAAAGATGAACATTTATATTAAAAAATCCAGCCGGTTGAGATTTCTTCTGGTTTTAAAGGCGCAGTTCGGCCTGCGCACCTCTTATTGTCTTTTAATCTCCTCACATGGTTGTGGCAATTACAGCTTCATGCTTCGAAACTTGTGAATAGTTGTTTGATAACGTCTCCAAACTATGGGAAAGGCAACATGCATTGCGTTTAAAAGTTGGCTTGGTAATGAGAAATTAATGTAAAGGGTTCCATACAATAGGCTATTAATGGATGCATGGTTACCCCCTGAAGCTCTGCCATACAAAAACTGTGTTTAAACCCTAAATCATTAAAGTAAGATAAAATCATTCGATACCTATCTGCGTAATCACATTTGTTCTAGATCATGATGAACTCGTCAGAGGTGCATTTTGTACTAGACAAACAAACATTAGAATCGTTCACATCGGGTGCAAATAACAGTTTAAATGTGATCAAAGGGCACGTCATATTGCCAGGGGTAGATGTTTTTTTTCTTCGCACTGGCCGAAAATCCTTTACCGCGTTCAGTGTGATTTCTTTGTAAATTGATTTGAATGTGAATGAGATGGTGATGGACGCCTTTAGATTGCGTTGCGTGCAAGCCCAAAACATCAAGCAGAAAGTTCAGTCATGGTGACATCATGCATTGCATCGTGAAATATTGAAAAAAAATATTGCTTTTGAAGCAGAAAGGGTGAGCAATGTCTCTCCGAGTCGTTCCTAAATTCGTTTATGATGACCAAACCAATGCAAATCTGCGATGATTTTAAACTGGACTCGTACACCTTGATCCATTACTGCATTTTACTGCCCTCACCTTAAAACCAAGAGATCGTACGTGCAGAATGGTGCAATGAATGCATTTGTACATATGCACAAACGCGATCACTGAGAAGCGATCAATACCGAGGCAGAGCGGGTGCGCGCCGGATCTCCAGGGACCGAAGCGCGTAATCGGGAGCGTCTTTATGTTACATGAATATCACTGACTGTTATCGTCGCTTCCCGGGATTATTTGTTGTAAGGATGTTTAATATGTTCCTGTAGCTTAATGGGTAGAGTTGGGTTTGCTGCGTAAAGGTCAGGGTTCGATCCCGGGAACTCGCAGACTGTTATTGTGTAGCTCGAGTCCACAGTTGACATAACCCGTACGAAAATTAAACATTGTTTTATTAAAGTTACGATCTTTTGACTGTGGCATTTGTACCTGTAGATAGAAATAAAAAGTGATTGTATGACAAATGTAAATGCTATTTTGTCAATTAAGTTGCTTATATAAGAACAAGAAGGTTATGAAAATGCATCCAAGGGTTGGATTTAAAAATAAACATCCTTCATAGATAAAGTTAAGCAGATGTGAAGACTGATGAAGGTGTGTTGTCAGGTAATTTGTGTAGGTGTAATGAATCACAGCTTTGGTATGTCTGTGGTAAGGCTTGTTTAGCAGCATTATGACACATGGACCTTTACTTTCTATCCCTCTCACACACAGTGTAGGAAGCTAACCACATAATATTCAATGTATCCATAAAATGTGAGATTAAAAAAGAATGTCATTTGATTTTGTGCTGACACAATGTTTAATACAAACATTTTCCAATCTTCCCTATCGTTGCCTCAGGGGTCAACTGCCGCCGTCTCCTCGCCTCGGTACCCGCACCTCCTCTCCCCTCAGCCCAGGTGATCGGTGAGAATTCCATCGAGTGACAGACCGCAAGGCCTGAAGTTCATGGTTGGGTGGAGCGCCTCAGATGGGATCTGTGTCCAGGGGGAGGTCAAGGGGGGGCGGATGGAGTGGCACGCCCGCTGCTGACGGGATGTCCGTCCGTGGGTCACTTCTGGGCGCGCTCTTGCTGTTGACCCTGGCGACTTTGTCCGTGGCACGGCCGGCCTTGGGGATCGCCGAGGAGTCTACGCATGAACCTGAAGGTAAGAATTTGCTAGGTGCTCCCAAAACGGCACCAAAGCGTTCTTGGAGCTCAGTGGTTAGAGCATTGCGATAGCAACGCCAAGGTCATGGGTTCGATCCCGGGATTGCACATACTTCGAAACAAATGTGTAATGATAGGTTTTATTGGAGGAAGTTTGGGGATTTGGGTGAAACTGAACTTCACCGAGCGGAATTTTGTAGGTAGAATTCCTTACAGCTTCATACATCATTAGTTAGTACGGATTTATGAGATTTAACTTTTCATAAACGCTTTCGTTCATCCACTCACGACTGCCAGGAAAGTTCTGAAGAGGTACTGGTTTGCGATGATGTGTGGTTTGGCGTATTTATGGGCGCTACGGTCCCACATGGAAGTGCCTCGCGTCTTTGAAACCGTTGTAATTATGCAGAGAAAGCGCTTTGAGCGTAGATCTGGCGTCTTGAGGTTTTATAATGTATGGAATTATTTTCGTTGTGATAAATTCACTTTAAGAGTTTTTGTGGTTCCAAGTCTCTTCCACCCCCCTCTCATATTTTTCCCTCTCAGCATCTGTCTGAGTTTAATGTTGTTCAGGACCACACACATACCTGCTAGCTTGGCATGCAGACGCAAACCAACCACTATTAGTTTGTTTGGGAAGAAAATAAACCCGGCTCGCTTTTGAATTCGAAACGAAAGAGGAGATTTTCTTCCGAATTCCTTCGAACGGGATGTGGTTTGTCATCGTCCTCATTCCGAACCCTGTTAAAAACACTCTTTCAGGAGTGGCAATATCCTGGTGATGTGTCTTTGCCCAGCTTGGCGTTTTGTACCCAGGATTTAAAGTTATTTTTTCCATTTTGCTCATGTGGTCCATTAGGTTTAGATGGGTGGGTAATTAATTAGCACTGTTATGTTGGATAAGTCTGCTTTTGTTCCTCTGGCTTTAATCACTATGTTAATGAAAGGCTTGTCAAACCCAATCACTTTTAAAGACAGCCCCCCAACACCGTCCAGTTGCCCTTTGACCTGAAGATTAGAAGAGGTTCATACATGCCCGCAGTAGGATTAAAGGAATAGTTTAGCCATTCAACCACATGTTGTTTCACTCAAGTAGAACTGTCACTTGTTAGTAAAAAGTTATTTTTGTTAATTTAGCTCCTCCCATAAGAAAGAAGAGATCTCAGTCGTTTCTTTTAGCCGTCATTGAGATAAAACTCACAAATCTCTTCCCAAGTTTTCTATGTTTGAGTTAGGGTTTGAGTTAGGGTTTTCCATCATATGATGGAAGATTACGGGAGGTCATGTGATCGTGGATTAACTGGCTGGTGTGATCTCATGTGATGTGCTTGTGAAGTTTTGGTGAACCACCACACACCCCGGCTCATCTGATGCAATGGCGCCTTGTCGCTCAATGCTCACGGAGTTTATTCGAAACATGTTTACTCTCATTATGAATGAAAAGTATCATTTCTGCAAGACAGCCTTCCATTTACACCCACCCCCGGAGGTAAACTACAATAGCCCCCACCTGATGTGTGTAATGCCCACCAGAGGCTAGCTTGTGTTTCTGGGAGGGGTAATTGTTTTGAGATAGCATATCAGTTCCGTCTTCTCGGGGCCGTTCTGAGTTCCTGCGGACTTTCATGTAAGGGAGTCTTGTCTTGACTTTTTGAATGCTCAGTTTTGCTTACTTAAAGGGATATTTCACATCAAAATAAAAAATCTGTCACGATTCAATCACGTTCACGTCAGTTAAAACCTGTATGTGACTCTTTCTTCTGTGAAAGACAAAGAAGAAGTGGTTTTGTGTTCATTGCAGAGTTCACATTGCAAAAACAACTTTCTCACTCAGTATGTTTGTCTTGTTTTCCAGTACAAATGTCAAACAATTCTTGAATCAAGATGCATTTACTTGAGGAGCAAAATGACCCAAGAAAATAAGTCTTGTTGTTAGAACAAGAATATCAATTTTCAGTGAATTTGTACTTAAAACAAGCAAAGGGATAAGAAAAATTATCTTGAATTTAGTGACTAAGAAAAAGATAAACCTTAGTTCAAGATTACTCTTATTACCCCATTGGCAGATTTTTTTGCTTTTTCAGGTAAAATATTCCCTGAAAATTCATATTTTTTTATGACATTTTATAGACATTTGTACTAGAAAACAAGACAAACATACTAAGTAGGAAAGTAATTTTTATAGAAGTCAATGGGGTCCAATGCTGTTAGGTTCTTTTGTATTCTGCAGAAGAACGAAAGTCATACAGGATTGAAAAGACTTGAGGGTGAATAAATGATGAATGAATAAAAAAAATTGTGAACTATCCCTTTAAACGGAATTGTTGTTTTATTTTGTACAATTTTTGCTTTTTCATAGTTCTCCCCAAAATGAAACTCTTTAAAATGGCTTGATTTTTTTAATTCCACTATAATTTACCCGTATGATTTTAATTTGGTTAGCACATAAGGTGAATTATTGCCGTAATAAAAATTCAACTAAATACTGTCTATCCCACGTTTCATCAGGTTTTTCTTGCGGGTGTACTATCCCTTTAAGATGTTCTAAAGGCTGGTCGACACCTTCCAAGCGGTTGGAAAACCACACATTGTAAGAGTGTGGGAAAGCAAACTTGGATCAAATGTAATCTGACAGTGCTTAGAGCACAATAGAACTCAAGCTCTTCAGTTTTATTCCCTCATCCCCGTTTCGCTTGTGGATAGAATGGCTGGAGGTATGACAGGCCCGACCCGGCGGTGGAAAATGCGCTCGTTATTTGGATTGCGTGATTTATTTATTGTCATTGGAGCGGTCCTTCTAGCGTGTGTGCCTCGATAGTTTGGAAGGATTAGACACAGTCCAGGGTTTGATGATGTTTGAAACTCTGGCTGGAGATCCAAGCGAATCTCTCGCTTGTCTGTCGTGCCTCTCCGGAATCAGATTCGTCCCCGTTCTCTACCTCCAGGGCTTTTTTGCGCTCCACTCCCAGACGACTCTGTTCAAATGCAGAATGCCCAAACCTGTAGCACCAGTACTGTGAGAAACCCATGACCCAGTGAAGACGCTCGATGTGCAGACAAGTCAAATTAAAAGTGATCACCTGCGTACAGTAGGGGAATTTCTGATCCAATGAGAATATGTTTATACCAAACGCCCTTAAATCTTGATAGCAATACCCTGCAATAAACATGTCAGCTCGCACCCTTTGTCAACTGTGTGTTCCCGAGTGAATGCAGTCAGGCCCCCCGTCCCCCCCTGCGAAACACACACAGTTTTTGTTGTTTGTGTTGATTTGTGTGCAAAATCAGAACTGACTTTTCATGACTGCAAAACACTGTACGGAAATGTAATACTCAATCTTAGTGATTCAGAGAAAACGTGGTTATACGTGAGGTTTTGGAGGGAAGTCTAACCAATGGGATTTGCCGGCAGGGGCCGGATGCCTGTATGTCGTTGGGTTGCTGTGGGTGCCCCTGAGAGGCCTTCGGCCGAGCGTGCTTTTGTCACGACAATAAAGCCAGCAGAAATTACAATCTGAATGGCGATTGTGATTAGGAGAGAAAAGGATCGGCTGCGGAAGAGTGACGGGATTTAACCGGTGCGGAGACAGAAGGACCAAATGGGGAAGGAGGGCATGAGACGGAGTGGCAAGATTGTGCAGCTTGTGTAAAGTTGGGTGTGTTTGAGTTGAGGCGGGTGGGTGGATTTAGGACGGGGTGTTTTACAAACGTTCTTGTCTGCTGTTGTCATCTCATGTTTGCTAAGGCTTCCCTATCTACTCGTACTTAGGATTATTGATTTGGAGATATAATGTTGATACGTCATCTCCTGTAGTTTATTGGTGAGAGGTGTGGTAATTATTTTTGTCGTTTACACATATTCATTGCATTCTTTGACAAACTTTCAATAATTATGATTAATAATAATAATAAGATCAAAGTAAACTTCTTATCGTTTTGTAAATCCCCTGTAGTTCCACTACTGAACCACTAGGGGTTTGCTGAAGGCTGCCATAGAACACAAGGGTGTTTACTTGATCATCATCGTCTCGCTCATGCATCCCTCCCCGATTCCTTGTCACCAGCCGGGCAGAGACAGACGGATGACAGTGTGACAATTGGTTTCTCGCACAGATTTTCCAAGATAGATAATAATCTACTGCAGCAGAGGCGAAAATGAGACGTGGTGCCGCGGAGGGGAAGTGCGAGACGGGTAGAATCCGTCACTCTCGACTGGGATATTTGATATTAAGACTCAAAATGCGATGGCGCTTTCTTCCGATCGCGTGGAGAACAGATTCGGTCGCACCTTGTCAAATTGTGTTTTATCGCAAAGTATAATCTCATGTTTGAAGTGAAATATTTCACCCTCCCAAACAAAATCAGATCTGATTTATTCACCGTTTATTGTTTCTTATCCAGATGTAATTCAGTTATGTCATTGGCATTCTGTTCGAGCATTTTCTGTATGTTTTTTTTGTGTTACATTCATCCCCGTTTACTTTTATATATTGTAAAAAAACAGACAACCTGTTGGTCGAGGCAATGATGACAGGGCTTTAATTTCTAGATCAACTTTTCTTGTGAGGGCGCGAGAATAAGAGAGCTCTCAGTGGGCCAGAGGAGGATGTTTCTCTGTCCTTTCCCAGGAAATTTTTGCCGCATGTCAACAGGTTGTGGATTTGTGGAGGTTTGGTGTCTCTGGTGCGGCGGGGGGCCGGGGGGTTTCATGGTGAGGGGTGAAAGGTGAAAGAGCGAATCAGAGGGGAAGGAGGTGTTCTTGATGGCCAAGAACAGATGTAATAGATCCAAAGAATAAAGAGAGAGAGAACGAAAGCGTGCCAGATGTTTAAATACAAGTTGCATCTCTAAGATCTCAAAAAAGGTTCAGAATTGGTTTGTTCTGGTAATTGGAAAGCTTGACAATAGCTACGTCAGATCGCAAACGAAATCTGGATGAAGCGTCTTCGGTCAACCATACGCCTACGGGCCATTCCAGCGTTATGGACGTGATATAAAAATGCTCAGAGAATGAATTTGTTATGATTATATCGAACCATCTGTTTATATTTTACTGAACCCTTGTTGATAGAGTCTAAACATCAAAAAATGTTAGTCTATGTCGAAATTATGTTAATAAAAGGGGAATAAACATGCAACAAAAAAAGGACACGTTTTTTGGGAGACGATAAACTTTGTAGGATTTCTGTAAAATAAAATGCACAATCCTGAAGCAATAAAACCCTTTACTTTATATACATTTTCATGTGTCCATTTATGGGGAATATGTTGTGTTATGAATGGGACAATCCTGAAAATGGCTCTGACCTGACTATGGAAAAGCACCCACTAAAAATAAAACAAATGCTTTACAAATTTGAAGAGATATCTCATATGAGTATTTGAACCACCTTATGTTCACGAGTTCACCTATGCAGATAATAAACGGTTAGCAGAAGTGTAAAAGGTATGCGTGTCTGGCGTGCTGTCCGGGGAGCGGGCTCCGAGCTCGCCGGTTCCTTCTGAACCCGGAACACTCCCCCCGCTAGGGTGAGTGTCCAGAGCTCGGAAACGGCCCGAACCCAGAGCCAACCCCCCGGATTCTGCTGACAGGTGAGTTCGGGGGAGAAGCTGGGGAGGTGGGGTGGGTGTTAGAAACAGAAGAGATGTCGCAGGTAAGAGGTCTTGCTTATTTATGGGCTGGCTCGCTTAGCAGGTAGAGTGGAAGCCATGATTACTGATTGTGAACCAGCCGGGTTTGATTATATGCTCCGGCTCCTCCCGAACTTTGTTTATAAAACATCATTTAAGATCTGTGCTGTTACCATAGTAAACATAGTAGAAAAAATCATGGTAAGGTAGACATTTCACGGAATTGCTCATACGTTTCCATTTTAAAACAAATGATCTGGACCTGTTGGAGTGCTCTGTTTGGCTTATTTCTGCATTTTTGCGCAGATCTCGCCGCCTGCTGCATGCACCCGCTTCATCTCTGGCACCGCTTCATCTATTGCGACTGTTCACTACCAACTAGCATCTTATCTCCTGCTTATTTAGATGCTAAAGATGTCTCTCCGCAGAGCTGGTGTATGCCAAATACTGACACGTGTGTTTGAACGGGATCTGACCTGTTTTTTTCCCCGCATTAGACTTTAATCGTACAATAGCAGGAAACACGCAGTTAAATAACAGTTGGACAAACAGAGGCCTCCGGAAACGCGCGGCGATGAATACCGGTCCCATCAATCAATGGTCGAGATTGTTGTACGGCTGCACGCTTGCAATAGACATAAAGGCGAAAGGTAATTGTTTCCGGAGTAGCGAGAGAAGGAAACAAAACCTAAACCTGTGTAGGGCAGCGTGCCTGGGGAGAGAGAGTTTAGACCTTTGAGCACACTCCAAAGCCCTCGAGCGCTGAGCGTTAGTCATATGACTTTCCCTTCCTGTAGTGTGTGCTTCATTCGGCAGCATACACAAGAGTGTGTGCGGGGAAAGGTGTGTTAGTATGGGAAAACCTGGGAGTGTCTCAACGCCACCAATTATCTTCATCTTTTGACAAGTCTGACCATGATTTTTCAAACCGTGGTTTTATTACAGTAAAAGTGTATTCTCATAATTTTACAACGTATATACCGTGGTTATCATGATGAGATCGTGGTTAAGTTGGGGTTCTACAAATGAAACAAAAATCTTTTTACTGTAGTAAAACCATGGTGAATTTTCATAACAGTTATCAGTGTTTGTCTTTGGAAAGTTGAATAGAGTGCATAGTTATCAATACATGATAATGTAAATATTATTTGTTGCTTATAATAAAGAATCATAATAAATTCCTGCATACAGTTTAAGAAGCTTTCCAAATCTCGACTCCCTAGGGACTGAGTGTAAAAAGCTAGTTTTACGTTTTTTTTCTGATGGACGTCGACAAAAGCAAAGCCGTAACATTTTCCTGTACTGAACTTCAATATCTTCCGTATTTTGGCTGAAACTATGGTTTGCATGCTTCATGTAAGGGTGTTTAAGTGGAAAAAGCTCTACTTGCAAAATTGTTTTTTTCTCAATGTTTTTGTCAGGGAGAGATTGTGGTTTGGATGGCCTGTCTGTGGTCTGGGTTTAATCGTTCGGCTATGTTAATTGCTCTGAAATTGAATGTATATGTTGCTCATACTGACACAGATACCACCCAACAGTGCTTAGAAAGTGACATTGTGGAGACTTGTTGTACCCAAAGGATGAATAGAATAAGGGCTAAAATTTAAAAATCGTGCCTGACTCTTACATCCTTCTGTGTACTCTTTCTGATCAAAACGTTTGATTTCAGCTCTTAGTTTTGCTCTCAGTGAAGTTTCCTTCAATTGCTGATTGTTTTTAAAGGGCTGATTATATCGCGATTAATCATATCCAATAATGTCAACATTAGGGATGGCACAATTCAAAATATAATATTGAACCATTCAGTACGACCTCCACGTTTCAACACGCGTAAGTGAATTGCGGTTTTCCGATTTTGAGTTTTTGGGAAATATTGGCATGTATATACTAATATGTATATGTGATCTAAATTATATATAAACATTTACGAATACAAAATTGATATGCAGGGTGCACCGACATCCTATCATCATCCTATTACAACCCTATCCTACACACGGCGCAAGATGCCTCGCAATGTACTTTGCTAGTGTCAGACTGACGCAGTTATCATTTTCACGTCTTGCGCCATGTTTAAATAGAAAAACCACTTGAGCTCATTTGTGCGTCCATGGGCACGCTGTTCTGAAAACGACGTGTGTGCAGGCAGACTGCTGGCGCGTTGCTTTTTTGAGGCAACTTTAATAAACTGCGACTGACTGCGACCGACTGAAACCTGATCTAAAGTCAATGGCACAATATTTTTTGTTACTTAAATATGTGTCTATAGGCAGGTGCACAAAACACACACATTCTGCTTATTACATACACTTTTCTGAATATAAACAATTAAAGGATTTGAATGTAAAGGATCATTCCTGTTTGCATAAATATAAATATCCGGCTTGCCCATATATGGTCTGCTCCTGCGGGAGATCTGTTTCCCTCTGGAAAAATGTTCAGTCTTAGCTCTCCGCCATGTAAATAGCTATTGCGCCATGGTCCAAGCGGATTTGGCATTTAAAGGGAATGGTAGCTGAGACTCTTTTTGATTTATTTCACCTAACGCCAAAACACACCCATGACTCATTACAAGAATAGGTACAACCCTTTTAGACCAAGCCTGGCAGTCGGACCATTTTCTCCGCAATCAAACTAGCAAAAGTGGACTCGGAAAACGAACAACCTATTTTTTTGTTTGTTTGTTTGTTTGTTAATGACTGATACAAGTATCAGTAAAGATCAACTTCCAGCTTTACTAATGATTCAATTCTGGTCTTTGCTGTTTTCCACATTGAAAGCATTTCCCATCAGCCCATCTTGTTGTTTGGTTAGCCGGTGTAGTTATTGTCAAAAGTGATGATAACAATGAAAAATAACGACATAAACTAGCGGTAATGGGGTTTAATGTAAATGCAGGAGGTTAAGCTTAAAATTATGGCAGAATGAAAACGGACGCCTCTGTTTATGAAACGAACAAATATTAAAAGCTTGGCACCTCTTACATGCTTAAAGCACACTTTCCTCTAGCCGTAGAGCCGCATGTTTTCAGAAACGCTCTGTAAACTCAATTCACAGCTGATTGAGCCGACTCAACTGTCTGGATTTGGGATCATTCTGGTTTTCAAACTGTGGTTTATGTAAAAGGGTAGCTCACCGAAAAAGGAAAATTCAGTCACTTCTCACTCTCTCATGACGTTAGTTATGATTTTTCCTAACAAAAGAGGTTGAACTTGAAAAGAACAGACTAAGCTACAAAATTATTTATTTAAGGCATAATCTGGTCTGTCATGGCTCTGAAATGTACATTTAGATTTCTGGCATACGCTCGATTACAATTCTGGCATCTGAGTGACTGAGTTTTCATTCTTGGGTGAATTCTTCATACTCTCTTTCGCAGCACAGATCACACTAGTCACTGTACGTATTATGGTGTAGTGTTATGCATCTTACAGCCTGTGCTTGTTTCTTTTCTCTCCCACCTTTCTTTCTCCTTTCTTGATGCATCCTTTCCACCTGCCCTCCGCTGTGCAGAGCCTCCAACCAAAAACCAAAACTCTAAGCCCACCCTGTGCTCAGTGCACCCGGGCGAACTGCTGAAGCTCAGCTGCCCGCTGCCTGAGGCGGCCGCCATCGTCTGGACCAAAGACGGCTCCTCGCTGGGCCCCAACAACCGCACGCTTGTAGATCAGGAGTGGCTACAGATCCGCGACGCCACCGCTAAGGACTCGGGCCTGTACGAGTGCAGTGCCGCGGGCTCGCGGGTCAGCGACGCGCTTTGCTTCATCGTAAACGTTACAGGTGAGAAGTCCATCTGGCGTACGAATGAGATGTCATATTCGGTGACAGCTTTCTGCTGTACTTGGCCCAGATCGACTTTGAAGACAAGTTTGTTTCAGTCAGGTCGCGATTTTAACACGTGTTTAACGAGCAGCTTTTTAAAATTTTCGTTTTTGTTTTATATTAAAATTGAAGTATGTCATTTTTGTGTCGCTAGCATAAATATCAAAAACGACGCAAGTTTACCCACCTTACAATCTACCATTGGTTGGCGCAAAACAAATCCATTAATTTTTGCGACATGTTGGACTTTTTATGATACATCAATTTAAATTAAATAAATACAGTTATACAATAAACTTTTATAGTAGCTTCGTAGTCTATAGAGACATTTAAGTGGTAGGTTACAGTATTGCCGGTCCTCTCTGCAGATGCCAACTCATCTGGTGACGAGGAGGACGACACGGAACGATCGGACGATGTCGGTGCCGACGGCGAACAGATGCGTGAGTATCGGGCACGGGGGCGGAAAACACCAGCTGTCTCACAATGTCATCTGAAAATTCACATTAAGGATCATAGCTTACACTAAAGTCTCTCTATAGTGTTTGTTAAGAGCTCCATCAACAAAACGGTTTCAGTTTGTCGTGACGTTTGAATTTAAGATTTGCTGTACCTGCTGTATATAAATGGTCTGTTATGATTGGCTAAAACTTTTCTGTTTTGTGCCATTGAATGAGTCCAGTTTGTCATGTCGTTTGTCGTAAAAGAACAGTCTGTTGACCGAGATAAACTGCACTGACACAAATTATGTCACCAGGCAGTTTCAGCACACTCACATTCCCAGAATTCCAGGGCACGTCTTTGTGTCTTTGTCTGTATTGGTTTCTCGGCTCAGGTGGCCATAAGCGGCCTGTCAGTCTGGTTATTTACCCGCTGCCAGAAGTGTTTAGATTTTGCCGGAGCATGTGAAACAGAAAAACACTTTTGTGAAATTCCGGGGGCAAAACCAAAAAAGTGTTTTAGGGAACATTTTTGAGCAAGTAGAGAGGATATCTAGATTTCCACTGTTGTACTCGTGAAATCTGTTTTGAGTTGTGCAAAACTAAATATTAAAGAGGGACATTGGAAAGAAGGGAGGGGCGAAACTCTTTCAACTAATGTGCTCTGGTTTGGATCTGGACCAACACTTTTCTGTGTATGCTCTGCATGTCTGGCCTTTGGCCGTGTGCGAGGGGAGTTTAGGCGGGTGTAGGGGGGCAGGGTTTGGGAAAGGGGGGTCTCGGGGCGTTCAGCATTGTGCTCGGGGTGGTTTCGTCCTCGTTGGGTTGGATTTGTGCCCAGCTGAACCACTCAGAACTCTTTGATATTTCTTTGCGAAGGGGGCCTCAACAACAGCAGTCTCAAAAACACCAACTTTTCCCCATGTTTCCTTTTAATTGTGAAACGTTTTAGACAAGAGTGGGTTTGTTTAAAGACTTCTGCTTTGGGTTTCTGGTCGGGCTAAAGCCGTCACTTTTTATGGTTAGTTTGATGGAATTCACTTCATTGATGTCTCACTGTTTCTGTTTACAGACTGGCTTGAGATTTAACCATCCCGTCTTTGAAGACGGCAGTGGTTTTTATTGTTAGTCGGAAACCAAAACCGTGAGAAGAAAGCAACAGAAATATTAGCATTTAGTCTCGGTCACCGAACGGTCCAGTCCGTCTTTTTTTTTTTCGACTGAAGGTCACCTGCTTTGGGATTTCGCCACGTCCGGACAGATGGCCGCTGATCTTTGACCTTACTGCCCTGACGTCTGAGGGTCATTCTCATCGTCTTCTTATTCTCAATGAAAGCTCCACCGTAAATAAAAAGTTGAAAGGATCCCAACATATAGACATGTAGTCTGCTGACCATCAGGTCTTTGAGGTCAAAGAGAGTGACTGTTGTGAAAGGATTCCCAGGAGATGACATTAAAAGCTGGGTGGTGAGGAAAGAGCATGCGAAGATAGCTAGCCGTTGAAGGAAAGGCTTATGTTTATGATTCATTACCGCCCCTTGATGTTCAAGGGAAGACGCCTGTTTATACGTTTGATATCGGCTAGTTTTAACTTCCGGTTGATATGTCTTGTTGAGCTGAAGAAATTGAATGTGATGGTCCGGTTCCTTCTTGGCAAGCCGTTGGGCTTTTGGACCGTGCAAACTCAAATATGTTTTTATTTAAGCCGTTTGCTGTGAATTGCAGGGTTGCATTAAGCAGATGTGGGCCAGGGCTGCGAGTGTGAATAACTGTTTCGATTTGCATCCCCGATCACGCCTTCCGGTTTCCTCTGCAGAGTTTCAGACGCGCTCCTGCTTTTTCTGTGTTTCTCTTTTAGAGGGAAACCAAATGTTAAGAGAGCTCGGGTTGTTTGTTATTTTACAGGTTTTTGCATCATTGAATGCATTGGTGTATGCGGTGGAATGCGCCTGATTGTTTGTGTGCACAGTCTAGAAGGCGTGTTTAATTTCAGAAAATGAATAAATTGTGTGTTAAATGATTATAAAGATTAGAGTTGCACATAAAACCAATAGAATAATGACTTCTCTAGTATACAGCTTGACTTAAAAGCTACTGTTTTTGGCTTTGATCCTGATGGCACGGATAGGAAACTTCTAGTTTGTACCTGACGCATTATCAAAGTTGTTTTACACACTGTTGAACACAGACACCGGCAGCGTAAGATTGCTGTTGGTATTTGTATGATTTCAATAGTCGTTGTTGTTTCTGCAGGAGCGCCACATTGGACCTCACCGGAAAAGATGGAGAAGAAGCTGCACGCCGTTCCCGCCGCCAACACTGTGAAGTTTCGCTGCGCTTCCGCCGGCAACCCCAAGCCGAAGATGCGCTGGCTGAAGAACGGAAAACCCTTCAAACAGGAGGATCGCATGGGGGGATACAAGGTAAGATATGTTTGCTCGGTTGTTGTCATTTTTTAGTACTTCATCATTACACTGCAAATCTACAGAGGTTTGGGTTCAATACATTTATGATCCAAACATGCTGCCATGTATTCATGATCTCACTGTTGAAGCCATGAATTATTTGGGCTGGTCGACATATTTTGTGATTCTTATAGATCGTTCCCACCAAACGGGACTTGCGCAAATAAATCATGCTATTCACGCATAGTTGGACGCTTGAACATTTTTGAGTTTACTCGATTCGTTCGCGAGTGAAATTCGCTTCACAAATTATGGTTAAATGATGCCACATCGTCTTGCGCAGACACTCAGAATATGGGAAACAGAAGAAGAACCATAAGTTCCAGGAAATGCCAATGGTCATATTCTATCTTTCTGGTATTTTCATGATAATAAAGTATATTTATCGAGATGATGTTTGATGAGTGTTGCTTTTTTAAAGGCACGTTATATCTTGTAGTGATATTAGATCGAGCGGTACTTCCTACTGATCAAAGAGCCGTGCATAAAACACAGAAACAATTTCAGAATCGATTTAGACATGTATAATTAGCATGATTCGCGATATATATCACCCAGCCCTATGAATTATTCATAATTCATATTGAAATTGATAGTAAATACTTGAACAGTTAGATATTCTAGAAGTATGTGTTCTAGGTGGTTCTGCACCTTAGAGAAAGATTGAAATGTCTGTTTACATTTATTTGTCTAAACACCTGTGGCATAGCTGCATAAAAAAAATCTGATAGACTCATAATAAAAAGAAAAGCCCTAACCAAACCTCAGTATGAGCCTCGTGAGGACATCTGACCCAATGAACTTAATTTTTATTGGACTCCACTGGTGCCTTTGTGAGACAGGAAATAAGTGAATAGATCACACAAAAAAATCCTGTCATCATTTATTCACCCTCGTGTCATTACAAACATAAAAACAGAATGTATATTTTTGGTTGAACTATCCCTTTAAAATTCAGAGATGGTTTTGGTCGTGCTCTGATGCAGCTGTTCAGATATATATTTCTACTAAAGAAATGCTTTAATTAAATTTCAATAAAGTATGAAACATAAATTAATTCAGATTAACGATGGACTGCAGTGTATACAGTAAAGTACAGTTTGCCATGTGGAGAATCTCTCCGTTTGGCATCTTTGAAGAGTTTTATTGAAGGAGTCCACAGACGATACGCAAGATTTTGTAGTCTGCAGTCAAGAGATCTGCATTCCTGCGGTGGGGGCGACAGCGTGCTCGTCTGTCGGCACGGCGATATTACTTTTCCCATGGCGATCGAAAACCCATTCGCTCCTCTTGTCCAGTTTCTCCCTCTCTCTCTCTCAGCCAGTGCCGATGTCTGATCTATCTTTCGTTTTCTATGACGTCGCAGACAGGTGTAAAGTTGAGAATAGAAGAGTTAAAACTAGGTCAGGTGTTTTGTTAGAGACTAATCCCATACTTAATGGAATAAAGAGAGCAACCACCTGCGTTTGTGGGTTCGCGACAAGGACACGACACACAAACAAGTGTGAAAGATTCACACGCTCAGTCCGAAATCACCTATTTCCATACTATAAAATAGGCGGAAACGAGTACGAGTCATGAATAGTGTGTCCGAAACCTCAGTATGCAAAAAACAAATGGCAAGAAAGTCTACGACTTCCGCCGAGATTCGTGAGAGTGGATCGGATGGACACTTCTCCATCCCATGATGCCTCGAGAGCTGAGCAGCGGTCAAATTTCTAAAGTAAATCAAATAAATAAAGCGGAAAACTTTAAGGCGGACGTCTGTTTTTTATTGTAAGTGACAATAAATGAATTTCTTATGACAAAATTATGTTTTTTTCAATGCTCACGTGTAGGTTGTTGTTAATACATTGAAGGTCAGAGAGCATACGGGTCACATGACCATAAAACTAACGGACGCAGTATGTACGAAATGTGTTCATACTACATACTACGTACTGTTTTAACGGCCGATAGGTGGATACTTGTTCAAATTCAGTATGTACTGTCACAGTATGCAATTTCGGACACAGCGACGGTGTCCGTCATTGTATTGTGCAGTGACGTTCATTCTTATGTTGAAGTTAAAAAGCAATTCTCTTTCTATGTAGGTACGACATCAGCACTGGACTCTGATCATGGAGAGCGTCGTCCCATCGGATAAAGGAAACTACACCTGCCTTTTGGAGAACTCGTACGGCTCCATCAATCACACCTACACCCTGGATGTAGTGGGTGAGTACAGTTTACATGCTGTTACTTCACGTTTTCAACACTTTATTCACTTCCAAAAATTTTTTGATTTAGGGACTTTTGAGATGATCAGCATTGTGCTTCAATTCAGGGCGGTCTGCACTTTATTCACACATATATACGTGCCCTATCTAGGGCCCCAGTTGTGTGTTAAGAAAAAACAGTCTTTCAGAAGGTCTCTGTGTTTCTGCTCAGTTTTATTGCACGGCTGTAAAGCTCTTTTGTGTCTGGCTCAATGCTCGCATCACTCAAACCAGAGAAAACAAGACGGAGGGGTAGAAAGCATGCTTATCTCCCTTGCATTGCTTCAATTTAGGTCATGATCGCATATAGGGAATGTGACTGGAAGAGAAATGAAGGGTCGGGAGTGACAATCCGGATCTCGCTGACCCTTCGGTCGGATCAAAGGTTGCGTTGGTTTCCACCGGCCTGCGTTTCAAAGCTGGACCGAGAACAAAGCGTCGACGCTTAAAAGAGCCAAAAAGAGTCTAATTATTGCCGTTTACTGTGGACGTCGGCCAGATTCCAACTCGTTTCCAGCAATCTCGGCTTCCATCATATTCGTTTCAGATTCGTTTCAGTTTCACCACATGTCATTGAAATCGTATACTGAGATACAAGTTATAGTATATGGGATGCCAAGCCCGAAGGTTACCCAGAGTTCATCAGTCCTGCTCCAGGATGCCAGATCAGCCTGTAAATGCCTGCCGCGTGATGTCATTAATAGATGATGGTTTGGCGGTGATCGGAGTCCTGGTGACTCAGTAGTTTCGTAAAAGGCTTCGGAGGTGTACCTGACCTTTGACCCCTGACCCGCTTGGGGATAGTGGTAATACGTAGGACGTGCGATTTTCTCTGTCTTCAGTAAACTCAGCAGTCCACGTGAGCCGGTTTCATCTCGTCTTTTCTTTTCACTGCCCATCTGTTGGGAATCCTTTCTTCTCAGCGTCCTTTGACTCCAGTGTTTTCTTTTATTTTGTTAAAGGTCTTTGTGTCCCCTCATGTGCCCCTCCATCCTAGATCCTGTTATACCCTCAGCACAACCTCTCACGTGTTTGCGGAGGCTCACGCCTCGCGTCGTGTGTCTATGTTTGGGGTTAGCGGACAGAGTAGCATTGTTTTGTGATGTTTGTTTATGAAAAGTGGTTTAGTCTGTGATTCTAACATTTATTGTCTAAGAGGGTGTGTTGGTTTTTTATAATAACTGTCAGATGTCAAAATAATGAAGGAGAACATCTCAGACGCACGGGTTTAGTTGTTAATAAGAGAACTGATGTACGGTACACGGCTGCATTCTCTCTTCTCTTCTTGTCTTTCTTCATCTGCGTTTGTGGAGTTCTTATCGGCAGAGATTACACAACTGCCTCCGTTTTCTGAAGTCTTAACAATCGTCTGTTCATTTATTTAATCGTTGTCCGGTTATTTTAAATAGTAGATAGTTCACATTATCTGTCCGGAAAGGATTTTTTTGATTTGCAGAAAAAAATATTTTTGCTCATTTAAAAAAAAAAAAACTGATGCTTGAACGGTACTTTATGCGCACTCCTGTTGCAATGCATTCTGGGATTTCCAAATAAGATTTTTCTGAGCTGAGTTGAGGATGTGAACCAAAAGCATTCCGTTTCTTTCCTATTAGAGCGCTCTCCTCACCGACCCATTCTTCAGGCCGGCCTGCCGGCCAACACAACTGTGCGTGTCGGAGAGGACGCCAAGTTCGTCTGCAAAGTTTACAGCGATGCCCAGCCGCACATTCAATGGCTGCAACACATCGAGAAGAACGGCAGCCGTAACGGTGCTGATGGACTCCCATATGTCCGGGTGATAAAGGTGAGCTCAGTTAATCCGAGTCGACGGTATTCACACTCTAATCAGAATTAATATTTATTTCAGTCTTTTAGGTTGGAGACGTCTGCTCTGTCTTGGAAAAAGGAGTGCTTTTCCTTTAGATTTTTCTGAATGCAGCTGTTCTCTCTCAGAAAGATGAGAAGAAACTTTATTTTTGCAGAAGCAGAATCATTTTTGTGTGTCGTTTGTATATAATGTCACGGGTGGTGGTCCTTCACATGTCTTCCAAGCGCTTTCCCATTGTACAAAAGTTTGTAACAGACTCCCATATGTCTGTTTTTGTCCCCGTGCCGCGCCCCCTAGCGCTCGGGCATAAACAGCTCGGACGTGGAAGTGCTCGTAGTCGCCAACGTCACGGAACAGGACGCTGGTGAATATACGTGCCAAGTCTCCAATTATCTTGGGCAGGTCAACCAGTCGGGTTGGCTGACTGTCCTACCAGGTAAAACTTAAGAACGTGACGGCGGTGTCCTCCCACCGCTATTTTGGGTTGCCGTGGTGATCATGGGATATTTGCTGAGCTGGTGTGGTGTTTTTTGTTTTGTTTGTTTTTATTGGTGGATCTTTTCCTGGTGACCCCAACTCTCTGCCAGTCAGCCATGGAAACAAGCCTTTGGTCTCTTCTCGCCACTGACTTTCTGATCTTCTGTTTTGGCTCAGTTTTGCTGTTTAACTCTTTTCATTTTCTCTCCTGGCGATAAAACAGTGGCTTGTTTTCCATGTTTCTTTTCCCGTGTTTGCATGGACCCTTGAGGATCTAGTGGGCTCGCCCGTCTTGGAAACAGGGCACCGAGGTGTCTTTTCAGTTTTTAAATGCGTCGCTCCTTTTTCGATGGTCTTCATACCTCCACCTCCAAAACGGGACATCTACCATCTCTGTAATGCGTAGATGGGAAATACAACAATGAACGTCTTCCGTTTGGTTTCTCCTTTTGGTGTCTTGGGTCTGATTGTTTCTTCTTTTCTCTTCTTCTACGTCCATCCTTCTCATCCTACTCCTCCTTCCTCTTCTTCTGCGTTTCCTCCTCTCTTTCTCGCAGACGGCAGGTGTGAACACTACGGACAAAGAGATCGAGTTGCTCTTCCTGCCTAACGTAACTTTCGAGGATGCGGGCGAGTATACGTGTTTGGCGGGTAACTCTATTGGGATCTCCTATCACACTGCTTGGTTGACGGTGCTTCCAGGTATTCACTCGTCCTCTACTGCTTCTCTACGGCCAACGTGGCTGTGGCAGATCTCTTTGAGAGGGACTGAAAGACGCTTGGTGGCCATTTCTCCATTAGCCTAACATTTTCTTTTTAAAGAATTGTTTCACGAAGAACTCCAAAACCAAATCCAAGTGTCTTTATCTCCCTCTTTTTCCAGTTTTCTCTTCCCAACTTACTGACGTTACTAACTGCATGTTTGGAAAGATTTGTTTTAAAGGAACAGTCCACCCAAAATCTAATTTGTTTAGAGACGCAATGTTTACAACTCTCTCTCAGAAGCATAGATAGACTCAAGGCTAAGACTGCACGATATATCAAAATGATTAAGATATGATAAACGTGTACTGTATATAGATAATAATACCGGTGTTTATTAATGTGTTAACTGTTCCTTTAACATCAAGTCTGTTTGCCTGAGACTCACCGTTAATGTTTACGTGTGTCTTTCCATTTAAACTCTAATGACTGTTTCAAAGAAAGTCACAAGATTTGCTTTTCTCATCAAATGTTGGACTTTCTCGGTTATTAGACCCGGCGTGTGTGTGTGTGTGTGTGTGTGAATCTAAGGTGCGTATGGACTGAATTAATTTGGATTGTTTTAGATAACATGCCAGGCGTCTGTATAGATTTAAGAACATACGAATGGGAACATGATAGTGGGTTACCCTGTAGAGAAAACCAGCATATGCTGGGTTAGGTATGTTTTGATTGCTGGTTCGACCAGCCTAAACCAGCTAAGGACCAGCAGATGGCCAGCTTAAACCAGCACAAACCAGAAAACCAGCATCAAAACATACCAAACCATCATATGCTGGTTTTTCTACAGGGTAGTGAGCTAAACCTAGTGTGCCTTATCTTTGTGTACGTAAAAGTGCATGATGCAACAATTCGACCCCACCGTATTTCGATAATAATACATTTTCAGACAAGAAAACACAAGAAATCTTTGACCGCAAATGGCACCACTTACTGGCCTGTGTGTGTGTGTGTGTACGGTCGTGTGTGTTTCTGAAAGACATCAAGTGGCCGGAAGAATATCTATTCTGTCGTCAAATGTAAACATGCATGAATGTTTACAAGGGCCATTGAGCGTCAGATAGCATGCTGTGATGGAAAAAGACTAAAAAGAGCTTTAATATTTATAATAGTTGAACAAAAATAAGAATGAAAAACCCCTCTTAAAGGGGCAGTTCACAAAACAAATTACATTCTTGTGTAATTTAGCGTCATGTCAAACCTGTGCGACTTCTGCAGAACAAAAAAGAAGATATTTTGAAGAACGTCGATAACCAGACCACACTGAACCCCATTCTGACTCCTTTAAATGAACGCAAAACCAGCGAGGCATTTCTCAAAATATCTTCTTTTGTGTTCCACTGAAGAAAGAAGGTTTTCAGAGCCTTTATTTTTGGGTGATCAATCCCTTCTAGTCATAAATGACGATTGTGTAGTTTTGTCAGGTGTGTTTGTTCGTCTCGTGCCATCTCCATCACCTCATTCTTGCGTTTGATATCTCTGGTGAAATATCTCGTCGTGAAGCTTTAGTGTCCTCATGTGCATCTGAAATCAATGCAGTGGACGACATTAAAGTCCGTAGCGCAGTATTTCTTTATCACAGGTTTTTGAATCCCTTTGTCTGGTTCTTCTCGATACGCTGCAGCCCAGAAAGACACCATCTTGAAGGACGACAACCCTTATTACGTGGAGATCGCCATCTACTGCATAGGCGTCTTTCTCATCGCCTGTATGGCCGTGACTGTGGTGGTGTGCCGAATGAGGACGTCCGGAAAGAAGACCGACTTTGGGAGTCAACCTGCTGTTCACAAACTCACCAAACAGATCCCACTGCGCCGCCAGGTAACAGAAAGTAGATAAAGAGTTCTAGAGATCTTATACACGCAATCACACACACATTAACAAGAATTTATCCTCTTTTATAGATATCGTAATAGTTTCATTAAAATTAAAATGTAGCTTTAAACTAATTTCTTCAGTCCTATCAATTTATTGAAAATTTTAAAACAGAAAAATGTTGGTATATAAAGGTGTTTTTTGTAGCGTTTTCAACTTAAAATAGTTTAGTTCAAATAGTTTTGTAAAAAGTTTCATTTTAGATGTTGTAAGTTATTAAATAACATGTCAGGTTTCCTTTGTTGAGAAGATGAAGGTGTTCTGTATGGCGGTAAGTCAAATTATTGGAAATATATTAGTTTAAGCTTGTTTGGCTCTGCTGAAAACTTGAGTATGATCTGCATGGCTTTCATTTTAAGACAGCTTGACCCTAATGTGCTCATTATTTTTAAGACACAGTGACACACACACACACACAAGTAGTAGTGGATTGTATTTGGTGCCGTCTCTAATGCTCAGGTAATCAGCCAATCACCTCTCCCCATACAGGTTTCATCAGACTCCAGCTCATCCATGAGTTCCAGCACGCCATTGGTCAGGATCACCACCCGCCGTAGCTCCACCCACGACGACCCCATCCCAGAATACGACCTACCTGAGGACCCACGCTGGGAGTTCTCGAGAGACAAGTGAGTTTTCTCATTTTCACCCTCAAGCTGTTGATATACTGGACTGATAAAAAAAAGAAATCTGCTGCTAATCGTTACGTCGATTAAAATTGAATTAATTCCAAAGCGTCAGGCTGTTGTTTTGGCCGTCCTGATGAAATCTTTCATAGCTTCGGCGTGAAACTAATCTCACGCGGTCACCATCTCATTATGTCTAATTATTAACCGCTGATTAATGTTGCAGCAGTGTACAATGAATCATTCATGATTTAACCTGTCAGACATTTTCCATTATTCCATTAATACAACATTATTCTTGAAGATCAAACACATCTTTCTCTCGTTTTTCTTCAAGATATGAGTTGCTCCGGGTTTGAGTCGTGATATCTTTATATGTTGATATTAATATAAGACGTTTATCCCGACTGATACCGTCGCCTCCATAACACACCTGGAATGCCCGGACTCACAAATTAATGTTTAATAGTCACATTTAAAGCTTTTGGTATCGTTCTAGCTATACAACGGGTGCACTGGGATTGTGTCTCCAAATCCTTTATGAATTTTTATTGAATGACTGTGAAAACTTGTTTAAGAAATCAATGTTACAGGAAGTTTAAAGTGGTCTGTCTTTGTAGATTATTAAATGGTACAGAAAGAGAATTTTTTACTTTTTACAGACGACACAAAGCGTTTGACGTGTAGACAATAATGAGCGACGACACTTATTCAGCATCTGGCAGACGCTCTATTCTATAGATTTTTTAAGCCCCACACCCACTAAAGGAATTGTTGCTTTTGGGCAGACACGCTCCGACGTGTTTTTCTGTAGGGAACCCAGGTCCTATGGAAGGATTTAGATCGAGAGCGGATTGTATTTCCATTTTTAACTGTAAACACATTGGGAAACGCTTAAAAGCGATTCTCTTTTTAATGTTCATAAACATGTTTTTAGTAAGTAATTATGTACTAGATATTTAGTTTGCATATTGAAAAACAAACAAAAAAACATTTTTTTATTTTTTTTATTAGCAGATTATATTAACAATTTTTCCATATATATTTTTTTCTTCGACAAGGATCCAATTTCCAAATATCCAAACCGCCATTGACTCCAATAGTAGGAAAAATTACTTTATCATTTTTGTTGTTCTGTTGAACACAAAAGAAAAAATGTTGAAGAATGTAGGACAGCAAACAGTCCTGCGACACTTTTGACTCCCAATGTTTTTTTTCTACTATGGGAGTCAATGGGTGTTGAGATCTGTCTGGTTATAAGCATTCTTCCAAATATCTTTCTGTTTTCTTCATAACAAAGACATTTATACAGATTTGGAACAACTCGAAGGTGTGTAAATGATGACAGAACTTTCATTTTTGGGGGAACTATCCCTCACTACTTTATTTATTCACGTGGGATACATGTCAAATTGTAAGTTACTTTTAAATTATTAAAGGATTTTTGTAGCTCATGAAATTAGCCTTGACAAAATATCCCTACAGTCATCTAAAGCGCACTGAAATGACTGTTTGGATGTTTTGTTTTTGTCCCTGTACGTTGTGTTTGTGTCCCTGTACGACGTGCCCTGAGGCCGGCTGAGTGCTGTGGAATGTGAGCGTTTGCGGTCAGCGTGGAGGATAAACATAACATTGATTATCTGTGGTGGGCCGGAGCAGACAGAGGCCGCCATTGAGCGTACAGCACAGAGGGGGATTGTGTTATCACAGCTCCAGATCGGCCCCGGGCTCAGGCCTCGGTGCGGGTGTGAATGTTTACATAGCCCACCATGCAGGGGGCGGGGACCAAAACCCAGCACCTGCCAATCAAAGATTGACCGAGGGTCACTGGCAGGGCAGGAGGTCGAGATGTCATACTTACCTTTGGGAATTAAGATGAAGATTGGGTGTCTTTATATGTGTGTGTGGAGGGGTTTACTCGGCTGTACCTTGGGAACAAAGGAGCATAATTGGACAAATGAATAATTTGGGGTGGGGTTTAATACGTTTTAAACCATTAAAAGTTGGGTGTAGAAAGATGATGGCCCGGTTTCGATGGCACGGCTAAGCTTAAGCCAGGACTATGCCTTGGTTGAATTAAGATATTTATGTTGCTTTTATATTGACAGAAAGGTTCGAAGAAAACTTACAGGTATACTTGGGGTAAGAAAAAATACTAAACTATGCTGAAAGTGTAGTTTCATAAACTAAAAATGTGCTAAATTAGTAATACCTGTAAAGAATAAAGCAGTCATACTACACTCGGGCAAAAAAGTGGACTAAGTACTCTTTATTTGAGTGAACTTTCATAATGTACTTAAAGTCCCCGTGAATCGGAAGTTGAGATTGTTTTTACATCTGTATTTTAAAGCATTTACAAGTGAAATGGAATTTTGAATGACAAAAATAGCAGGCGTGGCTTTTGTCTTTCTCTGCAATTGGATTGGATGTATAAAAACAGCCGTCGGAATTTGAAATGGAACTAACAGCAGACGGACAGTTGAAGGGGAGGAGTTAACGGATGCCCCGCCCATCATTACTTTAAGGAAGTGCATTTTCAGATTAAAAGGGAAGATTATGAGGCCAAAAAGAGGATGACCCACATTGATAGACTATTTACAATAAACGCTGCAATATTTCATGAAAAAGTAGGCATCGTCGTTTTTCATTCCACTGGGACTTTAATAGACTTAAAGAAAACAGTAGTATTTTCATATGGTGTCCCAAAATAGCATGATTGAGTACACTTACATCGCCTTAAGTTTATCTTTGGGAGAAAAAACTTTTTGGTATGTTAAGTAAAAATACGTGTGACAATAGAGCACTAAGTGCATTAAAGTGTGCACTTTTTTCACTCGGGCAACCAAACAAACTAAAACTGAACAACTATTAGATTCAAAACATAGTAAACTAAAAGGTGGACTAGTTCCGTCCCAAGTAGTTTTCAAATTGTGCACTTACAAGTATATGATGTTAGCATACTTGCTACATAAAGTATACTTAAAAACGTTCTTGCACTTTACTGGAGTATACTAATAATAATTAATTAATAAAATGAACTAGAAGTACACTTATTATAAGGTAGGTCTATGACCAATGGTTAAACACAGCTTTGATTCTCTGGATACGTGTTGTAATCTTGTTTACACTTGACCGGAGAACACCAGTCAAGCGTTAACTCCAGTATCAGCACTCCCTCGCACACCCGAGTCTCTGTATATCCCTGAAGGCATGTTGTTACTCCCGCCAGAGTAACTCTATATCTCACAGTCAGACATTCAGCTGTCACACGCACTAATGTCTAATGTAAGCACTGGAAAGGAAGACACAGAGCGTGTAGTTAACACCTCCGATTAAAGTAAACACTGCACCATCACACACACACACGGCAACTCTGATGTACAGTTAAATATTCCCAGTATTCCCTGTATTTGATATTGACCTGCTGATATCAGTTTGTAATTTGTGTATGTGTGCAGGTTAACTCTGGGTAAACCGCTGGGCGAGGGATGCTTCGGTCAGGTGGTGATGGGCGAGGCTCTGGGCATCGATAAGGACAAACTGAAAGAGGCCGCGACGGTAGCTGTCAAGATGCTGAAAGGTAAGAAAACGCATCTGAATTGCTTTAAATCTTTGTGTAAGATTAAGGAACATCTGCATATGTCATCGTTAATAAAATCAAACGCGTGTTTTCTCAGCGGGGCATTTCTATTTGATGCTGACGAACAGATAAGTACACACTAGTGGGTTCACACTAGTGATGCTCGGGTCGTCTCATAACGAGAAATTGTCACTTTATTTGTGGTGCGGGTTGGGGTGTATAATTGGTGCAATTCCCTATAGCCTATATCATATATTTGTAATATATAGTTAAGAGGTTCTTTGATAAGGATACAATATGTAGGGCTACTTAGCAACGTAACTTGCGTGATTTCGCCAAATCTAACACGTCACGAAAGCGGCAAGCAGTTCCCGCCGCCGGCCACAACACAACAAAACAAAGAGAGAAATACAAGTGAAGACGAGGAGCGGGAGAAATTTAGTTTGGGAATTTACATCATTAAAAAAAGAAAGGTCAAGCTGCTAAATCGAATGTTTCAGTAGACAACAGTAGTAAGGTTAGATCGGCTACGTGAAGTGCTAGTTTCTGTGGTTCATGAGCGTATGTTGTTCCCAGTTTACAGGGCGATGTTATCTGATGACTGTTCAGAACTTTTGGGCTGAAATAAAGTCTGCTTTCATTTACATAACAATACCTAGTATGTCTATTTAAGGGTCGGGGGTGCGGGGCGGTTTGTAAAGATAGATACAGTGGTGTTGGCCAAATCATTTCATAAAAGACGACCCGCGGTTTGGAAAAAACCTAGACCCGCGTATCACAAAATCAGACTAAACGCGAATTAAGCGGTTTGCAGGAGTACATTACATACAAAGTCAATGCAAAAGACGCGAATAGATGCGTTATCAGCTCATGTCACTTACGCGGAAATAAAGCACTTTTCCCGCAAGTAAAAAAGATCTTGGAACGCGTTTGTTTGCGTTTGGTGTGACCCAGCAGTAGGTTTGCATAAGCTTAGGAAGAGTGCAGAAGCAGGGGAAGGTGGGAGTAGAGAGGTCTGTACTATAGGGGCCTGCGCGGGGTTATTTGTTGGCGCTGAGTGACGTGGGTAGAGCTCGGGTCAAGAGGCCGCATAGCTGACCCGGTGCTCACCAGCTGCACGGCTCTCGCTCTTCACCTGCACAAAGACCCTCACAGCCAAAGAAAGAGAAGAAATGGGGGGAGGGAGCGTGTGTCTTGAAAGAAGTTTTCAGGGATAGAGAAAGGGCTGTGGGGGCGGGGGTCCTGAAGAGAAAAGACCACGGGAGAAAAGATTAAAAACATGAGCATGCTCACTTCTACACCGGACTTAAAGAAATTGTTCATGACGTTTTAAACCAGCATGTCCATAGAACGCAAAATGATGTTTTTGAGCATCCCAAAGCATTTCTTGAGACGTTCTCATGAAAGGAAACATGGTGAGATAAGTCAGGAATGGCACTCGGTGGATTGTGTCGGGTCTGCTCTGCTGATCCGCGGTCAGATAATGAAAGAGCGACTGTCTCTAAGGTAATTACTCGAAATGGAAGAAACGCTTTTTAATTGTGAGGCAACGAAAGAGGAGCTGTGTGGCGGCTCTTCAGTGTAAATCTACACCACAGTGCCGAGCGGGACACAAGCAAACCAGACAGACCTCTTATAGAGAATGTGGCGCTGACCTCACGCGATGTTAAATGCTGGGTGTCGCGGCCATATTTGTAGGTGGTTGCGACTCCTTTCTGCCAGTGCGTTTAATTCAATGGCGTTCCGTTTGACTTGATTCATTCTTATTTTCTTACGCTTCAAATTCTCTTCACACCACTGTACGCAAACAAAAGATCAAAGCCGTAGTAAACGTAACAATTGCTAGTAGACAACCTCCAAAGATGGCGGCTTGCCCCAGCATGCAACACGTTGTGACGTGGATTGACAAGCTCCAACAGAGTGTGATATCCACCGTGTTACTCCTATTAGATTGTATGCAAGACATCGAGATGCATACATCAAGAAATAAGCTTTCTACTGATGTATGGTTTGTGAGGATACAACATTATTTGGCTGAGATACAAGCATTTGAAAATCTGGAATCTATCAAAATATTGAGAAAATGGCCTTTGAGTTGTTAATCAGAGGCGCTGTAGCAGGTCGTTGCTAAGAAGAAGAAAGAAGAAGTTTGTTTTTACTCTCTCTTTCGGCTTGACGCTGTAATGACGTTGTGGAGAGTAGATGAAATTCTAAGCTTTACATCGATACCAAACTTGAGTGGGAAATTCTCAAAGAGCGGGCAGAAGCGAGCGGCGTTTGTAGGCGTGTGTCAGCCCATTTTTCACAATCAACTCACAAAAAGAAAGTTTTGATGTATTTAGATAATTTTATTACTTAATTATAAAGTTTGCGAACTATTTTATTGTAAAATATGAAATAATTCTATAATTAATTATAAATATATATACATTTTAATATATCCCTCTATACACTATATATGTGAATTTTTTTAGTTCCAAAACGCGATAAATAACATAAAAAAAGCCAAAATCAGTGTTGTATCAGGTCGGTACTGAAAAGTTATGTTATTATTTTACGAAAAATGAGGTATCTGCCCAGTCATGTTTTCAGAATGCGATTATAAATGCAGAATGCGATGTATACGCTCAACCAATCACAGCACACCATTCCACGCATTGTAAACAGTAATGGCGGCACTCTGAATGCGATTATTAATTTAAAAAAAAAATCATGGATTTATTGCATTTTGGGTACAAAATGATCATTTTTATAACAAATCTTTTAAAATCCAAATCTGGACTTTGATTTTTTATGTTGCTAGAACCTTAAGGTATGCTTTCTGAAACTTTGAAACAGAAAATAGTGGTTTTAGTCTAGCCACTTTCTTTGTAAAGATAACATTTTTACTCAAAACTAAAATGGATTAATAGCGTTTTGGAACCAAACACTTCAAATGTAATGTGGAAATTTGAACATGTTGTCTGAAAAGAAGGGAAAGATTCTAATAATAATGTTCTTTGAATCGAAATTCATGTTTCGCACGCTATTGAAGTGACGTCAACGATTTCTAATCCTTTTTTTACCTTCCTAGACGATGCCACTGAGAAAGACCTGTCCGACCTGGTGTCTGAAATGGAAATGATGAAGATGATTGGCCGGCACAAAAACATCATCAATCTGTTGGGGGCCTGCACGCAAGATGGTGAGCGATGAATCCATCCATCTCTCTTTTACTTTTAGACGATTGAGGCTCATTGAAGGCCAATGTGATCTCAAACATCTCTTTCTGTCTCAGGGCCTTTATATGTCATCGTGGAGTACGCGTCTAAGGGTAACCTCCGAGAGTATCTGAGGGCCCGCCGGCCCCCGGGAATGGAGTACTCGTATGATATAGCCAAAGTATCAGATGAAGCTCTCGCCTTCAAAGATCTGGTCTCATGTACTTACCAAGTAGCTCGTGGGATGGAGTATTTAGCCTCACAGAAGGTAAGAGCATGTTTAGCTTGAATGCGCCGTATGACGTGAATCCAAATGCTCCTGAGCGTTCAGTTGTGTCTGACCGGGTTTTGTGCGTCTCTGCAGTGTATACACAGAGATCTGGCTGCCAGGAATGTGTTGGTCACAGAGAGCAACGTGATGAAGATCGCAGACTTCGGTTTGGCCAGAGATGTCCACAACATAGATTACTATAAAAAGACAACAAATGTAAGTTTCATTGCTTCTGTTTTCCGTTCATTTCTTTATATTTACCTGCTCCGTCTTGATGTGTGTCTCTCTCTCTCTCTCTTGCTCTCTCTTGCTCTCTCTTTCTCTCTCTCTTTCTCTCTCTCTTCCTCTCTCTCTCTCTCTCTCTCTCTCTCTTGCTCTCTCTTGCTCTCTCTTTCTCTCTCTCTTTCTCTCTCTCTTTCTCTCTCTCTCTCTCGCTCTCTCTCGCTCTGTCATTTTTGGCATGTTTTGCAGATTGCAGTCTGTGTGTAAAGTGGTTCGGCTATTGTTGTCTTATTCCACAACTTGTTCATAGAGCTCATGGGAAGGAAATGTTTGTGACGAACCTAAACACATTAGCATAACTTGAACTCTCATTCCCACAATTACAGCCGTCTCTGCCCATGTGACGCTGTCGATCATAATGCCTTTTACGGGTCTATTACACTTCGAAGCATTATTACATTTATCCTCAAGTCATGTTGAATAACAGGTTTCGGTCTTTTCAATGATTCAAGGGTAGACATGAAACGGCTCTTTTAATTCATTCAAATAATTACTTCATAAATTATATTCTTATAAACTGACCAAATAATTTTTTGATGTCATTTCCACTATTGAAAATATTAAACAGTATTTAGATCAATCACATCAGAAGTAGCTGTAATTATATTACAGAAATTACAGTAATCTCTTACTTTGATTTACTAAGGAAAGTCATTAAATAACAGTAAGTAATTACTTAGCAACTACTTACACCCAACACTGATCTTAAATCGGTTTAATGTACTTTAATGGATTTATAAGGTTTAAAAAGATTAAGAATTAAAGACCCACTGAAGTGCCTTGAAATGTGCAGCTATTCTGATTGTGTTGATGCCAATACTGAAACAGGAAGTTAGGGTGATGTCATTCAATGCAGATCAAGGACTTTTATGTTTTGAATGCTTAGATCTTGTTTTGATGGTTATGTAAATGTTGTTCCTTAAGGCAAAAGTATAGTCGGCCGTCTGCGTCCACGTGCCGCCTGCACAACGTAATTTTCGTCATGCGCAAAAAAACTTGAATCAACAGAGTCCATTCGGTGATGTACTGCGCATGTGTCAAACTCGTCTATACACGCATATCCACGATTGAGTACGCTCAAGAAGCTGCGCGGACGCGTTTGTGCGCAAGACGGACGCGGAAAGTCAAGTATACCCGGCCCTTCAAGGGTGACATATATATAGTAAAAAAAACTTTATTTTAGTAAATAGCCAAGTTACCAAGATCTGATCATGCGTAGATCAAAATATTTTCCACATAATTGAAACAACTATCATCGCTCAGACTGGCAGGTCCTGACTGATTATCGGCTGGAAGTGAATTCAGTTACTCTGGCACGACTTTATCTAAATAAAAACACAAAGTGGAGCCATTTAGATTGGATTAAACCCAATATCAGCCTCCGGAGGCTCTATTCATTCTTCAGTAGCTTCGCTCTATGTGTGTTCTGACTCTTGAGGGAAATTTGAGTTGGGCGGCTCGTCTCCAAGGATTTACTTCATAATCATTATTGGCGAGCCGCTTCGGCTCTAATGAAATTCCAGGTTAAGAGGGTCTTGCGCAGATGAAAGGTTTGTCAGTGTGGATGTTGTGATTTGACCATCATCTCTTTTATCCCCGTGTGTAGGGTCGTCTGCCTGTGAAGTGGATGGCTCCAGAGGCGCTGTTTGATCGAGTATATACACACCAGAGCGATGTGTAAGTGTCTTTTTAGTTTGTTTGTTTGTTTGCTTCTTTCACACGCATACTGACAAAATAAGTCTATAAATTGCTTTCGATTCAAGAATCTACATGCCGATCATAATAAAAAAACTCATAATAAGTATTTTTGAGGGTCAAGAGGGAACAGGAAAGCGTCTCTACGGCTTGTGTAGAAGATCAGAAGTGACAAAAATGAAGCCGGGTTGTTGGAAGTGTTTTTGTCATGCCAGAGATATAAGAAGGGAGTTCACGGCCAGCGCTGCAGCAAAAAGCGAGAGATTTCACGCTCGGCTTGCAACCAGCGCTGTGTCACTAATCCGTACGGCTTCAAAGCTCGGCCAGACGTTCACCTCACAGAGACCCGGACGGAAGTGACCTCCAACTTCCCTTCTCTCTGTCCCATCCGACGCTCTGAATCTTCCATGTTTTTGTTCACTTTTTCTATCGTGGGGTTTAATAATCCTTTCTCTATGTCGTTTGTGTTTATCCCCCTTCATGCCTGTTTCCTTTCATTCAAGGGGTGCGTGTTTTGGTCCCCTTGAAAGGATGAAACGGACCGGTGGTTACGCCGTGTTTCCTCTTGGGTTTTCACCAATCCTCTGGGGATGTTTTGAAGTTTTGCATGACGATTAGATGAAATACAAGCGTGTTTGAGAATGAGTGCGTGTGGTCTTGTAATGATCGTCAGCTCGTGTTGTGTTGTGTGTGTGCTCTGTCAAAACTGATCAATAGCAAGGGTCTCTTTGGTTAATCCTCCGACTCATTTTACACCATCAGTCTCTTTCTGATCGACACACACAATCCATACATGACATCAGATTTAATTACGACATGAATTATTAGCAAACATTGGCATGTTTCGAGCCCCTGGGGAGCGAGATGTAAACTGCAGGGGTTGCAGAAAGGGAAATATGAATGTTTTTTTTGTGCTTTTCTGGTTAAAGTTTATCCACGTGAGGTCATCAGGTCAACGGTATTATATTTAAAGTAAGATCTCGCCCCTTTTAACCTAGACAAACAAACCCTGTGTATTTTTTGTTAATGAGTAACCCGAGGTCTACATTGAAAAAAAATAGATTCGAGCTTAGTATTGCTTTGTATTGTTTTCTAGGACAAAAAACTTCTTGAGTAATAATACACTTCCTTGAGAAGCAAAATGACCTGAGATGTAAAATCGTCTTTTCTAAGAAAAAGATCAAAGTTAAGGAAGAAAAAAACAAGGAAAAAATCTGCCAAAGTGGCAAGAAAAATATACTTTCTTAAATAGATTTTAATAAGTTATATAAATAAATATTAATATAATTCATGAAAAGTGAAGTTTTTTTTTTCGTGTTTTACTTTTGATCTTTCTTCAAAAAATAACATTTCATATCTTGGGTCATTTTGCTTCTTAACTGTGAGTAAATGTCAATATTTGTGCTTGAAAACAAGAGATTTTTCATAGTCTTGTAAGGTACATTAAATCTCATGCGGCCTTTTAAAAACACGTCTGGGTCTTTTTCCAACAAAATATCAAAGGAAAGGGAGTTTCCAGAAAGAGAACTCCTTTTTAACATTATTCAAAAACCATGTTTTTTATGTTATCATGGTTACTAACCTGTATTTCTGAGCTTTTATTTCTTAAATCAAGCCAACTGCACTTTGATTGATATTAATTAGAATGCACAATAAAAAAGCATGATTTTTGAAAAAAAAAAACTAAGTTATCTCATTTTGGAAATAAACTCTTTGAAATAAAAACATGTATTTTGTATATCAAGAACGAGAAAATAAATCTCATAGACTGCAGTGTTTCCACACACACACACACACACAGAGCGTCTGAAGTCTGTGGGGTCAAGAGGGCATAGCAGTGACCCCTCTGTGTGTGTGTAATTGATCGCAGGAGGAGGAGTGAGCTGTTGTTACACAGAGAGACTGAATAGAAATGATGAATTTGGCAAACATGTCAGAGGAGAGACAGCGCTTGATAAAGACTAGAAGAGGACAAACAGGGTAACTGAGTGTCTAAACAAATGCATGAATGCAAACCACAGGAGTGAATCTGTGATGTGTGTTCCACCGCTGTGGGTCACAAGAACTGCCTTCACCCCGAGATTCACCCTGAGATTTCTCTTTAATTATTCTTCACTTGATATAAATGTGCATGAAACTTGCGGAGAAAAATGTAAACACGGTTGACTGTGCCCTTAAGAAAGATAATCACAGATGAGATCTCTTTACTTCTCAATCATTTCTCCTAGACAGCAGTGAGATTCAACGGAGAACAAATGGAAACGTGTTTAAAGTCTCACCTGGATCTCAGATATTTCTCCTGAGGGTCAGAAATGTGTCTGTCATGAGTGTGAAAAGAGATGTCAACAATGTCTCAAACTGAGCTCAGATTTGTCAAGTCTGCAATCAAAAGTCAATATTATTGATGATCTTAATATCTACTCAAACGTTTACATTTAGTAATTTATCCAAAGCGAATAATCTACGTTTCATTTCACTCCTCCATACACCTTCCCTTCACGTGTTTTAACAATAACGCTCTCATTCTTTTTTTTTCTTTTTTAATAAAAAATGATTTTTAAGAGAAACATCTCAGACTAAGTTGAATGAAACTGAGATCTCCAAAGCTATAAAATTGTCTATGTTAATGCTTTGAAATGGTTAAACCTTGCGCTTCTCACATGGTTTAGTTTGCAGAATAAATGTTCAAGCAGAAGAGAGAGGTATGATTTGGAAAGCTGGCAAGTTGTATCTGACGAGTCGGAGGTTTTCCCTCCATAGATGAAGTAACAGAATTGGCATGTGTTGAAAAGCGTTTCCCCGTTCACCCGCCGGACGGTCGTGTCCACTGGGACTCAATCAATGTTTGTTTTGGCTCGGACAATATGTGTCATTGTGGCTCTCCACGGAGGACAAAGAGCAGCTTTGAAATGTCCACCATTCACAGATTCATACAGTCACAGCGCTGTAAGAGCCAACAAATATCACTACTGTACAGAGATCACAACAACACAAATTGGTATTTTCAGCCGGCTTTATTTTCAATAAAGCGTTTTTGGTGTTAGTTTTGGGGATGGGGAATAGATGGACGATGAGAGAAGCTAGATTTCTTGCTCTGTTTAATAAAAAGACAGCAGTTATTCACATTTGACTGATGCTTCATATAAGAGACGTACTGTATAGATTCCAGACATACATTTGAAGATTTTTTTGTGATCAGGTGTGTTTTGTGTTACTCTTCCAGATGGTCTTTCGGGGTTCTGATGTGGGAGATCTTCACGCTCGGAGGTTCTCCGTATCCAGGAATCCCCGTCGAGGAGCTTTTCAAGTTGTTGAAAGAGGGTCATCGCATGGACAAACCTGCAAACTGCACCAACGAACTGTGAGATATTTTCTCATCCGCCTGTCGTTCATAAGCTGCCTGATAAAAAGCGATCGACATTAAAATTCATTCTGTTGTCACTCATTGATTTTTTCACAATACATTTAAGAGATAACTGATGAGCTGGACTCTTTTCTTAATACGGCTCTTATCATATTCTTTATTCCATTTGATTCGATTCTCATTCCTCGATTCGAGTCAATGAATGTAGATTTAATACGAAAGCTTTTGATCATTAATGTTATTCACATTACTGTAGGCAAATCATACGTTCAATGTTTTTTGAAAAAAATCCAGCGAAAAGATTGCTTCATGGTTTTTGAGAACTTATATCGTATGGACCAGTAATCTCTTAATGTTTGCCGTGGTTAGCTTCACGACTGTCAAGCTCACAAATGATTGTAGATAAATGATGTGTTTTTGTTGCGTTTCAGGTACATGATGATGAAGGACTGTTGGCACGCCATGTCCTCACACAGACCCACATTTAAACAGTTGGTGGAGGATTTGGACCGAATTCTAACTCTGGCGACCAATGAGGTGAGGCGTGTTCACCTTCACACAAACACGTGATATCATACAGCGCGAACGGATGTAAAACCGTGCACTTCTGCGTATCATCAAACGAACAGCTTCTCGACCCCGACTCCAGCTTGCAACGTTTTGCGAAATTCGTCCAGGAAAGGAAACCGTCAGATGGCTTTTTACGGTCAGCTCACAGGTCGAGAATCGCACGTGCTTGATTTCATCCAGGCTAGCGTTGCTCAAGTATCAGACGCAGCCCTCCGTCGGACCGCCGGTCGATTCTTTCCATTCTTTCCCGGCTGTCGTTCGGCATATCCGTGAGGGATGGAAATCTGTCAGAACTTGTCAGAGGAGGGATTGAGCCGTGGATGGGGCCGTTCTCGCTCTTGTTTTTGAACTTGAAATGTAATAAAGTGCCTTTGCTTTCTCCCCCGTTCATAAACCGTTCACAGATGTGAATGTCTTTAGTAACTTGATCCGCCATGTTGAGCAGCGAGAGTTGAGCCAACGCTCATTTTCAGCAACCTATAACCCACCTCTTCCTCCAGTCAAATATTTCAGTTCCAGCCACAAAAAGGGGAAACCGCTTCGGTTTTGTTTGCGGAACGGAGGAGAAAAAAGCTTGTTGGGGTCGTAAGCTGGCAGTGCGTTGCGTTGCGTTGAGTAGATGAAAAAATACATGTGTTCTTGGGCGGTTCCTTACTTTACACGCATGAATTTGCTTTAGAGTATATAAAAATGAAAATATTGAAATTGTTCTTGAAAACGTTGAATTTTTTTTTGGCTGCATTTATGCTTTACCAGAAATAACTTACTTATGTTATGAATTGCATGCTTTATTAGTTTATTTATTACTGCCACAGATTCATATGCATCGTAGAGATGACGTATCGTTTTTTTTGCAAACCATGGAAGCGAGTTTACGTTTTTAAGATTTATGTTTCCACTGCCCCAAAGTTTTTTTTATGGGTTTTTGGTAAATCGCCTCAAATAAGGTCTGTAGGTAACAAAACCTCAAATTATTTTAACGTTTGAATCTATGACATAAAACACACCGGTTATAACACACTTTATACCTTTATTGTGACTTTAAAACGCCGGTTGCTAGCAAGTTTCTAGAAACGTTGCTCTTAAAACGTAGATGCGGATGACTTACCATAGAACACATTTTTAAAAAAGTTGAGAAAGTTGTCAGAGGTTTGGTGCGGGTGATGTCGATGTCGAGCTGTAAAAAATGATTTGTTTTTTTGTTGGTTCAAACTAAAAAAATAAGTACCTGGTTACCTTCAAATTTTGAGTTAATTCAACTTAAAAACATTATATAACTCAATGAATTTCTCGTTGAGTTGACTAAACTCGTTGAGTCAAGTAATATTTTAAAGTTGACATCACCAAATTTAAGGTAACCAGGTAACTCATTTTTTTAAGTTGAACCAACAAAGACAACAAATCATTTTTTACATTGTAGTGTAGTCTGTATATAGCCTCGTGTTAGCTTTTTACTTCTGCCAAGTGTATTTAGGCTACAGAAATAGCAAATATTGTGTTAATCAGTAAAGCTAAACTTGTCACTTTAACCATCTTTAACATTTGTTAATCACAGATCTTATTTTTTGCGATCTACCAAAGTCTATGGGATAAATGCATAGGCTTTCGGTCAAGCACCCACCACGGCACTTACTTCTGGGTTAGCCCACAAAAATACGTCATCTCTAAGCAACTCTATCCACAAAGTTGTCCGTTATATTGGAACTTGTCTGGAGCAGTCGAATAGCATCTACCCATACATATCTATGATTTCTTTTGCCGATAACATCATCATTTTTTCTTTGTCTGGCTCAGGAATATCTGGACCTGTGTTCTCCGGCGGAGCAGTATTCCCCCAGCTTTCCCGACACACGGAGCTCTTGTTCCTCTGGAGACGACTCCGTCTTCTCCCACGATCCCCTAGCAGACGAGCCCTGCCTCCCCAAGTACCAGCACATGAACGGAGGCATAAAAACATGAGCCTCAGACTCCTCCAGACTTGCCACACTCAAGCCCACACTCAGTTCTCAAAGCGAAAGACTTTTACCCAAAATTTCCAGGTCCCAACCATAACCGTATGGTGTCTGTAGACTCCTCCCGCTGGACTTCCGGAGCATTGGAGAGGCTTAGTGACCAGCGGTGCTGCTTTCAAAAAACACAAAAACGGATGTGTGCTTTTTTTATGAGAGCGCACGCTTGCACACAAAAACATGTGACCGAGCTCTTAACAAGAGGAGAGGGGTGAAGTTTAGTGACTGAACTGAGCCCAGCGATTCCCACCTCTTGTATTTTCGTTTATTTTTACGCTTTTTCCCATTTGTTCTAATTGGAATTAGTTTTGACATCATTCCAATCCATCGTTCTGCATTCCAGGACTCTGTGTTCCCGAGAGAATGAAATGGAGAACGTGAACTGAACTCTTATGAGACTGAAATGAGACAGAGAGAGAAAATAGGAAACGTGAACGATGAGGAAACTATCGTACGACTAACACAAGAAGAACATAACAACACTGCCTCCGGTTGATTTTTTCATGTTGCTTTATGCTCTGTTTTATCTCGATAACACGGTTATCATACAAAATCCCAAGCAGTTATTCTTATTGATAAAAAATAATACATGGTATATAGTGCTGGGTATATTTGTAAATATATTCAAATATGTAAAAAATATATATTATATATTTACAATGAATTATTTTTTGTATGGACTTCCGAACAATTCCTCCTGTTTTCCCCAGAGTCACATGTGGATTTAGACACATGTATATGTTTGTATTATATTCCCAGACATACACACACAAATACAGCAGGACTCGATATTAAACACTTGATGCTTCAATATTTTAGTTTTTTTCCTGGAGAATGTCAATTTTAACAGTTAAAAGCTACTTATATTACATTTTAACAATGCACTAGCATACAAATGTCCTCTAAAAATGTCCACTTAGACCAACAAAACTCCAATGTTTATTTCATTTTTTATGTAAGTATTTCATACACATTGAAATTTAATGTCGAGTCCTGCAAACACACATTTCTCACTGCTAACACACAGTCGCTCATTGGCTTTCAGGGACAGAGATAGCATTTTAATTTATTGACTTATGTTTAAAAACGAATCAAAATGACAAAAAGATCAAAGTAATAAAGGGGTAATATTAATGATGACAATAGAAACGATGATGATTCATAATGTTTATTTTGTAATTTAAAATGACATTTCAGCGAGGCAACGGTACAATTATTTCTAGCTGTTATCGAAAGATATGCATTTCTTACGTTTTTTTTGTATGTATGTATATCTACAAATGTGAATGGTAAAGTAAAAATGCAAAAGTAACGTACATTTTATAGTCAGCTAATCCCTTTTCTATAGTAGACGATGTTTTTATCCGGCTGTTTTACACGCGTTGAATGTTGCATTCGAGTATGATGAATACTGGACGACGGTTGCAGTGTTTTTAAACCCACGTCAACGTAGTTCATTCATTCCGATGAAATCCTTCGAGCAAAAGTATTATGAATCATGTTCGTGTTCTTCCAGACAAATGAAATGAGATTGTTCTGAAGCGTTCCTGACAGATTTGTAAAATTAAAGAGAATAAATGAACCTCTGTGTCTTTCTCAGTTTTTATTTGTAACAGTATTCGTCCGTCTGAGGCCTTAAAAATGCTATGAGTGAAAAGTTGTTTGTATTTATTTCATAAAAATGTGTATTCATACGGTTTTTGAATGGTCATTTCAGAAGTGGAATTTCTTTTCTAGGTGGATGAACTTCAGATGTTGTGTTACTATTATGACTTCTATAGGTGGAGATTTTGAAGAATTACCAGCATAATACAAAAGACTCATCATGGCACAAGGTTAGGACGTGATTTTTGGCTCTTTTAAGTCTTGTGAATGTGCTTTTGAAACATTGTATTTGACATTTATATATGGGACATTTCCGTAACACTTTCCATGAAGCATGTATGCATAATGCATTATAAAAGTAGTTTTAAAGCGTTTTAATGCATTGTAATGTCTTATAAATTATTGTTATTACAGTTAATACATATCACACTAACAGCAATTCATTGTTACACTACAATTGGTTATAATTCTTTACAACTACATATAATGCATTTAAACACACATTATGAAGAATTATAATGCATTTTACCCTTTAATAACTCTTTATAATGCATTATACATAGAGGCTTTAAGTCTTAGCGAGATTTCTCTTTTGTTGTCTGGGGAATTCCAAGTCTTGTTTCCAGGTGTGTTTCCTTGATGTGTTATCTGGAGTATTTTCTACGTTTATTCCTTTCGGGAGAAATGAAGAAAATGATGTTTAACAGAATAAGAGTATAGAGACAAACATTTGGATAACATAAATCAGGTACTGTACAGGTTTACAATGTGAATAGATATATTATAGACATACTTTGACTAAATATGCAATACCTTCTTCCACTGCACTGTTACTTGGATCGCTTCTATATTTGCTCTATATCCATTACACTATTACTCACCATATCCTAACTTATCATTGTATATACCCATCTGTATATTTCTGTTTATAGTTATAGCCATCTGCATATTATGTTCACTGGACTACCCTTCTGTAAACTACTTCATAAAACAGATTTTATTGGCTGCACTTATGCAACCGCTGTATATCCTGCACTTGCTCATATTCCGCTTCTGGTTAGACAAAACTACATTTTGTTGACTAATACATGTGTAAATTGAATCTAAACTAATCTAACAAATGTGAGAAGCAGGTGACTTTTCAAACATCTATTTTATCTCATTTGTTGTTCAAAAGAAACAATTGGGATCAAAATGAGAGTTATAATATTTTTGTTTTTAGTTTTATTAATATGTTTGTTTGTATATTTGTGTGTAAGCATTATAAGATATATATATTTTTTAAATATTTTTTAAATTTTCATGTTCAGTTGATTTAGATTTTGAGTTATTTTTTTATATCCTTTCATAATTTGATAATTAGTTTATTTTTATGTTGCCTTATAACATTAATTTGTTTTAGTGCCTCAAACCTTTTTCTGTTTTTTTTCCGAGGAAACATTTACATTTTTCATTTAGTGTACGCATTTCTATATTTTTTAGGCCAGCGTTTTATTTGATTTCATTACACAGAAAAGTTTTTAAATTTTCAAGTATGAGTAAAAACAGCTTTACCAACTTGTAAGAGTAGATCGCTCATTTTCTTTTTTATTTTGAGTGCCTTCACTCAGACACTTTCATTTAACAACTTTCTTTTTGTTTATCTAACTTAAACTATTACGATCCAAACCTTCCACGAAGTCTGCGGTGACAGAAGCGTTCAGAGCTCATTACAGATCTCAATCAGCTTGTTTTATTCTCTTCATGAGACACGAGTGATAAGCATCTGCTCTGTAAAGTTATTCTGTGCTGTTGATATATGTGAGAGGTCCATCAGAACGTCACTGCCGTCATGCTCTCCATCTGTCAGAAGGGTCAGGGTGTTTGCATGCAGGGCCCGGTCCTCTGGAATGTCAACATGAGCTGGGCATGACCGACCCAAACTCACAGATAAGACCCTGATGATGGTTAATCACTAACTTTAGCTTCATCCAGCATCTCTTCTTTGGCTTTAGACTGTGTGAATTATAAAGGACCATTTTTAATGGGGTCCGCTTTATAAGGGATGTTTATGGGTCATTTTTTTAAAGGGACATCTGTGTTTGAACCCACTCAGACAGGCCATAAGAATTGTAGAGACAATTGTGTTGCTCTTTCATAACTCAGGAGATTCTCCGTTCTCAGCTTTGTCTAGGAGAAGTAAAAAGAGAAACAAATGAGAGTATTGAGGTGTAAAGTGATGTAGATTGCAGATTGGCAATTCCGTGTAAATGTCAAGCTTACAACAAAAAAATATGTTTTTACCAGCGGTTTTTACTACGGCAACAGCACAGATCTTAACATAAGGTGGTTTAAATACTCATGTGAGATCTCTCTTCAAATTTGTAAAGCATTTGTTTTATTTTTAGTGGATGATTTTTCATAGTCAGGTCAGAGCCATTTTCAGGATTGTCTGATCCATAACACTACATATTCTTCCTGTAAATGGACAGAAATGAATATAAAGTAACTATTTGATTCTCTATAAAGAGGCATCACTTCTCCATTCATTGGGTTTTATTGCTTCAGGACTTGTGCATTTTATTTTACAGAAATCCTACAAAGTTCATTGTCTCCCAACAATCACATCCTTTTTTTGTCACATCCATAACGCATGTTTATTTCCTTTTTTTATATATATTTTTTCATAGACTGACATTTTTTGATGTTAAGACTCTATCAGCTAGGGTTCAGTCAAATATAAACAGATGGTTCAATATAATTGTAACAAATTCTTTCTCTGAGCAGTTTTGTCACGTCCATAACGCAAAATGTCACATCCATAACGCTGGAATCGCCAAGATGTAAAATAATCTGGATTTGTGTAAATTTGATGGCCAACGACTTTTGATAGGACGCTTGAAAAATCCTTGTTGACATTTTTGCTGAAACTCTAATAACACACTTTTGTGAGATTTCTGACTCGTTTTCACACGAAAAATATCTGAGACACAGATGACACCTAAGCAAATGTTTCCTTTTACTCTCATCGATGTCTAGGAGAAATAATTTTAGAGCGATTTTTTTTTTTTCGGATGGTTTTTATCTCATTTCTACATAAAAGAGTGCCGATGCCGTTCGTGACTTCGGTTTTAGAATCAAAGACAAAGAGAGATAACAGTGAGATACCTGTACTAACACGGTCTCCACAGAGCTTAAGTTGTCAGTTTTATCTCGAGGTCTATAAAGCGCAAGAGCGTTAGCAGATGTGCAGCTACTGTCATAAACTTCAGCGTAAGTGAGGGCCAATAAAAACAGACATGAAGAGCAGAGCCTCATAAAAGAGGTTTAATTAAATATGTGCAGAAGAGCACTTCATCGGATCTGTTTTTCTTTCCGTTTCTTCATAATCCTATCGCATTTATTGACGTTCATGCATTTGGTACACATTAAGCATTGGTGGGAATCGATGACCACACATATTTGGGAATGGCGACTTTATTAATGTTTGAAGCGCAGATCACACGGAGCTGCTCGATTGAGCGACTCTTAGAGAAATTAGCTGAGCCAAATGATCCCAAGGGAACGCAATGAAGTTCATTCAACACCGTCAGAGAAGCATGACCCGCTTCCCCGCTCCTGTTCCCTTCCATTTTCCCCGGGACTAATGCTGCATATCTAAAGTAATTTACCTGGACACAGTGTCTATTGTGTAGATAATGAGCTCGCAGACTGCAGGTGGATGGATTGTGCCCTTGCGGTGCTCAGGAATGTCTGCGCTTGTCTTGGGGTTAGAATGTAATTAAATCGGTTTTCTCCTGGCTGTGACTCAATGCGTACCTGTGAGGACAAGAACCTTTCCCATCCTGTCCTGGCAAGAGAATCCACTACTGTAGCATCTCCCCTAAAGGGATAGTTCACTCAAAAAAACATTCTGACATTTTGTGTTCCCCCTCGTGCGGTTTTAAACCTGTATACGACTCTTTGTTCTGTGAAACACGAAAGAAGATATTTTGAGATACGTCTCGGCGGTTTTGGGTTCCATTGTTGTTTGCTTTTTAACGTTCTTCAAAATCTCTTGCTTTGTGTTCTGCAGAAGAAAGAAACAGGTTTGGAATGACGTGAGGGAGAATAAATGATTTTTGGGTGAACTAGCGTTAACTCTCTTCATCTAGTCTGGTTAAAGTGCCCAAGCCAAAAGAGATTCGCCAAAAAACCTTGGAGAGGTTAACTTGGTAATTGAGATGATTTTGTCTTGTGGGCATTGAGATGATAATCTCTTAAAAAGTGTTACTAATTATTTTTAAAAGACTTACAAGCACAGCGCGTATTATCTCATGTTGCATTTTGGTTCGATTCATTTCAGCATGATCTCACGGGAATTTGTATTTTACGAGGTGTCTAATTTTTATGAATTCATACTATGTGACTCACACAAAAGCACATAATTATACGAGAGAAGCAATAATGAGCCTCACCACGAACCAAACCGTCACTGGGGTGAATGCAGAACGTATTGAAACTTAACCCTGTAATAGACTTAAAACTGCTGTGAGATTGTGTCGGTAACTTGTGTCGAGTAAAACGTTGGATACATTTTTTGGAAAAAAATGTGGTGGTATTTTTCAATCAGGTTTGATCTGTATCCGTCTTTCTATGACAAATGATCGTGGGGCTCGTAGACGCTCGGATGATAATTGGAAACACTTATCCTCAGCGTTCTGCGAGACGTTTTTTGGCGTACATGCACGTGAACCAAAGCGCCAATCTCATTGGTCTAACACTTTTTAACGCGATGAGTGAAACCAAAGTTTGAGTCCGAGGCGTTTAAAGAAATTTTAGCCTTTTTGCCTGTCGATGTGCACGCTCACATTCGCGCCCTTTGTTTAGTCAAGGCGTTAAACGTCGGTGATTAACACGATCAATTATCGTCCCAGTGTGGACATGCCATTAAAGTTAGGGGTGAGGCTTCAGAATTGCTTTTTTTCTAGTAATGGTATGTTTTTGTACGATTCACAATGTACGAATTAATACGAAAAAGCCACCTCGTAAAATAGTTACGGACAAAAACTCATTTTATTTATAATTAAAATGTTTTTTATTAGTTATGATACTTTTTGAAAGGTGTACCGTATGTGCGTAAAATCATTCTGACAATGTCTAATGATGTACCGAGTTATTTCCCAGAGCTCCTTGGACAGCATCTTTACCCGTCGGTAAGTACAGAGGATGAAAGTTGTAATGGAAATCATGAATGTTTATTTTTCATTTATGTAGCAAATGTCATCTTCTGTCATCATTTCCAAGCTCCTTGAGGTGACGGGACCCAGGCAGAGAGGAAAAGTGAGCGAGCGTTGAAGAGGTTCTTTGTCCAGGGCTCAGGTTGTGCTTGTGGTTGTAGGCCATCGTCCAGGTCCACGTTGAACACACAGCTGGTCACGGCACCTCGATCCGACTCCACCCGATCTGGAAGCAGCCATGACCGAAAAGAAAAACAAAATACAGGATTTCTGCCCACATCAGAGCTCCATGAGAAGCCATATCAACCTCTGAAGGTAAACAGCAGTCAGGTTTTGAGTTGGGAATGGGTTGCACCACTTAGATTAAACATTTTGGCCCATACACATGAGAAGCGAGAAGTGTTTGTGTTGGCCGAATGAACGTCATCAACAGTGATTTATGATGTTAATGAAACTCTCCGCTTATCTCCATGACATCAAGAACACGAGCATATTTTATTTTTGAATGACGAACTCCTTAAATCGACGCGGAATCAAGTATTTTATCAATGCATTTTCTTGTTTATTTATGAATTTTTCAATTTTAATGCTTTTTAAAACACTATTTTACACTTTTTTTCCAGCGGATTTCAAAAACCCTTCGAGAGCTGTAAGTTGAGTTGTGAACTGCCTTTCATGTTGATTCGAACAAAAATATGATTTTTTTATTAATATAAATGTATTTTTTACGCTATATATTCACAAATCGCTTCTTTGGAATGCAGCTTAATAGAAAAAAACAAATAATGTATTTTTATAAAATTATAATTTATATATAATACATAATATAACTGCAAATGTTTGATTAGATAATATAAAAATAACTAAAATATAAGAAACATTTTAAACAAAGAGTATAGATACATAAGAAACAGGATTTGATAAAATGATTAAATGCTTGATGTTATTGCACATTTTTCATCAGATAATTAAAAGGAATATAAAATAAAAAGAATCGTCCGTAGAATTGTGATTGGACTTTTATATTCAACGTCGGTCCAGAAGAACTTCCTGTTTTAGTAACACAAACATTTGAACAAAAAAGCAACCATCAGAATAATGTTAAACAAATACATTTAATTGATTTTTGATATTAAAAAAAAATATGAATATTAATTTAATGAAAAGTGTAACTGGAAGTGCTTCTTGACCACCGCTTACACCTTGCAAAGTCATCTATAATATCATAGCATGAAGAAAAGCGTAAGACTTTCAGCCATGAATCCATATGAGAAACATTCAATCTCAACTTTGTGCTTTGAACTTCACTAGAAGAAAGCCGTCATTGGTATGGACGGTGATCTCCTCTGACTTATCTAATGGTTAGCAAATGGAAGTCTGCCACATGGATTTATAAGCAAGAGAAATGACAGTTTTCCACACAGCGCTTTCGATTGTCTACGGTTTCCACATTCATTTCAGTGTCTGTGTCGGTCGAGGTTTATAAATGTGATAGAATTGAAGCCCCCCGGGGGCTTCAATTCAACGTCAGATGACGTGTTTTTACAGATCAACACGATTACGGTGAAAGATGATTCAAGCCGCATTTAGTGAGAGATGTGAAATGTGAACCATATTTTGAGGAGCTTTCGAGCGAGGGCTCATCCCCTCATCACACTGAAAACCCCCTTTACTGCTGGACAAAACCCAAACCAAGCAAATTATGGGACCAACTCTTTATATGAACCTCAGGCACGCGAAAACGTGACTGAACCTCCTTGTTTGCCCAGGAAGGGAATCATTTTTTGCTGAGTGATTACCCACAATCCATTTTACCCAGCAGAGGAGAGTCATGGAAGGGAAACATCACATGTTATATCATGTCTGTAGCGCACTCAAGATTCAAGATTCAAGATTCAAAGGAGCTTTATTGGCATGGTAAAAGAAAATTTACATTGCCAAAGCACAAGATTAAATATAAACATGCACAAATACAGATTAAGATAAAAAATAAGATAGAATAAATTTAAAAGTCTATAAGTAAAAAAAATATATATACATCTCAATATAAAGATAAAAAGAGCTTTAATTAAAGTTCTCAATGAGGGTGATAGTGTCAGTTTGTGTGTGTTGTTCTGTCAGTGTTGTGTTGTGTTGTGCTGCTTGTTCTTTGCTCGTGGCAGGACTTGACATATCTTGCAGCAGGTTTGAGCTTCTTGAGCTTCTGGCTCAAACCTAAACTCAATATGTTTATTAGGACTTTTGTCACTATTGTTATTGCAATGAGAGAAGTTTGAGTCGATGTTCTGAGAACGTTTCCTGTTTACTCTGCATGTTCAAATAATGCAGCTTTCTAACATGAAGCGTGAATCATTTGTATCATCGTCCTGGCCATGTTCTCACTTCAACATTAGACAATTGAAGCTTTTAACAATAACAGACGACTGCAGTTTTAATGGTGAAAGAGTGATATTGTCAGGTCAGGCTCCTCAGCGGCTCTCAGTCTTTCGTTGCCTGTTAACTGTTTACCACAATGTGAAGTGCTTCCTCATCTCGAGCTGTTAGTGACATAATCTCCACTCAAGAGCAACACACAGCACATCATAAACACAAGAAGTCAACTAACAGACGACATGTGGCAGCTGGCTCTTTCTCTCTCTCTCTCTCTCTCTCTCTCTCTCTCTCTCTCTCTCTCTCTCTCTCTTTCTCTCTCTCTCTCTCTCTCTCTCTCTCTCTCGTTCTCTCTCTCTCTCTCTCTCTCGTTCTCTCTCTCTCTCTCTCTCTCTCTCTCTCTCTCTCTCTCTCTCTCTCTCACTCTCACTCTCACTCTCACTCTCACTCTCTCTCTCTCTCTCTCTCTATCTCTCTCACTCTCCCCCTGCTCTCGCTCTCCCCCTGCTCTCGCTCTCCCCCTGCTCTCTCTCTCTCTCTCTCTTTCTGTCTCGCTCTCTTTCTCCCACTCTCTCTCTCCCTTTCTCTCTCTCTCTTGCTAGCTCTCTTTCTCGCTCCCTTGCTCTCTCTCTCTCTCTTTCGTTCTCTCTCTCTCCGTCTCCCTCTCTCTCTCGCTCGCTCTCTCTCTCTCTTTCTCTCACGCTCTCCCTCTCTTACTTTCTTAATTGCAGCTTCTCACTCTTTCAAACTAAAATAATCTAAATACAATTCAAAAGGATTTTATAGGATATTAAAAGTACTCAACTCCCCCCCCTCACTCTCTCTCTCTCTCTCTCTCTCTATAAATAAAGATCTAAAAATGTAATGTCAAATGTAAACAAAAAAGTTTTTGCCATTATTAAGTAAAATAATTAAAGTAATAAACTGTGGAATAATCAAGTAAAAAAAGTCAGTATAATCCGGTCCCCTCCTCTCTCTCACTCACTCTTTCGCTCTGTTTTGGGTCACTTGCACTGCAAAAATGACTTTCTTAAAAAATGACTTTTGAAACAAGCAGCAATTCTGCCAATGGGGTAAGAAAATTAATCTTCTATTAAGGTTTACCTTTTTCTTAGTCACAAAATTCAAGATTATTATTTTACCTCATTGGCAGATGTTTTTACTTGTTTTAAAGGCGGGGTATCCCATTTCTCTTAGCCGTTGTTGACACACCCCTACCCCCATCTTTCGCTTTCGCAGCGCTCATCTTGACTAATGTCCTGTGCACTGTATATCATGCTGCTGATTGGCTACTACTTTGGTACTCAGCCAGAGTTTGTCTAAACTAGCATAAGTCAGAAATCAGACACCCCTTTTAAGTATTTTTATTTCTAAAAACAAGACGTCTTTTCTTAGGTCATTTTGCTCATCAAGAAGATGCATCTCGATTCAAGAAATTTTTGACATTTGTGACAAACATGCTAAGTAAGAAAGTCATTTTTTGACGTGTATTCTTTAATCACTTTGTTTCCACGTTACATTTTCATCCCCCCTAACATGACGCTGTAATTGGTTGCTTAAGATGTCAGTAGACGGTCTCTTGGGCCATTGAAAGCTGCTTTATCTGTTTATTCTGAAGTTCTGCTTATGCTAGACTGAAACATCAAAAAGTTACTCAAGGCATTTTGTCCCAAGATTAAGGTCTCACCCTAAGATGCTTTTCAAACAGCATTCAGGGATTTCACAAGTATTCTGAGCTCTTAATGGCAGTTTTTTTACTTCATTATTTGGACCTAAAAGTCATACATTTTAACAACACATTTACTAAATAAAACTTGTTAAAACAAATTTAAAATAGATACAATGATAGTTGTAAGTAAAACCTGTGCCAATGAACATGCAAAAATATAGATTCCAAACTTCGTGCCTATGCCACGATCTGCCATGAGACTGGGTCAGAAATACACAAATCAATGATGTCTATATGATGTATATGTACTCATTACTCTCTTTAAGAAATTATTTATTTACATTAAATCCACATTGCCTGCAATTGAAGGAGGCAGTTTCACAACTGAGAGTCCGGTGCTTTAACTCATTTGCTGTTGTTTAACTCCACCACAAACCCGCTCCCCTGAGAACAAATCTCATTTATCAGTTCTATCAGTTCACTTACAATGCAGTTAGATCGGTCTGATAAGCACTTGACCTTTCTCTATCTACATATATCAAACGCGTCCCCATGAGACTTTAATAGACGGCGGGACTGGAGACTGGGGTCACATGTGTCTTGGCAGGACGGCAAACATGAAGTCGATATTACAAACCAGCCAGAAGCATTTATAAAGGCAAATACTGAGGATAATATGTTTTGATGAAGAATATTCAGAATATTCAGATATACAAAAAGGAAATGTGCACCCAAATGAATTCTCCATCAAATATGGAAACAAGACAAATAGGGAATGTTTTATGTCTGACCAGTGCGAGAACTGGGTTGCATATGTTTATTTTATTCTACACAACATTTCATTCGATTAGCAACCGTATGTTCCTAAGGCCTCAGAGGAATTCTTCTTCATGATTTAATATCAGTTGACTATGAGTTAGGACACAGTAAATCCTTTAAAACCTTACCCCGCTGAGCCGGAGAAATACTCCAGACGAGGTCCTGCGTCGAGAGTTTCTCTGTGTGTGTTTGTGTAGGCATACGTGTGTGTTGGGATTTGTGTTTGTATGTGTCCTCCCACCTTCAGCTCTCCCTGACTGATGTCAGTCCCGACTGTTTCCTGTCTGTAGATAAGCGCACTATAGATTATGTCACTTCTCTGTCTTTTGGGCTCATTTCACTTCTAGTTTGCTCCACGTGGCTCTTATTAGAGCTGACCTTTCATTGACAAAGATAAGCAGTGTTTTAGAGTCGCATTAAGGACATTTTAAAGGATATTTAAAGGAATAGTTGACCTTAAATCTTTCAAACCTTTTCACGCATGTCATGGCAAAACGACAAGGTTTATGACCTCTTACAGCGCCCCCTGTGGATATAGGGCAATATTGCAGATATAATCATAAATACATTCGACAAATAAATAAAATCAATATATATGAAGAGTTTGGTTCCAAAATGAGACAACTCAGTTTAAAAAATAATTAAAAATCAAAACAAACCAACTGCAGTTTGATTGATATTAATTGGAATGCACAATAAAAAAACAAGATTTTTTAATAATTTAATCTCATTTTGGAACTAAACTCTTTAATTATGTATATGTATGTGTATAAATATATTAACATTTATATATATATATATCACACACCATATTTTCTGCGGCTTCGAAACAATTCAAATTTGTAAGAAGTGCATTAAAAATACATTTGTATCAAAATAAAATGTAACATTTTAATTACATAAGCACAAATATCAAATACGACAAACTGGATGGAAGGTGGATTTGAGGATTTGTGTCAGGAGGATGTTATGAATGAACTCTCATTCGTGGTCCTCCGCTGCGAGCTGGACGGTGGGATTCGGGGTCTGCTTTATGCTTTCACGTAAGGCATGTCATAAATTTAAGCAGTGTGTTTGGGAGAGAGCAGGTCAGTTCTCAGGTCAGAGGAAAAGGATTTGTATCACTGTGGCAGGGCTGTGGACTTCCTGTGGATCTACAGACGCCAGAGACCAAACACACTGAACATTCACAACAACCCACTACAGTTCACAACCTCACAACGGCAGGACTTCACATTACATCATGAGGACTGCTAAACTGAGATGAAACTTTTAAAAAGAAAAGTTGTAGTGGGGTATAAGACATTCAGTTCACGTTTATGTCTATGGCGCTTTTCAGAATACATTCGAGTTTAAAGAGGCAACATGCTTCCCATCGCATTACATTTATATAATTCCATTTTCAAGAAGTCATCGTTGCCCATCTGCCATCGTTCAAAACAAGAACAAGCAGGTACATTCTTAAAAATAAAGGTGCATGAAAGGTTCTTCATTGCGATGCCATAGAAGAACCATTTTTGGGTCCTCAAAGAACCATCTAGTCAAAGGATTTTTAAAGAACCATCCCTTCTTAACATTTCATAATTTGAAGAACCTTTTTTCGCCACAAAGAACCTTTTCTTCGGATGTCAAGGGTTCTTTATGGAACCATTTAGGCATAAAACTAGTTCAGACTACAAGATTTTAAAAATAAACTTCATATGTTGAAGTTTTTTCATCTTTTCCATTTTAATGTGTCAAGTCAATTCTGATGGAGCTATTAAAACATTGTTCAAAAACTTTGTTTATAAAACACAATAGAGTAATTCTAGGCTTTGAAATGTTAGAAATGATCTAAACTAAAGAGATTGCATGATTTTAAACAAAAGACAAGTGTCTTGTTTTGAGGTCTGTGGAGATTCATGTGAATGAAGGGCTGGCATGAGACGCTGGCCCTCGAGACACGCCTGCTGTGTTGCTGTCTTCACTCACTACAAGTGCCAAACCATCATCCAGAGACCACACAGAGCCCATCACTGAACACGCATGAATGCAAACACACAACTGAACACGCCCAAAACTGAATGACAAACCAGCACAATGGGCACACAGCCGCACGCTTTAGTGTCAGACTCAACTTTTTGTTGTTATTGAACCGTTTCGAGCGGCCGCGGGTGGACCGCCTCTCAAAAACTCATCACCTCATCCAAACACACACACAGCGCTCAGCCAAAGAGTGAAAGACTGGAACCTTTGAGAAGCATGAGGCAAGAGTCATGCAAACACATGTAACACATATTTAATCTCAAATAATGGCCGGCGTAAATCATTCAGGTAAATATGTGAGGGGGGAACAGACGTGATAAAACGCATCTTTATGTCGCTCATCGTGAGGTTATTTCTTTCATTGAATGCAATATGTGATGCAGAATGTTCACACTTGACGTTTAAATAAGAATAGATTTAATAAATGTAGTAAAAGGAGAGGTAACTCGGCCCATGTGCGTGATTTATGAAGGAGGACGTTTGGTGGCTGTGGCAGGACGTGTGAAATATACGTTTGCTTTAAATGAAGTGTTATTTTTCTCTGCTTTCAAATAGCCAACACAAACAGAGAAAGGTGCCCCTCACAGAAGAAATACACATCTGGACTCCATACAATCACTTTACACAAGCTCAATCACACTTTTGCACGCGACAAAGCATTCGTTCATAACATCAAGACTAAATGTGCAACATTTCGCAATGTTATGTGTTAAGTGTTATCTCCTCACTTTCGTGTGGCACTTTGGATGGAAGCATCTGCTAAATGCTTCAATGTAAACCCGATGTCAATAATACTAGTACTTTTGGTCTAACCTGACTTTTATAAATGAAACATATTTTTCAATACAAAAATGATAATGGTTTTTAATGAGGATTAGGGTATGGAATATATCAACAGATTGCACTTGGTCATTTTGGCAATGCACACAGCGACTGTTGAATTTCCATTCACAAGTTCAGAAAGTTGAAAGTCATTAACAGTTCAGTTTGTTTGACCACAGACTGAACTCATTTCACCGTGTCCTTGTTTCTTTAATCACACTGGCCTGTAAAAATCACTACTCTGTCTGTTAAGTGTCGATACATTTTTGTGTTATACATTTTTTATTATATACTTTATATATTAAAATAGGGATGTCAAACGGTTAACCGTATCCAGAATAAAAGTTTGCATAATATAAGTGTTTACATAATATATGTCTGTGTACTGTGCATAACAATTTTATCAATTTTTGAAAAAAAGACATTACTGCATGTATAAACATTTTTTAATGAATAAACATTTATATATACTTACAATTATTGGTAAATATCAATAAAAACACATTTAAAATTTTGCTCAACATATGTGCACGTGCATATGTTTACAAATACAAAATCAATATGCACAGTCTGCAGACATATATTATGTTAACACAAACTTTTATTCTGGATATGATTCATTGCAATTAATCGTTTGAAAGCCCTAGATGAAATAAATGATGTGTTCACTAAACTTCATTATAATTACTCATTACAACTAGAAATACATTTTTACTGAAGGAATGTAAGTGGTCTTATCAGTCCCACCACAATAGTAAAGACTATAATGTGGGTCTATATTACTTTTCTCTTGTGAGATTTTAATACACAGGAAATTTGTGATTTTTTTTGCCTGTTTTGGTTGAAAACATGTGCATGTGCAACCAAACATGACTTACTACATCTCACGGCCCATTACTGCATCTCTCTCTCTCTCTCTCTTAACAGTGGGGGGAATATCTCTCGGTATCGTTCCCGGCTCCTGTGCGCTGGAATTCTGGGGTGATTATCCGGAGGGAGGTTGTGTTTCATTTCTCCTGCTGTGATTGTATCTTCATGGCCTCTTGAGCTCATTCTTTACAGACAGGATGGTGCCACGGCTCCGGAACTAGTAATAGGTCCGATTGTTACTAATACCGCCCCTCGTGTCTTAAACTAGCAGCGGTTGCGGGCTGGCGGATGTTTTCTTAACATCTAGCTTCTTTATGAATATTTCTGTGCGGTTTGCTATTAGTCAATGTTACTTTAGCTCTTTCTTGGGATTAGAAAATGGCTGGTAACTAGTACCACCATGTTAACAAAACCATAGCAACACCCTGGAAACCAGCCACTGTAGTTTTGCACTGCGGAAAAAGATATTTGTTGAGTTTATTTCAGTCAAGCCAAATGAGGACAATAGCTTAACTATCAATATTTGTGGTGACGGTAACCAAAAATAAACAACATTTCATCCAAATGAAAAAAATGATTTTAATCCATCTAAGACAAGGGTTTGAATCACGCATGGGTGTTTCTTCACATTTGGGCATGTTTGTGCCTCTGGGGTTGATTTTTATTACATCTTGAAACAAAGTTTTATTAAAAGTTTATGTAATCGTATGTCGGAGCCGATGGTCGAGCGGTTCGTGCTCCGACATATGTGGCGCTGGTGCGTCCCGGGCGACCCGAGTTCGAATCCCGGCTTGTGGTCCTTTCCCCGACCCCACCCCTCTCTCTCATCCTCTTCGCTTCCTGTCCTCTCCATAAAAATCACTGTCTATCCAACAACGCAAAAAAGAAATCGTATTATCTTTATTACATCTTATTTAATCATTCAACATCTTTACTTCTCAAACAAAGACTTCATAATTTTTTGTTTGTTGCTTTTAAAACAATATAAGGATTTTTGTATAATCCTTGTATGTCACACATCCAACCTTTCAATCTTGCAATTTAAAAATCCATAATTAAAATAAGAATAACTGCATTAAATGACAATAATATAAACAAGTCAAATGAAATTACAGATAATGTCTAAATAAAATATTTAAATAACATATAAATAAATGTAAATATTTTAAATATTATTCTTCCCTCTCTATCTTTAAGGTTGCGCTTGCATGCGTGCCGTGTTTGTGTTTGAATTTGGGAATAAACTAAACGGCGGTCGCACACAGATGAATCCCTGACGCCTGAATTTCGTCCGAGAGCGTTGACCATATGGTGCTGTTTGGTTGAACCCTTTGTAAGACGGCTTTTGTTTAATTTCTCATGTCTGTTAAGAGAATGCATAGATATGTCTGTTTATCTCGCTAATGGAATTTTGACTTGTTTAATAGCTCTGAATAAATGTTTATGACACAGAGACGGAAAATAAATCACACTGGCGACCATTTCAAGAATGAGCAACACCAACAGCCGCTCTGCCAACAGTAAACAACGCTGATTTCCTAAACCAGATCTTGCAGGACAAATCACAAATGGTGAGTCTCATTGTATTTATCTCTGCGATGATACCATCGTGTGTATTTTTCACTTTGTGAGTTTGGTGCTGTCGTCTATAAAGTGATATTTGCTCTTTGGTTTCACGAAGCTCCGGTACCTTCCACATCCGCAAGACTTCATATTTACGTAATAACGCTCGCACAATCGCCTTATTCTCCATGTGTATTTATGCAGGACAAAACAGACGGCGCTATTACTTTTCAAGATGGTTGTGCAGATGCTTTGGAAATGCTTGACATTGTTAAACCGCATCGCTTGTTCAAAGCACCTGGTCAGGCTTCTGTGATGATATGTCAATAAGTTTCTTAACCTCGATGCCATACTGCTATCGAGTTTAGCTATCAGATGACCAAATAAAGAACCAGCAAGCCAAGAAAAAGAGTGAGCGGTGTAAGCTTGATCAACGTTCCATGCCATCAGATTGAAACAGAGGTGCTTTGGCAGACTTGACTTCCAGGATGCAGCGATGCACAATGAAGCCCAGTGTCATCCGGGGACGCCTGCCACAATCCAGCTCTTAAACTGACCACCAACATAAATGGAGGCCAGGAATGAGCATAGTTCTTAATTGAGCAAGTACAATATTTATCTGGTTGGCTCAAGTTAAAGGCGTAACCTTTGGTCTCCGAAGAGTTCGCAGGGCAGCCGAGCGGGGGGAGAGGTCGAGAAGAACTTGATTTCCTGCGATACGTATCACCTACTGACAAGCGAGTTTCAATAGAGCTTGAAATTAAGATAAAAATGCAGGAAGAAGAGTATAGGGCTGAAACATTTGTTTAAGTCATATTTAAAGGAAATACAGAGATAAGATGTTCTGAGCTACAGTCTACAAACACAATGTTCATAGATTTTTTCAGGTAAAAACAAACATTATTAGTAATTATTAGAGCTATGAGCATCTTTTTAAACTAAAATAAAATGCGTTCATTCTTATTTAAAATTACAGTAAAGCATACTGTACTTGACTTAAAGATAATGTCTAAATAAAATATTTAAATAATATATAGATAAATGTAAATATTTAAAAAATAATTTTTATTTAATATTGATTTAAATAGTAAATAAAGATACATATTTTTGCATAAATATTCAAAAGTCTTAAAAAGAAACACACTTAACTTAAATTAACTTAACTCAAATACTCAAATAAATAAATACATAAATACATACATACATACATACATAAATAAACAAAAAAATAAATACATCAATAAATAAATACATCAATAAATACATACATACATAAATAAATAAAATGGCCTTTTGCTTATGTTTCCAAATTAACATTTTGTTTTACACAAGGGTTTTTAGGATTCTACATTTACATGTAATTTATGCATTTGGCAGACGTTTTTATCCAAAGCGACTAACTTGGCATTATCCTATACATTTATTTCAAAGTATGTGCAATCCCTGGGATCGAACCCTCGACTTGACGTTGTTAGCGCCATGCCATTATTACTGAGCTACAGTAAAAATAAATATTATAGGACTTCACAGTAAAAAGTTTAGAAAGAACTTTAGAAAGTTATTTTATAACCTTTGGCTTTTTGACAACAAAGTCTTATATGACATCACTGCAGAGAAGCTTTTTATAACCTGTATGTGTAGATTGTAAATGTAGAGGTTCGTCAGTCTAGAAACACAGTGACGTTTGGCCTGAACTGGTCTGAAATCTCTTGTAAATGGTTCTGATTACAGGAAATAGCTCTGGGTTGAGGGACACTTAAATATTCCTATCAGATGCGGCGCTCCGTGAACCTTACAGATGCTGTTAGCTGGAATGTCTGCAGGAAGTCCACATGCAATTTGCACAAAATTGCAACAAAAGCAATCGTTTATATGGTTTTGCGGAAGTAGGCCGGGTCTTTTCGGATGGGAGAAAAACGTCTCCTATATTAACCATAGTTTCAATGGAAGCCAGTGAAAGTGAGGAAATCTTTTCATGTTGGAACATGCGGTGTTGAGTTAAATCTCTCAGACAGAGCGACTGTTATATGAACATTTCTGCTCGGGGGGTAATCCTTTATTTTAAGCCTTTTACTTAAGATTTCCTCCATTCAGCTTAATCGGTGTCATAGCAAACATACAGACGGCTTATTTCAGACGCCGACAGTGTCATTAAAGGGTTTCAAGTCATAAACGGACACTTCTTCCCCGTTTCTAATCATGTTGGCACCCCCAGAGAAACAAATCAAGAAAGATAAAAAAAACTATACTGCTTTGCAAGTGACAAAAATGTGTTTAACAAATGATGTTTGATGATATCATTTTGAGGCAAAATAAATGTGCCTCACATCACTTAAAATCAAAATAATCAGGTACTGTTGCATTGTAGCACTCAAGTTTATTGTTTTTATTTTTTTTCATTTTCAATTAATTTGGTTCCATCCAGTTCTCATTTGCACCGAACTCATGATCTCATGGTGTGAGATGTCTGCCATTAAACCTCTTACACCTGGGCACAGACCTGCTCCACCCATTTCTTTTGTCTGGAGGGATTCTCTTTGTTTTTTTATTTTTGTTTGCGACGAAACCTTTTCACTCGCCGGAATGTTGTTAACATTTATGGTTGTTAACCTGTCATCACTCTCCATCAAACGGCTTATGTGTGTCTTTGTGCTCGTTGCAAAAAGGTTTGGCAGGCACTGTACTTTTATTAGCCATTTCTAACAAGTACATTGGAAAGCTTATGAGTTTGACTCTCCGACTGCAGGAAAAATATGAGTAATTCAATTAAAGAATGATGGGGAGTGAAACTAAAATAGTTTTCAGAACTCATTAGATATTTAATTACAGATCACATTTATAGATTTTTCAGTCGAAAGAAAATTTGACTTCTGCGTTCCTATTGGAAAGTCAATGCATGTTGGGAACTTACAAGCCCTTGTTAAATGTAAAATTGTTGGTTCAGATGATACTGTTTGCTATAGGATGTTGGGAAATCCATGACTTTTGTTTAGAATCAATATATTCAAATCAAGAACACTTGTGAAAGATACAATTAAATATATGATCAAATGGACCGAAATGTATTAGACATTTCGGTCATCAAGCAGCGACCCCCTTTTAAGGATATATGACGTCATATGTAGTTTGTTTTAAAAAAAACTAGTGACTAATAATAAAAAACTAACAAAAATTGGTGACTAATAATGATAAATGAACAGTCTATAAATCAATGTGATGAAATTAAATAGCAGTCCCTAACTAGTTTTTTTAAATTAAAATGTAAATAACATTGTTGATTTGAGCCACCACCGTAATATAACATATACAACATGACACAAAGCGAAAATAACATGGCACTTTGGGGTTATGGAAACAAGCGTTACCATGGTGAATATACAATAATAACATGGACTGTCAATGAAAAATGAATATAAATATCATAACTTCACGTAACTTCAATTTTATTTCACACGTTGCATTCACGCACATCTTTCATAATAAAAGTCTCGCATCAGATAAACATTTTGAATTACGTATATTTGTTGTTATAATTGTTTCTTAGACTGTACACTCAGCGACCCACTTAAAACGGTCTTGCAATGCACAAGTTGAGAAACACTGCTCTGGAAAACAAATACAGCATACATTCTTCATTAAAAATATTTAATAAGCGTCCTTTATGTGAGGAAATTTAGGAAATGTTTTGTTTATACTCTGTAATATTTCATGTTTAGTGTATTTGTTCGTGCACGAAAGAGGTTTTACTGTAGTTTAGATGTGTAGTACAGATGGTGGGGTGAGAGTTGAATTCATAAGAATGTTTGACCCCTGCAGAGAATGTTGAAGCCAACAGTCTTTGCACAACTGTGATAAATAAAAAAAGAATTGCAAAATATCTGGCGGATCACTTTTCTTTTGTTTTGTTCATTCTGTACAACCAGAATGAGATGAGCATTAAACTGTCGACCACATTCAAAGCGAAAGCTTTTTTGTATTACAGAATAACTGGAACATGTAATAGATCTCAAGCAGATTTTTGTAAAACCAAGTTGGCGCATTTTATGTCTGATAAATGCATTGCTGGGGCCGCAATTGTCGGTGAGAGAAAATAATACGTTGAATATTCAAAAGCATGTGGTGAAAATGGGTTAGCGACTGTGCACACGCACACGGATCTTTTACAGTGAAATCTTAGCTCGGGTTGGGTCGAGAGCGTATGCGATACCATATCCATTACCTGCACCTTTGACTATCTCAAGAGAAAGTTAAGAAGTGTGTAGTATTTATACACGAGCTGTACAGCAGACGATCATAAAACACACCTGACCTTCAGTATGCGTGTTGAATAGAAAGTAAGAGTATGAACATTGTTCTGTTATTGCTTCCATATTTTAGGGTTTTAAATCTAAGATGTGATTTGTAGTACCACACAGTGTACTTTGTAGAATGAAGTATGGAATCATTCAGAATGCATTCAATTAAACTACCACATTTGTGCACTGCATCCCACAATGCATTGCTTTAAATTTCACCTCTCATATCCAGCGTGTGTATAAATGGGTAGAAGTTAATAAGCGTCTAACATCAACATTTTAGTAATTTTATAATAATATCAAAAGCTGACATTTGTACAAAAAAAGTGCATACAAAAATGTAAAATAAGACGTACATCAGGCTGGTTTCCATCAGGAACAAGACAGGAGTTATAGACTGTGTAACTTTGTCATATGTGGGCAAAAAATATTGCATTGTATCGTGGTAGATTAATCTATGTGTTTGATAATTGATTATTGTTTCCTAACACAACGATCTACCAATTAGGTTACAGGAATACGGAATATCAGCAACAGATACAGAACTTTGTCTTTTGACACAAGATAACTTTTTATGGACTTCAGAAGACTCTTCACAAACACACTGATGCAGCTTCTTTACCTCAAGCCGTTCTTCATTCGGTTGATGGTGTTTAGTAGCAGAGTCGCACATTAATTTTGATGTATGGAGAAATGCCCACCTCGGGGTCGCTTGTAAAATAATTATTAAAGACATCGCATCTCCCATCAAGTATTTCTGCTTCTCTTTTCTCGTGCCATACGACGTGCAACGACTGAGAACAGCAAGTAAGCAGGATCCTGATGGAGTATGTCCTATTAAAAACCTCCCTGAATTCAGAGAAACAGAATCCTTTTTTTGAGAGTAAATTATAAGGTAAGCAGAAATTCAAAGAAAGGTTTCCATAACTTAAGGCAACTTTCAACCACCTGTATCAGCAGAACAACTCTGACTCATTTGACTTTGGACAATGAGCTATCATTATGCCCTGACATTGAACCAGGAGCACAGCATCTTTAAGGTGCAGAAGAGTTCCTAAAATACTGGAAATCTGAGACCATGAGGAAATATACAAAGCTTTATCTGTGTTTATGATAATACCCACTGTCAACCCATCACACATTTGATTCTGTGTAAATAAGGGGCTTTCCTCCGCCAGATTGTATCAACATGTCAGTGCATTCCTACTGCCAGCCTGAAACACTGCCAGTGGATTTTCGTAATGTATTGTCTTACTCGCGGTAAAGCAAATAAGTGTAACATTTACATATTTTTTAACATTTTAATGTGCACATATAAAGCTATAGACCGAAAACTTCTTGTACGAGGTTTGAGCCCACGTCATGCGATCTTAAACTAATATGTCTGAGCATGGGAATCACAAATGAGTCACATTACACCACAATACATTTCATATCATGAAAAGCAAATTCTAACCCTGACGTTAATGTCACAACTGTAATATGGAATGAATTCTGGTAAACTTGACGACAAACAATTTTAGACTAGATTTTGATTCTACTTTATCACATCTCTGTGATTGCATGTGGATTATTTGATGACTTTTGTGAATGTTTTATTATATACCATAAAAACGCAATGTTTTTATTTTTAAAGTCATTCTACTGGAGGTAAAGCAAAAGGTTCCCACTGGCTGAGCTAAGCTTGCTTCAAAATATATGAGGGTTTTCCCTTAAAGGAACAGTTCACCTAAAAATAAGATCTGTATACATTTTTTTGCTTGTCACCAAACAGTTCTTGGACCCCATAGTAGGAAAAATTGCTTTGTATATATATATATTTTTTTTTGATCTGTTGAACACAAAAGAAGATATTTTGAAGAATGTAGGAAAGCATACAGTTTGGGCACCTTTGACTCTTGTTGTCATTTTTCCACCATGGTAGTTAATGGTGGCCAAGAACCGTTTGGTTACTGACATTCTTCCAAATATCTTTCTCTGTGTTTGTCAGATTTAGAACAACTCAATGATGAGTAAACGGTGACAGAATTTTTATTTTGGGGTGAACTGTCACTTTAAGTTTCTTATCTTTTATAACATTCTTATATTTTTTAATTAAAAAAATATCACAGGAGACTGGTGTCAAAGTGTTGGCTGTATGAAGTTCATAGAGGTGTAGATTTTTCTTTGTCTTTGTTTAGAACACCACAGCTGTTGTTAAATCTCAGCTCTAACAAACTACCCTTAACATTAAATGCTTTAACCTGAAACATGCTTGTGCTATATGTGAAAAGAAAAGCCAAATATTTTTATATTTTCTTATTGAATTCAGTCAGATTCAGACAGTTTTTGAGGTTAGGGGCTTATGTGCTGTATGTTTCAGTTAATCTTCAGGTTATATGGGTCCTTTATACCCTTGAGTTTACTTGACTTACAGACTCATGACTATCTGATGACAGCCACGAGTGACTCTACAGCCAAAGCGACCCATAATAGAGGACACGCATCCAAAACCCAACTTTATTCACAAACTACATTCTGCCAAACATTTATTCACTTCATCTTAACTTCATTTGACTTCCCTTGTCTGATTTCTTTTCTTTTTTAACATTTTCTAACAGTTCCCATTGAGTGGACATCAAGAGTCAAAATCCATCAGACACAACGAGTCCACAACTTAGATATTTATTCTAAAGCACTTTGATTTCTAATGTTCTAATGAGTCAACTTGTGAAAAATATGTAAATAATAATATGTGAGCCTATACTATTGTTATCACTTCTAAAGTATTTGAATGATAAGCACACGTATGTCTCAGACTATAGTAAATCAGTTTAATAGAGAAGAATACAGGAGGAATGTGATGAATGAAGGGCATCGTGGATGTATTGGGTTTCTACCCGTCTCGCCGGCCGACGGCACATGTGTTGATGAGTCTCCCCCCTGTGGGCGGCAGGGGGTTAAAGTTTCCACCCCTGACAGATGAAGACACATCCATCCTCGACCTGCCCTGTTTATCTCCACCTGTGTTTCAAAAGCTCACCATTTAAACAACGTCATACAAAAAGGCTTAAGTATCATTACGGAAACCATATGCTCAACTTAGTTAACTTTTTTTGTCAACAGGTTCCACATAACTGGATTACGTTGAATTTATGTAACACGATCTATTTCAGTAAATTTAAGATATTTAAACTTAATGCAGAGTAGAGCCTTGTTTTTGTTTTAAATCAATTACTTCATGATGTTCAGAAATGCTAAAATGTATATTTAAATTTAACCAATATAAAAACCCAATTTTATCGATTCGTTTGTTCAATAAAGGCATCTACGTTTTTTCATAAATATATATTTTTATAATAATCACACTAAACTTTTATTTGTCATCAATAAGAAGATTCAACAGAAGTTCAAAATTAAAAATGTAACCACCCACTACCTAACCAAAGGCAACACTTTTCTTAGTAATGGTAGCCACAAAGCTCAAAAATAAAACAAACTCTTCAAAACCTCAAATATAAATGAACATTTAACACTAACAAGTTATCAACACATGCAGTTATACGCAAAGAATGCTGGGAAATATAAGTCCTCTGCCCAATTGTAACAATTTTAGGTTAACACAACACAACACAACTCCTCTATGTTGTCCCAACATGGATTCAGTTATATGACTAAACATAAAAAATCATGTTGTGACTAAATTTTCCAAAAGTTGATTTAACTTAAGTTAGTTAAGTAAATTGAGCAAGCAGCTTGAAAAGTTTCATTATGAACAATCAACTGTAATCCATTGAAACCAATATAAAATCTTTATATATACTGTAGAGACTATTCATTAAAACCAATACAACTCCCATTATAACCATCAAATCCAATACAGTTGATGTGATGTGATGTTCATTTTTTATTTGATCAAAGTTATACCGCTCAAAGTTTATTTGTTTAACCAAAGTATAACCAGACAAATCACTTACTAGAGAAATGTCTATAAACTTTGCAGTCACTGTTTTTTTAACATTGTCTGTTTTCAGGTTGGAACTGACAATTATCGATCATTGAACGGGTTATGGAAGGTACTGTAGAAAAAAGAAGTGGATGACCGAAGAGCTCAAGTTCTGACACATTCGAACACATGAGCAAGTATGAACTTAAGAGCTTAAGACATCTGTCAACAGAATGAAACGCCTCCAGACGGACATAACTTTACTAATGAGCCTTCATCTGTTTTTAACATGTACAGGACATACTTTTATAATTTAAAGGAATGTATGTGTACAGCTCTGAGAAGCTTTGCGGTGTTTAAATCTCACCACCCAAACACCACAGTACGTATGCAGAATAGATTTTTCTTTTTTTTTACAGTTCATGAATGATCTAACAGTTATTTAGTCAGAGCACCACTGCGCAGAGCACCGTGTCAAAGCACCATTCAGAATATTAAGCTCTTGGAATGCATTTCTATTGAATGATGAGCAGAGATGCTTGAGTCATTCTTCCTGTAAGTAATATAGATGTCTTGACCCTTATACATATTTTTTCTTTCTCCGAGTCTGTAGGTACATGTTTCTGGTGAAGTGACGCGACTTACGTTTTTCGTTATATTGTTAAAGTCCCCGTTATCCTGAAGTTGCGATCGTTTTTTTACGTACTTCCGTGTTTTGACACATTTCCGAGTGAAATTTCTAATAAGAAAAATAGTGGGCGTGGCTTTCGTTTTTTTCTGCAATTTGATTGGATGTATGAAAACAGCCGTTGCGTTTTGAATTGAAACTGATGCACACTGACAGTTGAAGGGGAGGAGTTAACGGATGCTCCGCCCAAGCCGTCTCACTTGCATCATTTGAGATGGATAGTCATAACAGGATGGAAGTGCATTTCAGATTTTAACTACAGATTATGAGGCTACATTAATTTTAAAAATAGAATGACACACATTGATCAACAATTTACAATAAACGGTGCAATATTTCATTAAAAAATAGGCGTCGTCATTTTTTATTTCACTTGGACTTAAAGCATTTGAAGGAATTTTATTCAGTGCAACTAATGCATCTACAATCTAAAATTAGCTTTCCTGTAGCTCAGTGGTAAGAGCATTGCGTTAACAACGTAAGATTGTGGGTTCGATCCCAGGGGATTGCATATACCTATGTAAAATGTATAGGATAAAGCAATGTAAGTCGCTTTGGATAAAAGCGTCTGCCAAATGCCTAAATGTAAATGTAAAATCTACAAACCCATGATCTACCAAAAGTTCTACAAAGTTCTACACGTTAACCTGAGTGATTACAGCATAAGGGATACTTCAGCCAAAAAATTAAAAGTCTGTCATCATCTTCGAGTTGTTCCAAATCTGTATACATTTCTTTGTTCTGATTAACACAGAAAAAGATTAGATTTAGATTAGATTCAACTTTATTGTCATTACACATATACAAGTACAGTGTAACGAAATGTTGTTTAGGTCTAACCAGAAGTGCAATTAGCAAGTGCAGATATACAGTATGAATAAATACAGAATACAATATTAGGAAAATACTATACAAATGTTCTATGACAATGTGACAGTCGGTATGTACTATGAACAATATATACAGAAGGATATATACTGTGAACATTAATGTACAGGTGGTTATGAACAGATAACAATTTAGACTATACAATAGTGCAAGTGACTTAAGTTTGCATTAATTATAGACATTTGTCAGATTTACAGTTATTTAGGTTACAGTGCAGTAGATGAGTTAATGAAGTTATTAAGGTTACAGTGCAGTAGATGAGTTAATGAAGTTATTAAGGTTACAGTGCAGTAGATGAGTTAATGAAGTTATTAAGGTTACAGTGCAGTAGATGAGTTAATGAAGTTATTAAGGTTACAGTGCAGTAGATGAGTTAATGAAGTTATTAAGGTTACAGTGCAGTAGATGAGTTAATGAAGTCATTAAGGTTACAGTGCAGTAGATGAGTTAATGAAGTTATTAAGGTTACAGTGCAGTAGATGAGTTAATGAAGTTATTAAGGTTACAGTGCAGTAGATGAGTTAATGAAGTTATTAAGGTTACAGTGCAGTAGATGAGTTAATGAAGTTATTAAGGTTACAGTGCAGTAGATGAGTTAATGAAGTTATTAAGGTTACAGTGCAGTAGATGAGTTAATGAAGTTATTAAGGTTACAGTGCAGTAGATGAGTTAATGAAGTCATTAAGGTTACAGTGCAGTAGATGAGTTAATGAAGTTATTGAAGTTATGGTACAATAGATGAGTAGATGCAGTTAATAGAGTTACAGTGCAGTAGATGAGTTAATGAAGTTATTGAAGTTATGGTGCAATAGATGAGTAGATGCAGTTAATAGAGTTACAGTGCAGTAGATGAGTTAATGCAGTTATTGAAGTCACAGTGCAGTAGGTGAGTTAATCCAATTATTGAAGTTACAGTGCAGTAGATGAGTTAATGCAGTTATTGACGTTACAGTGCAGTAGGTGAGTTAATGCAGTTACTGAAGTTATGGTGCATTAGATGAGTTAATGCAGTTACTGAAGTTACAGTGCAGTAGATGAGGTAATGCAGTTATGAGATTCCATTAGTGCAAATGAGCATTCAGTATAATATTCCTGGTGTGCAAGTGAGCAGTGTAGAGTGCAAATGATGCTGTGTGTGTGTAAACAGTCCGGTAAAGCAGATACATGAAGTACTGGTGTGTACAGTTCGGTCATGCATGGCAGCCCTGTAGTGCAATGTAAACAATTTAAAAGCAGCATTAAAGTTAAAGTTATGAGGGGAAAAAGATATTTGGAAGAATGCTTATAACCAGACAGATTTTGACCCCCATTGACTCCATAGTAGGAAAAAATACAATGAAGTGCCCCGGAAATGTTTGTTATCCTACATTCTTCAAAATATCTTCTTCTGTGTTCAACAGAACAAAAAAATATAAAGTAATTTTTCTTACTATGGGAGTCAATGGGGTCCAGGATCTGTTTGGTTAGGCGCATTCTTCCAAATATCTTTCTCTGCGTTCATCAGAACAAAGATATTTATGCAGATTTGGAACAACTCGAAAGTGAGTAAATGATGACAGAATTTTCATTTTTGGGTGTAGTATCCCTTTAAATATACAACATTACAAGATCAATTATTGTTTATATAATCTGGGATCCAAATGAGTTTAGTCGGATGAGAAGAGGGTCGTCTCCTAATTCGTGTAAAAATCAGTGCTGGTTAATCTCTGTAAATGACAATCCATCCTGAAAATGCTCTGCTTTTTTTGTGTAAAGAGTGTGTATTGTGAAAACCTCTTGGATGTGTTAAAATAAAAAACACAACATTTTCTGGCAGATGAGTGTTAGTTTGGAATAAATGAAAAAATTATATTATTCTTAAATCACAGACCTCATATGCAGGCTCAGACGTCACCTCTAAAACAATTTCTTCAATGAATTTGGAGCAAACACTATACACCAAATATATCAAATTTTGAAAGCCTTAAATAAAGACACAACAAATAAACAACACGTGGACATAAATCTGAGACCCTTCTCAGCAGAAATCTGAGTACTGGAGACACATTTGAGATGGATGTTGATACGGCTGTAAACGGGGCCAGTGTGTAGAGTGACTGCAAAAGTTTTGTTCTTATTTTCTGAAAATGATCAGAATTGAACATTGATACCTGGATTCTGATTGCAGGTGTAACTCTTCTCCTGCTTTAGAGCAATCTGTGTCACCATTCACTGAATGAAAAGCTGAAAGCAGATACATCGAGTTATTGCTGGTACTGGGTTGCAATACTGACCTCGGATCAGTTCAGGTTACAATCTATCCTCTCTGTTTGACAGTGTCTCTTATCAGCAGATATTGAAAACCGAGGGAAACCCTGTTTGTCTTGTGGGGTGAGAAACTTCTCCGCTATTGTCGGAGGAATTACATGACCGACCTGAAACCTTATCACGTTTACTCGTGTGCTATATCTACTCTGTATGACCTGACCCACTTTATGGGCACGTGTTGGAGAAATTCTCATTTTTAAAAATCTGAAAATATTTACACTTCTTGACAGCTAAATCGCGTATTAAACAAACAGGAATAATTAAACCATGAATATAATACATGATGAATATAATTGTTTTTTGAATAACTAACAAATGATTCACCGCACTTTATCTCACACGTGTAAATCATTTTTAATTGCGTGTAAAACATTGAAAGTTTCCGAAGAAATTATATCAAATATATTTGACAACAGGCTTTCTGAAGATCGTACGAGCACCTGATGGAAATAAAAGTCTGACCCATCTGTAATTACAGGATTATGGGAAGCGAGTTTCGTTTCATCGGGCAGATTGTGTGTTCTTCACAGTTTCATATGGGGTCAGGCTCACTTGAGGAAAGCGATACAGCTGAGAAGCCCGCTGGGAGAGATGCTCTTTTGTGTCCAGAAGAGAGTTGGGGGGTCAGAGCGTGTGCTGGCTGAAAGAAAGGTGTATGGTTTTACACAACGCACAAAACAAACCAACATGCCTCACGGAAAACCGTATCAAATCCTGATGCTTTCACAGAAGCAGAAAAACAGACAATTTCGCTTCACATCGCGACTAAAAAGAAAGTTAAGTGCAGTTGCAATACGCCCAAATAAAGAAATAAACGTCAAGAAATTTCTCCTCTGCCTTCTATCAGCGGATGTATATAAAATATGCAGCATATATACAAGTACTTTTCTTTCCATCACATAGAAAGAGTTCTTTCTCGATTATTATGATTTACATAGATCTATTTGGCTGATGCTTTTATCCAAATGAATATAAGTTGACAGATGCAACAGACGCAAATAAAGTGGAGAAATCAATGTAAAATATAACTTGTTTTGCTTAGAAGAAATTGTTTTTATGTGATTATAGTACAAAAATGATGATGTGCTCCTGCTTATGAAAAATACATCTGGGATAAATATATTTGAGAGTAAGAGCAGTTCTCACATTCTTTCATTGCTGTGAGCTAGAAGATTAAGATAATGACTCACAGAAGAACACGATGCCACCATTAGAATGTCGGAAACACTGTATTTTTCTTTTCTACAGATTATGTCTCATTTCACGTGCCGTTTGATCTTCTCTTGGAACGGTCAGAGCCTTGAAACTTTAGACTCGTATGTCCCAAAGGTCAAAAACAGTTCCTTCATTTGGCACTTTTTGGCATCGAAACTCATAATGGCATATATGTGAGCACACTTCGTCCATATGATGTCAGTGCCTGCGGACTGCATATTCTAGAACGATCTGTAGAAAATCAAGAAGAAACTTGAGAAACTGAATTTTACATTTCTTTAGGGAAATGTGTCGCTGGGATGTGGGTGGTTGCTAGGGTATTACGCAGATAGGAAGATACTCTGGCGGTTGCTAGGGCAGTGTTAGGAGGTTGGCGGCTGCTAGGGCATTTCTAGGAGTTTTTTTATTATTATTATTATTTTCTTTTATCCTTTATTTAACCATGAAGTCTCATTGAGATTTCAAATATCTTTTACAAGAGAGACCTGGCCAAGCCATACAGTAAGGTCGCTGGTATTTTATGAACAGGATCAAAATGCCTTGATGATATTATGGTCCTTGCTCTTAAAAAAAAGACATGTTATTTTTAAACTGGTTGTAACAAATATGGATATTTCTATGTGAGTTTTAATGGTTTGTCCATGTGTTACCCAACCAAAGCAGTACTTTTGAAACATTTGTGAAGCCATGTTTATAATAATTCCTCAACATGACAAAAATCAGAGCAAGTGGGGTTTAGTGCATCTGATAAATGTGTAAACTATAAATATCGTTGCTGTCCATCCGAAACCTTTGATGTCCAAATTCAATGTTTTTCAGGAAAGGGAAGAAACACTGTGCTTCTTAAATGATTAAATGTTGTGACGTGCAATTTTTTAATACGTTTTATTAGATATCTGCAAAACCCAGCAATTAACATAAAGGATGACTCATAAAAATTATTTTAAATATAAAAATCACGAAATATGGAGATAAAAGGTTTCAGAAGTAAAGTAGCGACATTAAACAGCTGCCATATCTAGTACGCAACTTTTCTTCCATTTTCAACCTACTTGGGATTTGTAGTAGTTAAGGTTGAGTTTTACAGTATCTTTGCACAGCACTGATTCTCACAGCACAGTCAAGAATAACAGAGAGATTTCTGTGTTTACTGGACACTACTCTCACACGTCCCGTCCTGCCCGGCCCACCGCGCTTCCCTTCCTGAGCCTGAAGGGGTCCCGCCCGCCCGCCGCTCCCACAGACAGAGAAAGTATTGTTCTCTCTACCTGAACAGAGGCTGACCCGTCTGTCAGAGGGCGAGAAACAAAAGACAGGAAAATAAAACACAGAAAGTCACAACAGAGAGAGAGAGAAAAGAGAAAGTGACCACAAGTGACTGAAAATGAGGTGTTTGTATTAACACGATGTGAACTTGCACCTTACACAAACCCAGCGGAGAGCGTTATTGCTCACAGGTTGCTCTGTCAAAGCTCGGGAGATCTGATGGAGTCCTCAGAGTTTCATTTGGCCTTAGATGTTGAGAATGAAAACAGAAACAAATGCGAAGAGCATGGAGAATGTAAAATGAATGTAGATTGTAGAGGTCAAATAATCTGGATTTGGGTACATTTGATGAGTTCATAATATGAGATCTTCAATCATTTTGACACATTGGTGACATCTCTTCTGAAACGCTGAAACATGATATCTGATACACAAGAGACTAAAATAAAGCTAAATGCAACAACATAAAGTTTATGTTAAAGTCAACAACAGTGTCCCTTTGATTTTGAAACTTTTCAGTAAGTTTTACTCTGAGTTCTTGTATTTGTTCAGTTTACACCAAACGTCTTCGAGTCTTTTATAAGCAGGTATTTATCTGGCCCTCCGTCTTTCCGCGTCAGCCAACACTGAGCTCACGGCAGGCGTGCGCTTGCGTCTCGCGTGCTTCGCCGTCGCATTCCGGGCTCTGCAGGACAAAGGTAGCTCTGTTGTTCCAGACTTAGCGCCGGCGTGTAAATTGAAGCATTGCTGTGAGTTCTGACAGCGTTCGGCTCAACAGACGAAACTCCCCCCGTCCCCAGCACCTGAAACTTATTAAACATAAATCTGGGCAGCCCCGCTGATGAAATCCGAAACTCATATTGACTTTAAGGGAGAGCGCTATAAATCTTCAGCTCTCTTTCTTTACGCTCCCCCTCTTTACATTCCTCCGGTATCCTTACAGAGCTCGGCCTCAAAGTGCGTAAGCTTTAAATTGAAAAACGTTGCCGGCTAAAGTGTTTGGAAACTGGCAGAAAATAAACACCGGGGGCCAGAGGTGGTGAAGTCTGAAGGTTGGGTATCGATGTGAACAGCCGTAGCCAGAGATCTTATATCGCTCTCTTACATTTTAAAAGACGTATGTTGAGCTCTCAGTTGTGTCTCGTTTATGTTGAACAAAATGAAAAAAAATTCATATCAAACTTTTGATCGCAAACTTTGGTGTCTTCGGAAACGCCAGAGACAGCGTGAGAGTAAAGATCTCTCCGTTTGTTCACCCTCTGATCTTAGTTCTGTATAAAAAAACACAATTGATGGAACGACTTTCGTTGTTTTCTTTGCTGTAGGAATGAGATGGTTTCGTGATGGCGGGTTGTGTCGACAGATTTCTGTGGTTGTGTAGCCTTGAAGTGAATCTGGTTGCGTTTCGCTGTACAGATAGTGAAGCGGGTGAAACCGGACCTTTGGAAACATTTGACATTGAGTTGGACTCGAGACGCCTGTGTCGTATCACCAAACCACAGACGTGATGTTTCACTTTTGGATCCGGATACGGTTGAATTATATCTGTAATATTTTATCATTTCTGAAGCACGAATGGTTTGTACGAGTCAATTACGCCGTTATTTGCGGGCACCTCAGCGGGTGAAAACGTTTCCTCAGCGCTGGAGGCAAAACCACAAGTAGCTTGGCAATAACCTCCAGACTGACCGTCTCTGTTTTCTAACTGATGGATCATCAGCGTGCTTTCAGCTTTTCTAGAGAAGATGTGGTTTGTATTGAGAAGACTCAGCGACCTTTGCTGAGCGGGAAAGAGAAAAATGACGTGAAGAAATCATTCAGTAAAGAAATCACAAATGTACAGTAAGTGCAAGTTGCTTTGGATAAAAGCGTCTGCCAAATGCATAAAATATAAATGACCTTCAAGGAAACAAGCACCACTAGGATCTATTTCTAAAACATTTCTGAATTATACAGCTAGATACAAATTATAGTGTTTTTATTGACATAATAGTCTACGGTACTTCAAAGAATACCACAGTATTACCACGGCGCATGTGCAAAAACTATTCCTAATGAAAGTAACCACGTTTTCTTACTTATGGGCGAAGTGAATGATCATTAGCGGTCGACAGAGTCAAAACCCCATAACGGTTTCAATTCAGTGGAAAATCCCACCGCACCGTACAGAACTCACAAATGTTGATGTGTGTGTTTGAGGGTGATGCAGGGCCATGTGCCGCAGCCGGGACACGGAAAATAGATATTGTAAAAAGAGAGGGAGCCTGGCGAGGGTGCGTGCGGAGGTGTTATAAACAAAGGAGGTGCCATACACAAAGGGCCCACTGTGCTGGGGTGGCCTGCAGGTCAGACGCATACGCATACGTGCTCCTGCCTGCCGAATTAGCCAACATCCCACCCGCACAAAGATTTCATATAAATAAAACCCCAGATGAATAAAATGTGAGCAGGGGGGCACACAAAAGAACATAAAGAAAGAAACTGTGAAGAACAAGAACTTACATAAGGCTTCAATCTTGATCCACAATGTCCCTGTGTTTCTATAAAGGGGCTGAGGGCTGTTCGAAAGAGAAAACAACCGAATTGAAGGGATGTTCCGTTCTTATTTACAAAGGGGTTTAGGTTTTTGATTATAATTCTGTTGAATTACAGAAACAAAGAGTTTTGTTCCTCTGGAGAGAATCTTCTAAGACGCAGGACGTGAAATGAAAATAAAGAAGAAACTTACTTTAGTGTAGAAAGTGAAAATACTTATTGCAAAACATGAGTACAGTCAACTAAAATGATTTTTAAAAATATAACATTCAGAACTTTTTGATTCGGCCGCCACGTTTATAATACAAAAACTTACAAATAAATACATCGTTTTTGGCCCACGTGAAATGGCCAAAAAAAATTTCATTTGAAAAGATTTATGTCAGCCATCCTACTAATAATAAACAGAGAACTCCATTAATCTTTTGAGCTATGAAAGAGCAAACGATATAAGCAAAAAACATTTCCTTTGAGCGTTTTTCACACATGCAGAATTTGGGCAAAGAGTCATGGGATTCGTACACGAAGCCAAATGACAAACAAAGTTGTGTGCTAATGGGGATAGGTTTGTAAAAAAACACGGACGCAATCTCTGTTTACATCAAAACCTTCCAAACTGACCCACAAATGGCCCTTATATATCGACAAGATCCAAACAGCCCTCATGAATACACAAACAGTCTTTATATTTAAGTTAAGTGTGTTGGCTTCATTGATTTTGAAGAGTTTAAACAAATGAACACAGATTTGCATGTAAGTCAAAGGATGACTTGTAAGAATTGACTATTGTTCGGCTTTGCGTTTGTTTGCTTTACTCATTTTGTGCTTATTTCGTTTTCCAAACTAAAACATGAAACACGCACTTGTGTTCTGAAACAAACTGACTAAATGTGTTTAAGACACATCATAACTCACTTCCTGATCAAAGACCCACAGCAGAGTAGGCAAATTTCTGATTTACATATGAACGATATAACACAGACACAGTGAGTGCGTTCACATGCACATAATAAACGGATATCCATCAAAAATCAGCTTACAAAGAAACCTGTTTTCATGTGTTAACGTGCAATGTAATAAACCGGCTACACAGAAAACCGCGTTTACACGGAAGTTTGAGCTTGCCGGGTTTCTCGCGTGCAGTGACGTCATCGTCGACAGTCTGTTTAGACATTAAAAATGCAGCAGAAAACAGACATAAGCTGTATTTTATATCTCTTCTCATGTCCGGAGTACTTGCATATGTATCAATAGCTCTTCATTTTGACGTTTCTACATCAATTGCTTGATTCGTGAGCGGACTTTTATACCCTATTTTACTATCACTTCAATTTGGGACTTTTACTACTGCGCTTTCAGACGTAATGGGCAAAAAACTACCTCTGCCGATCGTTTTTTGCGTACGCCGTTTATGAGCTTTCCCAATAAAAGAAAATAGTTTGTGCGTTCACGTGACCTTACTTGTTATCAGCTTATTAAGCATAATCGGCATAAAACAGTGCATATCACACGCTGAATGAGAGCTTGACCATTGAGCAACTTTGATATTAAAGTGTGTAATATACAACACGTGACATTTACCCGCTTACTCTCCAATGAAATAACCAAAGTCTAGCAATGTTTGACCCAACCGGACAACACTTCCAAATCTTCAGTGCAGTGATAAATTCAGAAAAGTTTATTAACATCTTGTGTCAGAAGCCAGTGAAGAGAGTCACACGTCACACACTGCTCTGTGTCTCTGTCTGTGAGGTGAGGGATGACCGTTTCTGAGCGCTCATATTCTCAGATCATACCTCATGAGCGTCAGGAACACAATTGAATGCAATAATTGTAACTAAAATTAGTATAAGAAGTATAGTTGAAGTGCAAAAATGAATAAAAATCTATTAATGTCAGACTGGTGGACTGTGCCATCTCTCTCCTCCCTTCGTTTCCAGTTCTTCTACAGTGTACTGTTTCGCAAAAAATAAAAAAGCAAGAAAATCATTAAAAATAAATAATAGTTTATAAGTGGACTACTATTGAAAAGATCAGTTGACTGAATTGTATTTTGTGATCTTAAAAATCATTTGATGTGATATATCTTTGTGTTTATATCTTTGGAATTATATTTGTATTGTGACAACATTAACTTACATTTACATTTAAAATAGATCATTTAGCAGACGCTTTTATCCAAAGCGACCTTTCATTTGAAAACTAAAAGTGTATTTTAATTTTAAAAGTTTTGAAATGGTTGATTTGGACTAAATATTGAGAAAAATGCAACTTTACAACTTTAATAATATTAAAAAGCATTTCAGGGTGAAATTCAATGATAAAATGTAAATTATGCAAATTCAAAGCAAATCTAAAGACGCTAAAATATATCATAGCTTTATTTTGGTAAGTTTCTATTTAGTCGCAACACCATAAATTTACATCATCACATACTTGCTTTGATGAGATTTTACTTCTACAGTCTAAAAGACTATGTGGAAAGGAATGAACGTGACTGAATAATACATAGAAACTCACAAATGTTGATGTGTGTGTTTGAGGGTGATGCAGGGCCATGTGCCGCAGCCGGGACACGGAAAATAGATATTGTAAAAAGAGAGGGAGCCTGGCGAGGGTGCGTGCGGAGGTGGTAGTTATAAACCTGTGCCATACACAAAGGGCCCCTGTGCTGGGGTGGCCTGCAGGTCAGACGCATACGCATACGTGCTCCTGCCTGCCGAATTAGCCAACATCCCACCCGCACAAAGATTTCATATAAATAAAACCCCAGATGAATAAAATGTGAGCAGGGGGGCACACAAGAGACATAAAGAAAGAAACTGTGAAGAACAAGAACTTACAAAGGCTTCAATCTTGATCCACAATGTCCCAGTGTTTCTATAAAGGGGCTGAGGGCTGTTCGAAAGAGAAAACAACCGAATTGAAGGGATGTTCCGTTCTTATTTACAAAGGGTTTAGGTTTTGATTATAATTCTGTTGAATAACAGAAACAAAGAGTTTTGTTCCTCTGGAGAGAATCTTCTAAGACGCAGGACGTGAAAGAAAATAAAGAAAAACTTACTTTAGGTGTAGAAAGTGAAAATACTTATTGCAAAACATGAGTACAGTCAACTAAAAGGATTTTTAAAATATATAACATTCAGAACTTTTTGATTCGGCCGCCACTTTATAATACAAAAACTTACAAATAAATACATCGTTTTTGGCCCACGTGAAATGGCCAAAAAAAATTTCATTTGAAAAGATTTATGTCAGCCATCTACTAATAATAAACAGAGAACTCCATTAATCTTTTGAGCTATGAAAGAGCAAACGATATAAGCAAAAACATTTCCTTTGAGCGTTTTTCACACATGCAGAATTTGGGCAAAGAGTCATGGGATTCGTACACGAAGCCAAATGACAAACAAAGTTGTGCTAATGGGGAGGTTTGTAAAAAAACACGGACGCAATCTCTGTTTACATCAAAACCTTCCAAACTGACCCACAAATGGCCTTTATATATCGACAAGATCCAACAGCCCTCATGAATACACAAACAGTCTTTATATTAGTTAAGTGTGTTGGCTTCAGGATTTTGGAGAGGTTTAAACAAATGAACACAGATTGCATGTAAGTCAAAGGATGACTTGTAAGAATTGACTATTGTTCGGCTTTGCGTTTGTTTGCTTTACTCATTTTGTGCTTATTTCGTTTCCAAACTAAAACATGAAACACGCACTTGTGTTCTGAAACAAATGACTAAATGTGTTTAAGACACATCATAACTCACTTCCTGATCAAAGACCCACAGCAGAGTAGGCAAATTTCTGATTAACATATGAACGATATAACACAGACACAGTGAGTGCGTTCACATGCACATAATAAACGGATATCCATCAAAAAATCAGCTTACAAAGAAACCTGTTTTCATGTGTTAACGTGCAATGTAAAAACACCGCTACACAGAAAACCCGCGTTACAGGAAGTTTGAGCTTGCCGGGTTTCTCGCGTGCAGTGACGTCATCGTCGACAGTCTGTTTAGACATTAAAAATGCAGCAGAAAACAGACATAAGCTGTTTTATATCTTTCTCATGTCCGGAGTACTTGCATATGTATCAATAGCTCTTCATTTTGACGTTTCTACATCAATTGCTTGATTCGTGAGCGGACTTTTATACCCTATTTTACTATAACTTCAATTTGGGACTTTTACTACTGCGCTTTCAGACGTAATGGGCAAAAAACTACCTCTGCCGATCGTTTTTTGCGTACGCCGTTTATGAGCTTTCCCAATAAAAGAAAATAGTTTGTGCGTTCACGTGACCTTACTTGTTATCAGCTTATTAAGCATAATCGGCGTAAAACAGTGCATATCACACGCTGAATGAGAGCTTGACCATTGAGCAACTTTGATATTAAAGTGTGTAATATACAACACGTGACATTTACCCGCTTACTCTCCAATGAAATAACCAAAGTCTAGCAATGTTTGACCCAACCGGACAACACTTCCAAATCTTCAGTGCAGTGATAAATTCAGAAAAGTTTGTTAACATCTTGTGTCAGAAGCCAGTGAAGAGAGTCACACGTCACACACTGCTCTGTGTCTCTGTCTGTGAGGTGAGGGATGACCGTTTCTGAGCGCTCATATTCTCAGATCATACCTCATGAGCGTCAGGAACACAATTGAATGCAATAATTGTAACTAAAATTAGTATCAGAAGTATAGTTGAAGTGCAAAAATGAATAAAAATCTATTAATGTCAGACTGGTGGACTGTGCCATCTCTCTCCTCCCTTCGTTTCCAGTTCTTCTACAGTGTACTGTTTCGCAAAAAATAAAAAAGCAAGAAAATCATTAAAAATAAATAATAGTTTATAAGTGGACTACTATTGAAAAGATCAGTTGACTGAATTGTATTTTGTGATCTTAAAAATCATTTGATGTGATATATCTTTGTGTTTATATCTTTGGAATTATATTTGTATTGTGACAACATTAACTTACATTTACATTTAAAATAGATCATTTAGCAGACGCTTTTATCCAAAGCGACCTTTCATTTGAAAACTAAAAGTGTATTTTAATTTTAAAAGTTTTGAAATGGTTGATTTGGACTAAATATTGAGGAAAATGCAGATTTTAATTCTACAGTCTAAAGAATATGGAAAAGGAATGAACAAATGACTGAATAATACATAGAAACTTTGAATACCGCCCATAAAACTTGATTAAAAAATAAACCGTTTTGAACCAGAAGTTGTGCGCATTTTTACTTCCATATTTGGATGTATTCTATAGTGGGCGTGGCTTTCGTCTTCCTCTGTGATTTGATTGGATGTATTAAAACAGCCGTTGCATTTTCAAGCTGTCTTACATATGTCATCTAAGATGGGATGGTCATTACAGGACGGATGTGCATTTTCAGATATAAACTTATGAGGACACACATTTTTAAAGAGAATAACCGAGCAATCAAATACTTACAATAAACGCTGCAATACTTAATGAAAAAAAATTGTCATTTTTAATTTCACTTGGACTTTAAGCAGGTCACGGCGGTCCTGATCTCCTGAAAAAGGTGTCGTCCTGATCTCACACCTACTTGTGCTTAAGGACGTGAAGCTCACAGCGCTGTCGATCACACGTCAGGTAAACTCCTACACGCTGGCCCAAGGCCACATTAACCCAACCCAAGATCTCACAGCTCACCCTGAGCAACCAAACACCAATGCCTCTGTGGGTAAACAACAAGCCAGGTGTGCCAAAGAGAGAGAGAGAGAGAGAGAGAGAGAGAGAGAGAGAGAGAGAGAGAGAGAGAGAGAGAGATGAGAGAGAGAGAGAGAGAGAGAGAGAGAGAGAGAAAAGAGGCCAAAGGGAAAGAGAATATACGTGCGTGATTAATTGTGCTGCATAAGGAAGTTTACTACTGTGCCACGTTTTGTTTGTTGTCAAAAGACTGTTTGTTTGAAGAGTGAAGTGTCTTATCAAAACAAAGTGAAGATTTTTATCGCTCATAGTTTGATATTTCACAGCTCAGAAAATGAAGGCGTTCTCAGTTGTGTCACATTTGTATTAGTAGTGCTCTCCAAAAAATACTGTGTAGACGCAACAAAAAAATGTATACAACAGTTTGCATCAATATTTTTGAGTTGACAACTAACAAAATTAAGTTAATTTAACTTACTACATTGGGTCAGACAGATTACTTTTTTCTCTTAGATGAAATATATTTTTTAGTAAAACCAACTTCAAAATTATTGAATTTATTAAATTGTTCCAACTTTTTTTTAATAATGATTTAATCAAATGCACTGGTTGCAAATACACTTTTTTATTTTATTTCTTAATTCACAAAAATTTCAATAAAAATTGAAAGCAAGAAATGACTGTGCCTAGCATCTCCAATGAGATGCCTTTTGAGGAAAATAGCAATTGCAAATGCTCTATCCTTCAGGACCGAAACTATTTTAAGTGCCAAGAGAACAAAATATTAAACATTATTAAGCCTCATGCTGATCTAATCTCGATAAAAATCCATAAAATAACTCTGTATTTCTACATAAACTCTCATTGTCCAGTATCATGTATAGCATGGAAATGGAGATCCTCAGCAGTACCCTCAACTGTTATAGAATAAGTTAAATGATTGAACATGAACAAATTTATTTGACACTTTTCAAACACTTGACACATAGAGTTTGAGCTTGTTTTCATATGTTACATGGTTTGGGAGGAGTCTTGAAATCCGGAATTCAATTGTTGTTAATAGAATTAAGTAATCTAGCCAATTACTTTGAGTTACTGCAACTTAAATAGTGTCGTAAACACATAAACACAAATTTTGGGGTTGAAATTACACACAATTTTAAGCTTAAGTAATTATCAACATTATTAAGTCAGCACAACTCATCAAAATAGACACTTAAAAGTTTTAATTAAACCAAGAATTTCCATTTTTGACTCGCACCAATTTGTTAAATTAAGTTGTGCCAACAGATGCCATGAATAATTGTTAAGAGGATGTTTATACCAAAATTGCTCAGGAGAAATAAAACGAGGGTGTTGAAACGCATGAAGAGTTTGGAGGTGTTAGATTTATGTAGATTGTGGTCAAAGGTCAAAGGATAGAGGTCAAATCATCTGGATTTGTGTACATTTTGAAAGTTCACCTTGAGATCTTCGATAATATTGACTTTTGATTACAGACTTGACAAATCTGAGCTCAGTTTGATACATGGTTGACATCGCTTCTGAAACTCTAATGACAGACACACAGATTTCTGACTCTTAGAATAATTATTTGAACCACGGCAAAAATAATCTCATGCAAACATTTCCCTTTGCTCTCCTTCTAACATAGGAGAAGCAACTGAGATGTTAAACAGATCTCTTCGTTTTTTAACGGAAAAGACATGTATACATCTCAACCCACGCTGGCTGAAATGTAAACGGACAGTGTCCATTAGGTTTAAGAGAGTTAAAGTTAAAGCAGTGTTCGATTAGATGGAGGAAGACTCCTAGACTCTGATGCTATCTCTCATCCTAATTCTGGATGGAAATGTATTTTGACAGCTAGGGAAAATGCTTCACGTCGCTTTATCGCTACTATCTGCTTGTGCACGGGAGTACAGTGACAGGGATCAGGTAGCAGGAATTTTTCACATGCCTCTTTAAGGTTTGCCAAGCAGAGTTCAAGAGCCCCTAGTGGTTTGAAGATGCAACTGCAGGTCATGCATTAAACCAAGTTTTGTTCTACATCTCTCCTGTTTTTTACAGTAGTTTAAATCTCAAAGCATGAATGAAAACCTGTTATTGAAAGTATTCTGCAAAGGAACCGTTGAAAGATAAACCATCCCATGTGTCGTGTGGTGTGACAGCAACATTTACAAAAATAATGAAGATATTATTATTTTACATTATAAATATAAATATAAACATTAAATGAGTAATATATTATTAACCACTTGTTTTCTAAATGTTTGCTATCACACCGTAGGACACATGGAATGGTTTGTTTATAAACGACGCACTTGCAGAATACTAAATAAAATAATTCGCTTTTTTTGTTAAACTACAAGTATGTGGGTTATAGAAACAAGTAAAGGAAAACAAAACTTGGTCCAAAATTTGACCAGATTACTGCAGGGAGTATAATATGGGTTTTATTCTAATATACTGTATAAAATGCATAAAAAAAACAAAAATCTCTTGGGAAATAAAGCAAAAATCGCACGTTGTTTTATTTTATTTTTGCCAAGCCTCCTTAAATTCTTCTCAAAGCTGAGCGCGGGTTTAAAATCTTTCATGCATCTTTCACATTTGAACATTAAAAGTTTGAAATAAAGGGCAAAGACATCAATTTTCTGGAGATGAACATCACTTTTGGCCACTACTGTATTAAAAGTAAGTGGAGTATCTTGTCAAACAGACATTTTAACTATCTGGATTTTATAATAAATTTGGTTTACACCAAAGCAGTTAGTAATTAAACAAAAAAAACGTACAACCTTTAATGAATATCTATGAACAAGTAAGAGACCATGTATAATTTACATCATTTCTAATAATCAAACATACACCCTTAACTTAATGTTCAATATTGACAACATCCATCCAAAAACATGAATGTTCCCCAAAAGATGTCAACATCTTAGGCAAAGGGCGTCAAAACACCTCTGCATTTGTATTCACCTACAACCCAAGCGTTCTCACAACAGTTTGCAACGCATTAAATCACAGTACGTGTCCTGAAACCGAGACTCGGCTTTGGAAAAAACACCCTTGTTCTGTTTCTGGGCCGCTCTCCTGTTTCAATTATCCGTCCAGGGGGCTCCGGCGAGGAAGCCCATCCGTTTTGGGTCCGCCACCCCATTACTCTTGATTGGCTCTCAGTTGCCGTGGAGATTGAGCATAACCTATTGTGACAGGACCCAGAGCACGCTGACATCGCCTTGGCAACGGTGCCATGTGTACAATTGGCCGCGCTAACAGCGAGAGCCGGGCTAAGCACAGGAAGTGTCTGACAGCTGTTTAGATGTGTTTACAGTTCCCGCTTCCCACTGTAACTCATCAGACACAGAGTAGCTCTATTAAACTCCGACATTAAACTCTGTGGCCTCCAGTAACAGCTCGCAGATCCTCTGAGCTATTGTGTTCAGATCCCCAAATGTTTTTCCATGCATCACAAAGGTATAAACATCTCTGTGTAGGGTTGTAGTTGATGGTGTTTGTTAAAAAGAGCAAAATCAATTATTCGCCCTCACGTCTTGTAAAATCTGTGTGTGAGTCTTTCTTCAGCGAAACACAACAGAAGATATTTTGAGGCATGTCTCAGTGGTTGTTCACACTGTGGAAGTCAATGGGGTTCGGAGTTGTTTGGTTATCCACGTTCTTCAAAATATCTTCTTTTGTGCTATGCAGAAGAAAGAATCTCAAACACGTTTGAAATTACAGCACGAAAGAACGGAAGCATTTTCATTTTGGATGAACATTCTCTTTTCAACATTTTAAAGCTGCTTGAGCATCCAAGTACTTTTGAGGATTGTTGGACGTACACGCAAAACAAAGCTGTGACTCTCCGACGAGAGCTCGGATCTTGTGATAAGCCGGGCCATATGAGTTTTGTTCCCCTTCTGCAAACATGAACTCTGCTCGGGTCCGAACAACAATGCCGAGCCTCCCGAAGCCCTGTTGAGTTTACTCAGTGGCGTAATGTTTGTGCTCTCTGGGGCCCAGGTCGCAGCTGGTTAATGCCTGTCTTATCACAGACTCTCTCACACGGGCCAACACCAGCCACCTCGCTATAACACGGCTCTTTCTGTGTACACAACCACGGCAAACATACCTCAAAAGAACAGAGAATGACAGCGTCTGATACCGGGAAAGAACACAAGCAGGGGCCTGTCAGCAATCACACTACAGTTTGTGCACTTTTACACAGCCAGTCTTAAAAACAGAACATTGTATTAAAGGTCCAGTGAGTTGTTTTTTGGAGGACCTATTGACAGAAATGCAATATAATATACATAACTGTGTCTTCAGAGGTGTATAAAGACCTTACATGATGGAGGGTTATGCACGGGTACCCTTACATAGAATTCACCATGTTGTTTCTACAGTAGCCCTGAAGGGACAAACTGCAATACAGAGCGCATTTTATATATACGTCATCTCATTTGGCTGAGAAGCAAAAACGTGACGACATCGTAGTTCTGTGTCAGCCACCGTAGTGCAATTCACATCCCCATCACACGATGCCGCAACATTTCATACACCGGATTTTTAACTAAAGCCCTTGCACTTGAGTCCGAAATATGGGTCCGAAATTTCGTCATGTTAAAAAATAAATACGACCTCACTTTGTGTCACATTTACACACTGCCTCCGATATTTACCTCCGTCATAAAACAATTCTGACCGGGTTCGATTTTCTGCGTTTTTCGCATCCGTACCAAGCATTTTGAGTGCCCTTTTTTAACTATTTAAATACGGAAAAACGCATACGAAAATTTCGACTGTATGTGCAAATACCTAAAGACTGTTAAATCAAATTAAAGTCATAACACTAACAGGAAAATGCTACTGTACACCTCATTTTATCAAGTGGGTTTTGAGTGTACTTTAAATATTAAGTATACTTATGTCAATCAACTTGAGTATACCTGCAAGGGTACTATTGCAATCCAACCGAAGACCCCTTTTTAGTTTATAAAAGTATGTTTTTCATTTTAACTGCAACTATACTCACTAAGAGTGAATTTACATACATTCTGATAGATTATTTACTTGTAGCACGTATTAATACTTTCCTACCAAATCAAAATTTCCACCTGTTTTATTCACCCTCAAGGCATCCTAACTTAAAATTATTTTCTTCTTAAAGAACAATATTGTCGTAATTTTATCATCACATATCATTTTGCTTCCAACAATAGAATGGGAATGAATGGGTGTTGATATTTTGAAGCTCCAAAAAGTGCTCAACACGGCTCTAAAGGTCTTCCGAAGTGAATCGATGTACTTGTTTAAGTGGAATATCCATATTGACAGCGCTATTAACGTTGATGTCTAGCTTCCATCCTCTCTCGAATGCGCATGAACCAGAGGCTTGTTTTTCCGGCAAATGGAACTTACACGCCTGCGTCATCTTGGTTATTATGGTTCTGTTTTTAGTTAGTTTAAGTCTTTAGATTTGTAAATTTTTAGATGTTAATTTTACTCGTTTTTAGCAATTTCGTTATATGCTTTTGTCTTTTTATAATTTATTTGTTTATTTCGAATGTTGCTATATAAGATTTTACTACTTTTTGTTCATAGTTGTAATGTTAGTGCATTAAACTTATTTTAGTTTAATCCTAACGTCTCATTGTTGTGTAGTACATTTTTTAGGACAATGTTTTATTTGATATACAAAAATGTTTTGCTTTTATAAACTAAAACAACCTTGAATAAACTTCCAAACTTGAAACTTAAATCAAATTGTAAAATGGATGATCTATTTTCATGAAAGTAAAAAGTACCAAATTAAAGAACATTATAGGTTTGTAAAGTGATGGAGAGAGATGAAATGGAAAGTGCACACAGAGATGAGAGCGTGTAGGCCTGAATAAGAGATACTGCAGACCTCTGTGACTCATCCCACAGTCTGCCGAGCGTCAGAGATGAAGAGAGAAGTTGGAGTGCGCATTGCATTTTCCAACGCTTATTCTGTTCTTGCCCTTTGGGTAACTTTCTCACTGGCAGACGTAGTTTAAATGCTGGCAGGATCATGGTGACTTTCCATCTGCCCTTTTTCACTGTTCCTGGCATCCGTCCTGTGGAGGTCGTCTATGCGACGCCTATTCAAAGACGCTGACAAAGATGCCCGTGACTAAAGCTAGTACTGGATGTTAGAAGATGGTGTACCTTTCTCAAAGTACAGAGAGCCAACCATCACAGTTTTACGAGAACACTTTTGAAAAGGTTTCTGATGAAGAAGTTGTCATACTGGCATATTAAAAGAGACACGTTCTGAAAATGCAATAATACATTTTTAGAGTTGCATTTTTCCCAAACGTCCACTTACGAAGATTTCATGCCCATTTTCCACTTTCTCTCTGACCCTTACAATAAAATTGCCTGCTTTTGCAAATGTGCCATTACAGGAAAATAATGAATGAAACATTTTAATGAAACTTTAATGAAAATTCTTTCAATTTACTCACCCTCATGCCATCCAAGATCATAACTTATGATCTCATTGGTTCTTGCATGTCATGTGACAAAACATAAGCCGACTTTATTAAATGATATAACAATATACAACTAGTCACATTAAACTTGAAATGAGATTTGAAGTTAATGATGTGTTGGCATATCTGAATAAAGCACCAAAATGTGCTTGCTTTGGTTTTAATATCAAAATATAAATGGTTTCCTCGCCCAAACTTAACTTCATGTAGACCTCTGCAAAAAATTATGAACTAACATAATAATAAATATATATATATTTTAATTTAATACAATGAATATAATTAAAGATCAATATGAATTATCAGTGATGTAAATTAAATGTAAAAAAGTTGCTAAAAACAGACCGGAAGTAATATTGACATAAAAAGAAAGATATTTATCTTTAATAACAAGCCTACAATCTTTATGGGAGACTTACTGTGCAACCCATCTCGCTCCATAAAGAAGATATTTTGAAAAATGTTGTTGACCGAACAGTGATGGCAGCCATTCACTTGCATTGGTTTTGTGTCCATACAATAGAAGTCAATGGGTGCCAACTGTGTTCAGTTCAACATTCTTCAAAATATCTTGCTTTGTGTTCTGCGGAAGAACGAAAGTCATACAGGTTCAAAACGACAATAGGGTGAGTAAACGATGACAAATATTCATTTTTGATCAGTTGATCAGATTTCAACCCTCCTTGACGCCCTCAACGACAAAGACACACCACTGCTCGCTGCCGGCACACATTGAAAATGAATGACTTCCGGGCACTTTAGCGCTCTCGAGGCCGGTGACGTGAAGGCACAGTAACATGCTTATTGTTAGCTAATTCACAGTTTACAAATAAAAGTTTATTCTAAAAATGTTTTTTTCGGTTTTCAAGACCACAGGCAGGTTAAGGTGAGCTGCACAACGCTGGCTCTTTTCACCATTAAAAAAAACAGCTTGATGTGCCAATGCCACCCAAACCAGAGCCACAAACACCCAGAAACCTTTAACCAAGTTCTCTTGGGCACTACAAAACCGCACAGGAGCGGATGCGGATAAGGTCCCTGCAAAAACTAAACAAACCACCACAAAAAAGGAACGATGTTTGAAGGAATGTGAAACGCGGACTTAAGAAGATTAAGCAGCTTTCTGACACAACACATGGCTTTCACTGGACATACCATAGAGGCTCCTAAGATAAAAGAGGATCTCCCACAAAAAATTGGTTATCCTATGATGCAAAGCTTTAAAAACAGACTGTGAATCAAGAAATGTTTAGCACCATTGTTGACACATGATCATATCATATTAAATGATCGATTATTCTAGTGGCATCACTTCTAAACTTCTCTCTTATCAAATGCATGAAATCTTGAACAAAATAAACCCCTGATGCTCCTCTTCTTCTCCAACTTAATAAGACATGATGGCGAGTAAAGATGACAGGATGAATACACACACGATGCAGGTCTACTTAACCTTAGTAATTTGATTTTATGTTTACATGTTTCCTTCCTGTGTTGGTCACTTATCCAACAAGGAAGCGATCTATAGATATGTTGATTGTTTCTGTAAAACGATATTAAGGTCAAGGTGACGCAAACCACTTCTTTTTTCTAGATTGAATCACTGTTCTCAACGCATGGCACTTTTTCAAACGTAAAGCAAGTTGTGTTTGTTTAAATTCTCCTCAATGGACCCATTGCCTTCTGGAAGCTATTGCTGCCATGGAGCCGACGCTTGCCAAGAGGTCTAGGAATATTAACATGCTCGCGGCTCTTTGTCGAACCCAGGCCAGTTATCAGGAGCCAAATGTTTACATTACGTATCATTTGTGAAATCGAAATAATTGCAAGTGCTTTTCTCATCGCCACGAGGGGGAGGAGCTGTGGACTCAAGGGGAAGCTGAAGTCAAACAGTAAAGCCATTTATCACAATGAGCGAGCCATATCCAAGTTGATCTAAACTTCAGCTGTAATGTGTGTTTACTTTGCATTGAACAACACTTGAAGTGCATTGTTTTCTAATAGTGTGCGTATGAAAAGAAAAGGATACAAATGGTAGTTTTAGGTGTGCTTGCTGATGGGAGGGTTCACAGGAAGGTCATTGGAGGCGTACCTGAGATACTGAGCGCTGACACACCCGCTCCGTGTTTTGGCGGGAGGGAGGTCACCCAGATAATGCGCCGGAGACCTTTCACAATACAATCTCTCAAGATTTGGCAAGCGAACGTGTTATCTTTGTTTGGCTCCTATCGAGAGTATTTCTTTCAAATGACCTGTGATAGTCCCGTGACTTATTGTAGCTTGAGTCAGTCCCTGTTTTAATCTTTTTCTGGTTTTGCATAGACAACTTTGAAGAAAACAAAGTGTGTTAATGCAGATACTTCAAGTTCTGTAAACTCCATTTTACATGCATTGACGCATTTATAAATGTGAGACATTTACTGTGTACTGTAAAATTGTTTTTGATGTAGTCGACTTAAAGTTATTTAATTGTGAATACAGTTGATTCGTCCAATTTATTTGATTTCACAAAATCTTATCATTTGATTGATATACACTTCACTTTAGTTACAGATAAAGTAACATCTCAAATAAAACTGCCTAATAGTTAACCACAATATTTAACACATTAATATATATGCAAATTAATATGTCAGTATTAAACTATTATTATGAAAAGTACACTACAATAATACTTGCAAGTACAATAGAATTTATTTGCAAAATCAGATAACTTTTGTTTTGAAAAAAGAATAAAAAAGAATATCAATCAAACTGCGGTTATAGTATTTCTCAAAGTAATCATAACCAAAAATAATACAATAAAACATGATCAAACATGAGAACATAACAAAACATAATAAAATAATCATTTTGAAAATACACTGAGTTCTGTTTTTGCAAATAAACTCTTCAATTGCAGTATAAAAATGATAAAACTAGTAAATGACTCCACACATCAAAGTATACTTTCAGCAACTAAAAAGTTTGCTTTAAGTATTAAAGTAAACCTTTATGTTCATTTGTAGTACAGTTGCAGTACAAACGGAAAACATGGTAGTTAACTTTGAGTTACACTTTAAGGGCCCTACTTTAACGATCTTAGTTCATGGTCTTAGCGCACGGCGCAGGTGCACGACGTTAGTTTTTTACTAACGCGCTCTTTTTTTTTTAGTTTCTCAAAATAGCAAAGCGACAGAAAACACCTCTTTAATGAGCCCAAATGCATTGCTATTTACACCACGCCCCACAGGAGGGGCAAATGAGAACAGCGTCGGGTTGAAACTAGCAAAAACCCTTTAATTGTCACTTTAAAACACTGCCTTGCGCCGCATTGCGCCGAGTGACAATAGGGCCCAAAGTGTTATTTTAACAAAATAAAACGAATTTAGTCCCAAGTACTGAAGTACACTTGCAGTAGAAAACGTGTCGTACACTGATATTAGTAGACCTTTACTTAAGTCATACTTCTAATTATTTGTTACTAACGTATTAATATTTGTAAGGTTTATAGCTCAGCGAGGGAGTGTTTCAATTAACATCCTGTCCCTGACCTCCGTATCACACACTCAGACACACAAAAACACACACACACACAGACGCAAACACACTCACTGTGTTTCTCTTGGACCAGATGACCCATCAGGACCAGAGCTTCGCTATCGTCCCGGTGATGATCCGCAGCCCACGAATTACCCAACCTCGGCCCCACAGGAAATGACACAAACTTGGAGCGAACTCATGCTAACGCACATATTCCTCTTCTATTTTCCTTTTCATAACATTTGCTCAATAAAACCTGGCTCGGGTCACAGATACCACAATGCCAGTTTATGACTCAAGTTTAATGCCCTGCTTCACCTCGCCCGCACCGAACCACATGGTGATAGAAGCTAGAAACAGACAGTTAACTTTACATCGTCTTCTATCAGTTTTGAGCATAAAACACCTAAAGATAAAAAAACAGACTTAGATTTGAGGAACTTAAGATGTATGAGAAACTGCTGGTTTAATATACTAGGAGAGAAGATGGCATTTCCACAGTGACACTAAACGTTACCCCACCAGTACAAAAAAGGACAAGGAAATGAATAAATCTCTCTCCTCCGGCCATCAGAACATCATAAACCTGTTCAGCATCTTCCTAGCTCAGATAAACGATAAAGACAGAGAAAAGAAACACCACATTACTGAACACCGTGTACACTTTACATTCTAAACATCATCTCTCATCTTCATTGAGTCGTGTGCTTTCTGAACGCTTTTACAGAGGAAACTCAGCGTTTACTGCTGCTATCACAGCCTCTCCGTACAGAAAGCACATTTCACAGAATAATCACCATCACTACATCGTGAAAGGATGATGCAGAGAATTGAAATGTCATTTTGCTTGGTTATTTTTTAACGTTTCTCTTTCTTAGTTTTTGCTGCATGTGGTTACCGACAGGAAACACTGATGTTATCCCACGATGACTATAAATCACAAACTGAACGAGTCGAGTGGTTAAGCAGAACATGAGTGGAAGTATAAACTCCTTCTTTCCTCGTGGGACATTTCTCCCTAAAATAATCATTCTGTGTGGTTCAAAACCTGTAAACGAGTGTGAAACACAAAAGAAGATACTTTGAGAAATGTCTCAGAACATGAATGGAAGTATAAACTCCTTCTTTCCTCGTGGGACATTTCCCCCCAAAATAATCATTCTGTGTGGTTTAAAGCCTGTATACGAGTGTGAAACACAAAAGAAGATACTTTGAGAAATGTCTCAGAACATGTATGGAGGTATAAACTCCTTCTGGACTTTACTCGACGGATATTTAACCCCAAAATAATCATTCTGTGTGGTTTAAAACCTTTATACGTGTGTGAAACACAAAAGAAGATACTTTGAGAAATGTCTCAGAACATGAATAGAAGTATAAACTCCTTCTGGACTTTCCTAGAGTGATATTTCAGCCCAAAATAATCATTCTGTGTGGTTCAAAACCTGTAAACGAGTGTGAAACACAAAAGAAGATACTTTGAGAAATGTCTCAGAACATGAATAGAAGTATAAACTCCTTCTGGACTTTCCTAGAGTGATATTTCAGCCCAAAATAATCATTCTGTGTGGTTCAAAACCTGTAAACGAGTGTGAAACACAAAAGAAGATCCTTTGAGAAATGTCACAGAACATGTATGGAAGTATAAACTCCATCAGGACTTTCCTCGAGTGATATTTCAGCCCCAAATTATTATTATATGTGGTTCAAAACCTGTAAACGAGTGTGAAACACAAAAGAAGATACTTTGAGAAATGTCTCAGTCAATGTTGTTTGGTTATCAGCATTCTTTAGTGTTCATTTTTGGGCGAACTATCCCTTTATTCATGTAAATGAGCCTCAAGATGTGCCAAACGAAATTCATAAATGTCAAAGTGTATTCACATGTGTAGTGAAGCGTCTGCAGCCCCTGCAAATACTGGCAACAGGTAACAAAATAAATCTCTGTTTTATCTTATCTTTTCCTTTTTTATTTCCACGCTTGATGTGAAACATGATGTGAGACGGCTACTATTACAAACCATTTGGTCTCAACCTGAAAGTTAAAATGATGTGTGAAAAACCGGGATCAGCAGAAGAGAAGGGTTTACAGCACCTAATACAATATTCGCACACACTCACCATATTTCATAAAGCCCTTCCTTGAAGTGTTTGGACAGATTTCTCTGGCTCCGAGGACCGAACCCAGACCGTTTCAATAAGCACCCCATTCATCACCATGAACACAAACCCATGTCTCAGACGGATATTTCAACCTGCCGGAGGAGAATGATTCGCACCAAATACTAGATTTTTTATTTTTGGCTCATGCGGATTCTTAAACGTTTGAGAGGTGTAATATTATAAAAACAGAATCTCAATACACTACTACGCATTATGATGTCAAACCAAACGTTTAATCTTTGACTTTATATCCTTCATATCCTCGGATCTCAATACCGTGAAGCCAGTTGTGCCGGCGGGACTTGGAAACGAAAATAATGCACAAGGACGACGTTGTCATAATTACCACAGACACTTAATCCTTTAATGCGCTCTATCGCCTTTTGGCCCTGGAGAGCATTAATTGATGTCTAAACACGTTCAGATTTGAATGTTTGGAATCTTGACACATGAATTCGGTCTCAACCTGAAGCGGCTCACCTCGCCCAAGCGCTGGCCGTGTCACCGAGCATCCCAGCTTCATTTGTTTTCTCCCGCAGGGTGGATGTAGGGCGGGCCGAGGTCACACAGAGCCTGTAGATTCTCCACTGGAGGTCTTATGAAAGCATGCCGGAATAATGAGGGAAGAATGAGACTGTCAGTTTAAGACACGCCAACTTCCTGATCAGGAAAACAGGAACCTTAAAAATGTCGAGAGGAGAAATAAGAGAGGTAATTAAAACATGGAACAGTTTAAGAAACACAGCAAGTATTGCAATATCTCCTGTTCTAGACATTTCATGCAAACACTTGCAAATTTTTTTTATTTATTCCTATAAACAAACAATTCACATTGTTGCAGTACCTCAATGATACAGATTAAAAAGATATAAAGCAGTGTTTGCCAAGCTTTTTAGATGTTTCCCTCCAAACAATAAACACACTTTCATTCTTTTGCCTGTGGTAAATAAACAAACTTGGTGTGGATATATTTATTAAAAAAACAACACGCCACATTGTAATACACAAATGTATGCTTTTATTTACTTCCTATGTTGATTACCTCACAATATACAGATAATTTTTCATTTATTTATTTATTTATTTATGGGTATTTATAATGTCTTTGAGAGTGTATGAAGTACGCAAAATAGTAAAATGCTCAGATAAAATGCTTAATTTCAGGTGCATGATTTGGACTTCATCAAAAATCCCTGAAACGCTACAAAATAATGATGCTTTAAAGATGTAGTTTGTAATATCCGCCGCTAGAGGGCGCAAATTCAAATCAACAACGGCGTAGCTTGATGACGCTTTGAATTAATGTTCAAATTAATGTCTGATCATCTATCAGACGTGAATGAGAAATCACATTCATGGTTAATTTAAAGAAATAAAGTTTGATAAATGTCACGCTTGATGACATGATTTTATTTTCATACAATGAATTCGACGCATAAGAGGAAATTGATCAAATTAATTGATAACTATTTAGTCAGATGATCTAAAAACGATTACTGCTTGTTCAGTAAATATATACAAAGCGGAAACCGAGGATAACGCCGGAGACTGTTATTAGGGAGATGCAAGATCTGGCCAACCTCAGCCAATCATATGACAGCCTCTAGTCTCCTTTCCTTCATTCCGCTGAAGGTTGAAGGCTTTCCATCTAATGTCTTTGGAAACACGGAAATGACGCCATTGATCCGATTGCCAAACGCGCTCTGTGTCACTGGTTAAAATGGCAATTTTTCTCAGGATTTACAAATAGTTGGAAACATTTGAGGTATTGTGAGTTCTCAACTGAACAAAATATATAACACTGAGCTATTGGATATTTTCCTGCAATAAATGTACAAACTGCACCTTTAACTCATTTGATCATCTACTTAATATCTCAATCAAAAACTTGTAGGATCCTCTTATTGTCACGGATTATTTACTAAATATGTGATTTATGGTTTGGTCTTGAGACTGGAAATAAATGTTGATTCTGATACATGTGGTGCTGTACATATCACACATGATGTTTTATTCCATCGTTGTCTATTATAAATGAGGGAGGCCAAATGTACCGCACAACCACAAATATACACAACAGCAGCTGGTGTATGAAGGAGAAGCAGCGTTTATAGGCGGCAATCGTTGCTATTTTAAGACCAAAGAGTGCAGGCCAGGGCACATGTGACCTTGTGAATGCATTTGACAGACGTCAAGTTAAAACATTTTTTGGACTCTTAAACAATTCAGAGACGCTGTAAAGTAATGTGGTCATTATAATAATGGGTTTGGGAACACAAACTACATTTATCCTTATTGAAAATGTAGTCTGGGATATATTTGTGTAGTTTGGTTAATGGATTGTAATAATGAAGGCATGAGACGCAAAACCTGTTCATGTTGGCACCTGTCTAGACAAACATAATTGTATAAGTTTGCCATTACATTTGTTGGTAATTGGACGATAAATGACCAAACTTTTATTTATGAATAGTTAAGTTTTAATTTGAACATGTGCATACGCCCGCATGTTTGCGTCAGTGTATACCGAACTGATGACAACTGATGAAATTACAAAATTGTAATGATAAAAAAACACAAAATAAATATAGAGAGAGCAGATTTGACAGTTTCAGGTCATGCCACAGCGTTTTTTAGTCAGATTCTTGGACTTAATGTCCATGCCAACCTTTAACAGACAATACATGAATCTTTCTGCATACCTGCAGCCAACATCTAACGCTATTCATTCATCATCTATAGTCTTCAGTCAATGTTTGGTTGGGCAGTTCGTCCTAATGTAAACAATAAGAATCATAAATAATCAGACTTTCATGCATCTTTTCAGCGAAAACAAAAGAACCATAAGAGTGTTATTGCTCAGATGTTGCTCTTTCATAAAAAAGGAGATTTGATGGAGATTCTGGTTGTATTTCTTAGTAAAAACATTTTGGATGTTTCTCTTAAAACTGCTTAAGAAATAAAAAAGATTAGACATTGTTACATTAAAAGATTACTGAGGTGTAAAATGAACGTTGATGTGTAAATTGCAGACTTAACAAATCTATAGTCAGTTTGACGTATTGTTGACATCTCTTCTGACACATTAATGAAAGAGACATTTGTGAGATTTCTGACTATTTTTCTCAGGATTGAAATATTTTTAAACACAGGTGAGAATTTGCTCTGTATTTAAAGTTCTCGTTAACCAGAAGTTGGGATCCTTTTGCTTCCATATTTTGATGCATTTCTGTGGTATATGGAATTTTGAATGAAAAAAAAATGGAGGTTGCGTTTGTCTTTCTCTGCGATTTGATTGAATTTATAAAAACACCCATTGCATTTTGAAATGGAACTGGCAGCAGACTGACAGTAGAAGGGGAGGAGTTAACGGATGCTCCGTCCAAGCCGTCTAACATACATCATTTAAGATGGATCTTCACTAGAGGGCAGGAGTGTATCTTGAGATTTTAATTGAAGGTTATGTGGGCACATGGATTTTAAAAAGAGAATGACCAACATTGATAAACTATTTCTAATAAACACTGCAATATTTCATGAAAAAATTGTAATACCATTTTTTATTTCACTGGGACTAATTGAGATCTTAAAGAGATCTCATCTGTCTCATCTTCTCATGAGACAGACAGATCAATAAATTTAATAGCAAGTGCTTTCTCTTCATAATTTGTCTAAGAATGTCTGTAAATAATGTTCTGTCACAGTACAAAAGCAGTCGCTTTCACAATACACAAACTAGCTTTGTGACATTTATCCTTTAATTAACGATCAACAGAGAAGCAGAAAATACCCAGAAACTGGTAAACAAAACAAACAAAATGATATTTTGAACAACATCCTTTCATCTAAAGCAACTTGCAGCGCATTCAACCTTGGTACTTTATCAGTATGTGTTCCCTGGACTTTTTAACACAATCATTGTGTATATTCTATCCGTTGAGCTAAAAGAACAAAATGTACATATTCACGTTTCTTTTTCACTATCACACATTATCTGCAAACCATCATCATCTGTTGCACTGGAAAGAAAGCCATACAGGTTTGGACGGACATGAGGGTAAATAAATAATGACAGATTTTATATTTTGGGCTGAACTGCTCCTTTAAGACACCACCAGTCTTGGGTTTTAAAATAAAGTGGATTTTCCATTGTGTGTGCAAAGGTGGCCGTACGTTTTTGACATGGTTCCTCACATGTGTAAGTCAGGCCAGCTGTGAGAGGGAATCTGGGACTGCTTCTCATTACATTATTCCTCTTTTCCCAGCACTGAAATGTGCTATCTGTCATGTCAGCACCTGGCTTGCATTACCTTGAGGACCGCCTCCTGTCCCTCCCCGGTCTCCATTCAACTATAACTACAAGTGCTACAGGTGAGACCAAATCTTATCATCTTCCTCAAAAATGATTTTATTTTGACCACTGACAATTATTTCCACGTGACTGTTTTATATTGGAAACGATTTTTTACTAAACTCAAATTAACATTTTGACAAGATTCACAGTGGATACTCTCACACATGTTATTTGCGTTGCTATCTGAACACTGGATATTTTTCTGGATCTTTTCTTCAAATTCCTGAGATTCCTAACATTCCTAACATCTCTTTATTCTGGATATTCTCAGCTGCCCCTCAGATTCACAACAACAATGATGATACATTAGCTGTGCGAGTCTGAAAAAGTTGTAATTATTTAATGATTCACAAGAGAGACTTCTAAAGCAGTCGGGTCCTTAACTAGGCAATTGTGTTTTAAACTTTTTGAATCTTATATGGCTTCTGTGATACAGTTACTGAATACTTAAATATTGGAAATATTCTGATAATTTATTTCAATTGCATATACTTCAAAAGTAAATATTTTTACGTACTCGCATATTTATTTTCAATTTGTGTATTTTTTTTAAAGTCATATTGAAGTGTTCCTGTAAGATTTATCAGGGCAAGCCTAACGCTGGTTTGCTGGTAGCTAACAGTCAGGTCAGGTCTGTGAAGGACGTTGTGAAGTCATCTGAACTGGCACAAAAAGGAGCTCAAATGGGATTCCAGGAAAAGCAGACGGGCCTCCCTAATAACCAGGTGAACAATGCTACAAAATTGCCAGGAACTTGAAGCCCATATCATGTTCTCGCAATCTTTTCCACCGCCCTTCAATATCCTTAGGAAAACAGAGCTGGAGTTTTGTGGCTTTCGGTCCACGGCTGGTAAATTTGAGGCTATTCGCGTGCTAAACACTGACATATACATGTTTCAAATGTATAGTATAAAGCGCAGAAGTTTCTTATGATTAAAATGACACTTGTTCATAGTATAGGCCTACGTACCAACAGTAGATATCTCCAACATAAAAGCAAGACGTAAAGTGTTTCAAATTCAGATTTCTTTTTTTCAAAGTGTGAATGTCACAAGTTCTCTTAAGACATTTGCATTTCTTAATGTAGATTATTGAGTCGGTATGTGGTCTTCATAAAGAGCGCTCATCTCTGATGTGTGCCTGTGTCAGGATCTCTCTGATATATTGAGGTTATCAGTTGCCCAGCGTCTCTGTTCTGGATGCTGATAAAGAAGCTTTTAGCCGGGTGTGGGTGAAGTCTAAATACTTGTGTCTTGAGAGGTTAAAAGACACCGTGTTTAATACAGCGGTTGATTTGTAAAGTCATGAAGTTGTGGTTTCTTAAATCAGCGTTATTAGAATGTCTGAGAAAGGTTACATATTTTTATATCATCCTGCTACAGAGCAGGAAGTGATGAGAACAATGCAAAGATTGTCTGGGCTTTTCTAAACAGACAAATCTATTTGAAAACACCCTTCTTGGATAATATGCTCGAGTTGTGTAATGAACATCTACCGCCACAGTGTGGCACTGCTGAGCCACTACTGAGGTATAGTTTAAACCAGGACTAGGACTTAGTTAAATTTGGATATTTAAGTTGTCTTTAAAAACATACTTTACAAAAAACATTACTGATGTTCAACTTGACAAAACAATCACACTTATATATTTTAAGTTATGTCAATGTACGTTTTATTCGACCAAGACACCTCTAACGTAAGGAAAAAGCATAAGTCCAGTAAAACTGGTCTCATCTAGCCTGTTTTTATTTTTTATAAAAGTAAGAAGATGATTTTTTATTACTAGAATGTGAGTGTTTATTTGATACACAACGTTAAAAATATGAAAAATGAAAGAATCATTTTCAACAGAAATAAATGGTAAACATAATACTATAAAAACGTTAAAACATTTATTTTTTTTATATAATTTTTTTAATATAATATAATAACATTTAATAATACATTAATATCAAAAGTTGCATCTGTTAACATTAGTTAATGAACAATGAACTTTATGAAAGTTATTTGGGGTTAAAAAACGTCCTTTAGATAATAAAAGAGGTGGTTCTTTAAAGAACTTTTGACTGAATGGTTCAACCATAAAACGGTTCTTCCATAGCATCATTGTAAGGAACATTTATTTTCAAGAGTGTACATGACAGACCAAAATAAGTTATTATGTGGAGTAATACTTTATTAAGCTATGAAATAGACGATTTAGGTTTGAAGTTCACATACTGAAATGATAGAAGTTTAGGTAAAGCTTGAGCAATCATTCACAATCATTCTTAAGACCACATTCATGAAGGGAACAAAGTTTGGGTATTTGATGGACTCTATGATTAATATAGCTTGTCCTGCCAACATCAGGCGAGGTCAATGTAAACACAAAATCTGATATTGCTAAAGTGTTTTTTTGTGCTTTGAGAACTCAAAACATTCATGTGAAATTCACAGCGGCACACAGGCCCGTGTAAAAACAGAAGTGGTCCCGGTAATATTTGACTGCATGCTTACCATTTTCCAAAACACACTAAATTAATCTGCCTGATCTTCTGATTCACTGCCTGTAAAACCTTCAAAAGGTCTGAAATCTGACCCGTGTGTGTTTCGAAGGCCACGGTTTCTTTATGAAATATGTGTGGCGTGATGAAGAAGCCTGACAGATGAGGGCTGTTTTATTGCTTCAGGTATGAAACTAATTTGCCCTTGATGACAAACTTTGGACAGAAGGTGATGCACACGCTCACTTTCATTATTCACCGCAATTATGTGAACAAACTCCTAACCTTGAATATTCAACTTCACCTCATGATGCTTATGAAACAGACATGACTCATACCTCTAATCGACAGCTTGTTGGAGAGGCTTGCTTTGACTCCTCAAAGTACTGAGAGGATGATTTTAGCCTGATGGAAGAGAAAACATGCTACAAAATCCAAGATCTGCAACGAATGACTGCCTAAGAAATAAAATTGACAGATGAGATATCTCATTTATAAGACATCTATGAAATTAAGTAGAAAGCAATTTTTTTCTGAAGTCTCCTGTATTATAGACATCTCAGAAACTTTGTTTTCATTTCAAGCAATGTAATGACAAACATCAAGACCATGCTGCCTATAACACCTTAGCAAACCCCTCAGCAACCCTCTGGCATCACAGGATGACGTTTGGACAGGCAAGCACCACTTATCCGATTTATTTAATTAGAATTGCACCTAAGTTAATGACTCAAATGACTACATACTCATAACGACACCTTTTGGCATTTTTTAAAAGATTTTAATTAAAACATTGTTTGGCCGATTTATGAAACTATCTTGACTAATGAGGACCATCTTGATAAGTGTTATTTTAAAGGTTTTACTGTATCAAAACAAGCATGCACATACACAGCCCACCCTGGCACTTATATAGTCGGCTGGGAATTTATACAGCCTTCTAAATAAAAAAGCGAGTAGACGTTCTTTTTTTCCGAAATGGGGCCCATAGCTGATTTACATTGAGGTGGTTTTTACGAGTGTTTGGTAATGACTGCTCCCATTCACTGCTTCTGGAGGACGTCCACATCTGAAACAACACTGAGTCACAATGAATCACATTTTTAATAGTTAATTCTAAATGAAGGGTTTAAGTTACTTAAAGCAGCTGTGCGAATGGCTTTCTTTTCAAAGAGATGCTGAGCTATATACAGTGTTTCTGACTATTCTCATAGTGTGGTAAAACTTACTACAGTCTGTGTAGTATGCATACTTTAACCGTTTGCTGAATCTGAAAATAAAAACAAGGTACCTTTGTTTTTAAATACTGTGTGTTTTTTTATCTAAGTATTAAAGACTTTTAGTGCTCTGGTGAAGCTCAGACACTTCAACGACAATTATAATACATTAATTTACCAAATAAAATAGAAATAAAATAAATAACAAATAGAAAACATTTTACCTGGTAAAAACGTTTTCCTTAACTTCAATATTTGTATAAAAAGAAAGAGAACCATCTTAATTCTTTTTAAAGATGAATATAATTTAATATAATTGTTCCAGCACAATAAAGACATGACATATATGAATAAACCCAGCTTGCATGATCACCTTGTAGTAGATCTATACAGGTGGAGCTGGGGAAGGAGGAGGGATTCTGAAACACTGTTTACAATCACTAGCCAACATCTAAACGTAGTGCTTCAAGCTGATTGGCTGCTGATAAGGAAAGAACCAATCAGCCGCGCTGTTTAGTAAAGTTATTATGTTTGATTGGTTTAGACTGTAGGAGTGTAGAGTTTCATGCCAGAATTTCTCTGTCATTTATGAAAATATAAAGAATTGTGAATAGGCAATTTTACACTTACACATCCGAGAGGTCTATACTTACAGCCTTTGAACGACTTCAGATTAACCGAGCATGAGAAAATATGGGCTTTCATAAAGTTGCTCAGTGTTGTGAATCAATGTGCGTAATTCAGCTTTCATGCTGTTGGAGATCACCCGTTCAACCTCGCGCTGATTCACAGATAAAGCACATGACAGAAGGTGTCGTGATAGATCTGCACGCTGATAGACTGAAAACGGCGCCATGTCCCACCGGCACCAGTCTGTTTTGATATGGATGAATCGGATCAGGATTCCACACGGTCGCTGGACCAGCTCGTTCATTTCAAAGCTCCTAAAAGAAAGGGCCATGTTGCCAAGTCTGTCACACAGACACATATTAGTTAGGTCTCTTGTTAAAGAAGAACAAATGTGCTACTGTGCAAACATGAAGTCTGATCTTCCACATGCGCTCCACGTTATGTGTCTGATTTAGTGCACAAATCTGGCAACTCAGAGTTGTGGGAACTACAGACAGGCATTAAATGTGTCATTTACTGGTGATTTGCATTCATTAAAGAGGTCATGTGCAGTGCAGTGGAGTGGTCTGTTTAATATAGAAGAGCAAGACAAGAAATGAAGGAGCCACACTTTAATAGCTGGACTCTGTTGCCATCTAGTGGACACTTCGAATGTGGCCCCAAGCTCATCCACACTCGTGCCATTGAAAACGTGTATTTCTTCTTCAGAAGACAAAAGAATATGAGTGAAAATGAATTTTGTGCCAGAACGAAAACTGTGAAAGTGAGGGAGACTTGTCACATTGAAAATATGAAGTGTATATGAAGACACTGACGCACCAGAAATTGTGTGGAAACAAATCATCACCATTGATCTTTAACAGTACGGAGGACATAAAACCTGGAGGACAACATGCAATAACAGCTGTAACAACGCATATTGTTTGTTTATAAATGTGCTTTTTTATTACATTTGAAACAATTAAATCACCAACTAACATTACATATCATATCACTATCTTATAGTATTATCAGTATATGTAAAGCAATGACACACATGGTGTACATGCAACAGTCAGAACAATCGTTGAAAAACAGAGTTGCGACACATTTTGATGCAGCACTTTTTATAAATTAGTTTAAATTTTTCAAAGATGTGTTGTTTTATTTTTCACATTAAATAGCAATACATTTGTCACATAAAACTAGTGGTAAACCAGACTTTTATTTTGGCAGGCCGTCGGAAGTAGCTTATTTTATATATTATTTATATTTTTCATATATTATTTATTTGCTGAAATAAGCTCTCAGAGCAACTCTTGAGATGAAGTTCATGTTATCATGTCCTCATACAGCACACGTGGAAAAATCCATGAGAATCAGGCGTATAGCACGTTAAACTTTGCTGTTCATCACTCAGAACACCCAGATGGCATGTGTAAATAACAGGATTCGGCGGCCACAAGTCCGCATCTATATGGACTCAATGCAGCCAGAAAACAAGTTTCACTCCTAAAATAGACTAAAACTTAGTAAATAGCGGTGTGCCATAATGTCACAGAGAAAAAAGCACAACGACAAACGCACTTCAAACAAACAAGCGGCTCTGTTTGGTGCACCTGCCAAACTGTATCGCATATGTGCCACATAATACATACGAGCGCTTGTCAGACAGGATAAACTGTCTGACAAAAGATGTTTTTGTATCAACTTACGTGCGAAGGTGTTTGTGAAACAGTGAAATGAATGGGCTTCAATCTAAAGTTTGGAACTATAGAGCTACTTCCGTGTTTCATTCTTCCAACGAACGTGCGAGTGTCGCAACTCTGTTTTCAATGGCTATGATCCTACCAACAAACCCTCTTCCTTGTTTAAAGAAATGTTGATGCATTGTTGACACTCTGACGCGTAACGCACCGTCGACTTGTTTTGTTAAAACAAAACTGAAAGGAGACCTCCCTTCTCTCTCCTTTAAATGTGAGTATGTTCTTTTACAATAATTATAACCGTAACAGGTAGCTAGTGGTTTGAGGGACTTCAGATTCATATAGATCTAGCTGCTTTTTCTCAAACGAAGTCTACACTCTGAGCAATGTAATAGAAGAACCATTTTGGGTTCGAACAGAAATATTCTTTGGATGTTGAAGCATCTTCATGGAACCATCTAGACAAAAAGTTATTCTATCCCTTGTCAAAAAGAAGTATACTTGAAGTTCATTTTTTCAAGTGTACTTAAGTTGAAGTATATTTTTAAGTACACTTTATGTATTAAGTATTCCAATATCAATGGACAAGTAGTATGCTTGAAAGTGAATACCGCTTGGGACAAAATTGGCCCACTTTAACAATTGTAAAATTTAGAGTACACAACAAGTTTGCAATTAAGTTGTCATTTGTACAACAACTATACTCCATGTCAACTTGTTGGTATACTGATAGTTTACTAGTTCAACACTTTATGTTTAGTCTATGAAAGTACAATTTGAAGTTTACTCCCAGTAAACTAGCTAAGTAGTTTTTATACTGCAAGTGTACTTAAATAGGTTATCTTTCGGTGTACAGGTAGTTTACTAGTTCATTTCTTGTGGCACAGTTGTCATTCATCAAAGTACACTTTTAAGTTTACTCCCAAAAAACTATTAGTTAATAAGTTTGACTTTACTTAATTTTGCTGATGTTTTAAGGTGGTTTCTGGGATGCTCTAAATAATTGCTGGGGCATGGCTTGATAGCTTCACCGCCATCATATGCACGATCTCTTATAAAAGTACACCACTCCTCAATAAGCCGCTCAATTCTACACCACATTTATGGGTCTACGACATACAGTGCGGTGCGGTACAAGTTATGCACCAAAGTTTTGTCTAGAAAGAAGACAGAATAATAAGAAAAGCACCACTGACTTTGAGAAAAATGTATTTAAAAGGCTACTCAAGGAAAGGAATAGACACAATACACGCCAAGTGTGCTTAGAAGTCAAAAGATTAAGTACAAGTGTAGGACAAATATACTTAGTTGACTGAAATATACTTTCCTATTTTAAAGTTTAAAAGAAGTATACTTATAGCACACTTGAATAATCTTCTTTTTATAAGGGATGACATCATTAAGCACCTTATTTTTAAGAGTGTACTGTATTGTTTCATTATTCTTTGTTTCAAACCAGACCAAAAGAAAAGTTTGGCCAAACCAGACGTCTGAACTGCACGGATCAAAATGGAGGGATCATTGTCTGATGCTCAAAATCCTTTAAACTGTCCAATATGTCTGGATATACTTAATGACCCAGTCACCACGTCTTGTGGGCACAGTTTCTGTATGAACTGTATTAAGAAGGTCTGGGATCGGGAAATTCAGAGCGGAGTTTGCAGCTGTCCCAACTGCAGGCAAACCTTTAACCAAAGACCAACTCTTCACAAAAGTACAGTACTGGCTGATATTGTCAAGGGAGTGAAAAATGTCCCAATAGCTGGGCCTGGAGATGAGGGGTGTGATGTTTGCAGGGTACAAAAACGAAAAGCCATCAAGTCTTGTTTGGTTTGTTTGGCTTCTTACTGTCAAGTTCACATCCAGCCTCATTATGCGTCTGAAACATTCAAGAAACACAAGCTGGTGGAACCTGGCTTACAGGAGCAGATCTGCTCTCAACATCACAGAGCTCTGGAGATTTATTGTCAAGATGACCGGAAGTGCATCTGTGTGCTTTGTACCGGAGACAAGCACAGGGGGCATAGAACAATATCAGCTGCTACTGAAATGGTAGAAAGACAGGTAAGATTTTGTTGGTGTACAAGTTGCTTATTCCTATTTTTAAACAGAGATATCTTCCAGTTTTATTTTTTACTAAATGTATGTTGCTTTTGATTGCTGAGCATAACAGCAACGTATGCAACATATACACTCACCTAAAGGATTTCAATGCCACGTAGAATTAAGGCAGTTCTGAAGGCGAAAGGGGGTCAAACACAGTATTAGTATGGTGTTCCTAATAATCCTTTAGGTGAGTGTAGAGTATAGTGCATGATTACCATATAATGTGCAAAGCCTATCCTAAATTTGAGATTTATTTAACGATTCAGTTATTGCACACTATAGCAACATGCATATTTGCGGTATTTCGATAACTTTGATATATTGTGCAGCCCTACTTCTAAATGCCATAAAAGAACCAATTTTGGCATTAATATATTTTAATTAAGAAGCTTTTCCCAAAAGGTTCTCTGTACTGGGAAAGTAAAATGCATAAATGGGAAAGGGTTCTTTAGATTAGCCAAAAGTACAAAGAAATAGTTCTTACCTTTCTACGTGTTAGTAGTTTTTGGGGAACCCAAAATGGGTCCTCCATCTATGGAATCACTGTGAGGACCCGTTTGTAAACAAGTTTGTTTGAGTTTGTTTCGCACATTCATCTACAGAAAGAGCTCAAAATAAGACGGAGGAATATCAAAGATAACATGACAAACAAACGGAAGAAAATGGAGGAGTTCGGGAAAGCTATGAACCAACATAAAGTAAGTGTGACTGACACCTGTCATTATAGACGGATTTGTCAAACTGAAATCAAATTGATCTATTTACTACATTCATCAATTTCCTAGAAATGTCACATGTTTTATTGACAGTATAAGCATCTGAATTCCAAACTGCAGTCAAACTGAGCACTGAAAGTATTGACACCAGTTGCAAATGCACATACAAGGCATGCATTTCTGCACCGACATTACTGAAAATCAAACCTTGACAGAGATGACAACATGATTATAGTCATGATCATCATAATCAGTTATAGTGACTATGATTCTAAAATTCCCTGTTTGTCTTCCAACAGCTCTTTGCGTTAGAAACAGTCAAGGAAAGTGACAACATTTTTACAGAGATGATCAACATAATCAAGGAAAGACAAGGTGCGGTACGAGCAATGGTCACAACTCGCATGACGCAAGAAGTGGCGCAGGCTAAGAAGCACATACAGATGCTAAATACCGAGATCCATCAAATGCAGGAGGTAGATGATCAATTGGAGCCTCTTCTACAGACAGAAGATTACAATTATTTCTTCCAGGTACAAAAAATGACAATAATCCAGAGGGGGGCGTATACTGACTGAGCTTGATGGTTTTTAATATATTGTGTTTGTCATTCCAACATCAGAATAACTCTTTCACTTCTGGACTGTCTTTGCACACAAGCCCATCTAAGGATGTTAGAAAAGTCGTGACATTTGAAAATGTAAGGAAATCAGTTTCGGAGCTAAAAGCTCAACTGGAAGAAGCATGTGTAAAGCATAAGGACATGATATCACAGACAGGTGAAATATTACACAAGAACAATTGAGACTTTTGTACCAAGTATGCTGCGTATATGCAGATCCTACCATAATAAAGTGCATATAAAAAGCACATGAAAAGACGTTTAAATTTGATCTGTACAATTTCATTCAACACTTGAATAATATTTATTCAATGAATTCTCAGGAAATACTAAAATATTTACGTAAACAAAATAATGTTTCGATTGAATATTCCTTTTCTATTTTTTTGATGTCCAGAATTGTAAAGCCACTTCGCCATTAATCTGTAAGTACATTTTTCCAAAGCAATTTAAAGTTCATTCCAGCTATACATTTATGTTCTCAAGAAATACTTAAATATTTACAAAAACAAAATAATGTGTCTGTTGAATATTGCCTTTATAGTTGCTGATGCTGAAACCACTCGGTACTCCAGCTGTAAGTTTTCTGTTTTGTATCAGGAAAATATCAGATTTAGAAAAACCATGCAGATGCTTTTGTCCAAAGCAATATACTGTGCATTTAAGCAAGTATACATTTGACCAGTATTTCAGTCAGTGGTCATGAAACACAAGACTTCTATAGGGCCCTATAATATCTGTTTTATTTTTTCCCAAATTTCTACTTAAATTTAAGTAATACATTTTATAAAGTAATCGTTTTTAAAATAAGTACTATTTTTATGACTTTACTAGCAAATTAACTTCCACTAACTGAAGTAAAATATAATACCTATTATAAAAAAAGTAAGTGGGATGGAAAAATGGGGAGTTTATAACTTATTCAACAAGTTAAGAAGACTTTTATTTTGACGGGTCGCCCCAAAGGTTGTTTGACAGTAGCATAGATATTAATAACTAGATGCTTCATTCAAACATCAAGGCACGTAGACGCGTCCGCCATCTTCTAATGGTCCACTGTCTACACTCACAGTAATGTTACACAACAAATATGTTTTCATAATCATACACAATCAGCTTGCAGGGTAGTCAGATCTTTGAAACAAAATCCTTCATCACAAGTCTAGTCCCAACTCCAAATAACAGAACTTAAAGATCGCGTATCACTTCCTGCCAATTTTATATTAATCTCGAGTACCTATACAGTATTATTGCATAGCATATGTTGAATCTTCGAAGAGTATTTAGATTGATCAAATTAATAAAAGAGAGATACAGCTGTACGATTATTTCTGAAAAAGACGAGTTGATAGAGGTGGGACTAGTTGGGAGAGTGGGATGAAACTACAGCACGAGCAAGCAACACATCATCACATTAGTCCCTTCGTGTTTTTTTACATGATGCACGAACACGCCGATTGCCAACAAAACACAGATATATGACTTAGTTTGACTTACCGCTTGCAGATCATGTCTGGGATCTTTTAGCACCAGGACTCTGCCATCTAGCAGTTTCAAACTATCTCCAAATCCAGCGTTATATCCAACGTTTATAAAACAAACATCCATCACTCAAATCTCTGAGATACTTTCCTCGTTTTCCACATCGTGGAAATCATAGGGCCCTACCTTTGTGCTTCCATTGCAATCCTTTTGGACCTTAAATAAGCTAATTAAAACATACTTTTTAACATTATTTTAATAAACTCATTTGTTCTTTCTCTGTTTTTAAGGTGACCAGATTTAAAAGACTGCTTCAACCACTGATCTATATGAAGGACTGGATTGCACTTGACATCATTGCCCTGAAGCTACCGGGCCGCAGTGTTGGTGTGCCCAAAAGTTCTATTAAATTAATAGGGAGCTATCACATATTATTGATAAAACAGTAACTTACCAGTCCCTGTAACTACTTAATTATATTATTTATGATACATTGGAATTGCAGGACAAGATCGACAATTTGGTTAAGGTTTTTGTTAGTGTAGAAAAGTGTCAGTTTAGAAGATTATAAAAATTTGTATTTTATAATAAATAAAGATCTGTAGTAAAACAGGGAATTCCCAAACCAGGAAATGGAATCAACACTGATGATGACGCGGTTGTCGGAGGCGGGGCCGCGGGAAATACAGTGTATTTCTTTAAGAAATGCTCTAACTGAATGAAAGAATCACGTTTTTGATAACAAAATGAGAAAAAGATGCTAAAGTTTAAGGGAAAGTAACCACAAAAACAGTTTTGAGGCAAAACCAGTGGGCATACGCCAATAGATATTCAGCGCTATTGAAAAAGTACACTCGTATAGGTAAGTGCGTATGACCCTGACTACACTACAGGTGCAGATGTGTATTTTTTAAAAGTTTGCAACTTAATTAGAAACATCACAATTTTTTATTTGTGTTGATAGTTTTCCAAGCGGGAATTTACATGCTAAAATGTTAAAATGAGGAATTGTTTTCTTACCTTACCCCATCGGACACACTGTAACGCCTGTGCCAAATACAGGAAATACGTCATAAAAGTATACAAGTGACCCCGAGTGTGGGTATTTAGTAGGCCTATGTGGTGGTCTCTTGTAGGTTGACTTATGTTGTCCAGCAGATGTCGCTGTTCGCAACACTATTTACTTTGAAATGTGAGTACTTGACTTTGCATTACGCTTAAATTTTAAAATCAGCACTGCTTTTAACCCTGAGTTCTTGTTTTTAAACCTGGTCAAAACAATTCACACTACGAATTTTTTTATTTATAAGCACACACTTGGTTGCACCGAAACATAGTTGAATGTGTTTTTTTGAAGTAAAACTATACGGTAATACATATAGTGTTGTGTGTTTTGTCTAGATTTTCTAACTTTGTGAACAAAGTGATGGAATTTGCTATTAAAATAAGTGTTTTTCAACATGAATCCACATCGCATTCTCTTACTGCCTTATTCTTCCTCCTTTGGGTCTAGGAATATGACATTTTGTGTCTTCATTTAGGTGCAAATGGTAACAAAACTTGTCGACAACCGAACAAAACTACATTAGCAGCCAGAAGTTTTATCTGTGAATTGCTGATCATCATGAAATTGCTTTCATGATCCGTTTGATTTATTCCTGAATATAGTCCCATTTTAAATCAGTTCATGAGGAAATGCAACCCTTGAAACCTATCAATAATTTACATTTACATTTAGGCATTTGGCAGACGCTTTTATCCAAAGCGACTTACATTGCTTTATCCTATACATTTTACATAGGTAAAGCTATACTGAATAATACTGCTGTCCAATCCTTTTATGATTTTTATTGGACAGGGCAGTGAAGATGAGACACGATTTTGAGTCAATGCCAGGTACATAATGCACAGCACACGAGGTTCTTTGCTCAGATTGTGGTTTTCATCACAGAACTGCAGATTCCTCCGATTCATCAAACTGGACCATTTGTTATTTTTTTCTGAATTTTAGAGATCTTGAAGTTAAAGATAATAGAACGTCAGCAATGAAAACCAATGTAATATTATGTCAAACAATGTCTAAAGGATGATATTAACCTTGTTAAATTATTGATTGAAATACTTAATCCGTAGATCTTTGTCAGAGGTGCAGTCATGAAACGAAAGAGAGGGTCAAACATTTATTTGGCCTAAAATTACAACATCTTTTTAATAACATCTGGAAATGTTAGCAAAATAAAGAGTCAGAAAATGTATGTACAGAGACAAAACCGAACAAAAATATATATTTGAAAAAAGCAGTGGTTTAATTCCCCTTTGTCGTAGACGTTGAGATGTGTACATGTATGCGACCGACCTCTCTGATCCGATTAAAACTGTAAAAACATCATTATAAACCGACTAAAAGACTAAAAGCTATCCACTCCTGACAGTTTTCAGGGCTAACAAAATTGGAATGTAGAGCTATGTAAGAAAAGAAAAGAAAACCCTGTTTAGAGGTTTCACATTGTCCTTTCACCAAATCTTAAAATGACGATTTGTCTCAATTTCACTCATCAGCCCTGAAAATCAGATGACGTTTAAACGAAAAAAGACTGAAACTGCGAAGAGCCAGACACACTCTTCCAAACGGTGCTTTTCTGCCGAAAGTCCATTGGTTGTTGTAATCCACACAGAACATTTCCATTCCAGTTCTTCCAGAGCGACACCACAGAGCTCTCCTCTCTGACACGGGTCACGAACAAAACCAGACAAGTCATGAACTAGCAAATGTGGTGCGTTTAAAGAACTCTGTTTCACGGTAGCATTGCTGGAACTTTACCACTGTGGCTCAAGTCTCATATATTTATATATATTTTATATATATATTTATATATTTCAATCTCAAAAAGACAAAACGATAAAGAAAAACAGTCCGGTTGCCACTCAAAAGCGTGGTCACTCCGTGGCCGGCTCGGGGTCTGAAGCAGTGGTGGTCTCGGCGGGGGCAGGGGTCTCCTCGGATGTTGTGGGCTCCTCGGATTTTGTGGGCTCCTCAGATTTAGGGGTCTCCTCTGTGGGCGCAGCTTCCGCCTCCTGGGCTGGCTCTTCTGCCTTTGGCTCCGCCTCTGCCTCGGGTGCTGGCGTCTCATTGGTCTCGGTATCCTCAACTGGCTCCTCTTTGGTTTCTGCGGCCGCCTCGCTGTTTTCCTCGGGCTTGTCTTCGGCTTTCTCTTCGGCAACGGGCGTGGCAGCGTTCTCGGCTCCCTCCTCACGTTTTTTGTTTTTCTTCAGGGAAATGCCCTTGAATTTGAAGGAGTTCTTCAGGGAGAACCTCTTCTTCTTTTTAGTTTCTTTGGCCGCCTCTCCTTCGGGTTTGGCGGCGTCTCCATCAGTGGCGGGCGCGGCTTCGATGGCATCTCCCGCCTCCGTCTCCTTGACAACCTCCGCGGTCCCGTTGCCGTCCGATGCCACTTCGTCTCCCTCCGGCTTGCCGGAAACTTCGCCGTTGATCTTTACATGGCCGTTTTCCTAAACATAAAAGAATGTAGGTACGCATTCAATAAAACATAAAATGGACCAAGACAGAACTATAAATGTAAAATGACACATTCACGGACAGAATAAAAACTGCATTAATAGGCTACGGCTATACAGCCTGTTAGCCAACGTAGCTAAACTGAATTAATAATATTAATGTCCACATATTTGACACCACTATGCAACATCTGTATCGTACATTAATGAAGTGAAATTTCACGAATTATAGATATAATAATTATAAATATACTAAACGTCCGAACGGCGAATTTGCATTTAAACTAAAGGATGAAGCGATTACTCATTGCATGCACAAGGGGGCGCTGTTGATCCACCAACTAGAACCCGCAGCATAGAAAACCACAGGAACAAAGGAAAACGGGACATCGATCTCACAACGGCATTTAAAACCAACTCTTCCTCCAAAAACACGCTTCCCTTTTCAGCATTTAGAGAACCATACAAGCGGGTCATCTCATAAAATCCAGACCCCAGTTTTGATTCACGGCAAATTGTGACATAGTCTTCTAAAACAAATGAGTAAAATATATTATTTTGTGCTTTAACATGAAAATGGTCAGATTTGGGAGGGGTTAGTGCACGTATGGTTTAAAGGGTTTTTTTTTTTTCAGAATGGTTATTAATGAAGCACCAAAGGAATGGGCATTCAAACACACACACACATACACATGCATGCATTGCTTTGTTTGCAGATCAGCAGAAGCGCGCTGCATCATTTGCATGCAGCTTTGAAACCTTTTGTTCCCCAATCGTGTTACTGCCAGTTTCAGCGCCAACTCACAACCACAGTCATTTTGGCAACTACCTAAACCATCTAATACGGCTTGAGAATAAATGTTCTCACAAAATACTTTCCGTAATACACAAATCTATTATTTCACCCCGAACCCAGAAAATTAGACAAAACCCATTCCTTTAGAAATGAATGGAACCAAATGCAAAAGCAGTAAAACTGCCAACAAAAGAATAGTGAGATAAACGTGATTATGAAAGGTTGGTTGCCGGCCAGAGGGCACATCTAAATGGATCCTCACCTGACCATTGGCTTTCTCAGCCACGGCGTTTCCGTCCACCGTAGCTTCACCTTTAGACAACTGAGCACCCATTATTCCTGTGTGTCTTCGAAGAGATCACAATGAGAAGAACAGCAGAAAAACCTGAAGGTTCTTCAGAAAATGTGATGATTCCTGGACCGTTTTTCCTCAAAATGCTTAGCAGGCAGAAATAAAGGCTGCTTTCTGGTAGTAAATCCACACGCCTCTGCGGTGTGAGCAAACTAAGAGTTTCACAGCTACAAGTGTGAGTATTTGTGAGCTTGA